>BMAW01097683.1:174733-337614 GCA_019974015.1 Nephila pilipes | reverse complement strand
AATGAGTGGGGAAATGCTTCTAAATCATTAGCACTATTAGACAAAGACTGATATTGAACCTAAAATCTTTTCATCTTTTGTTGAAATAGTAAAAATCCTTCATATGGAATTTCTGATTACTGATTGCCATTTTAAGGAGAAATTGTTGATTTAACTAACTGCAGATCTAAAGTGGTACGAAAAATGAGCTCCAGTATAGTTTCATGTTACATAACTTACCAACGCTTCATCAGGATGTTTAACCAATAAAGTTACAATAAAATAGCTCCAATATCCGGAAATCAATAATAATAACAAATATATATATATTATATATATATAGAGATATATATATATATATATATATATATATATATATATATATATATATATATATATATATACCATACATATATATACCTCGTTTAACTTGAATTTTTATTTTTCTATATTTTTTCTGTCCTCTTTCTGTCCTCTCACTCATGTAAGGTCAAATGTGTTCTTGCACTTCTGTAAAACGTTTGTTTTACATTTCCTTAAGAATTGCTGGTATAAAAAAAATTACGCGGAATGAAAAGTCCACCAGACTGGCACTCGTAAGTTATTTGATTATCATTTGCTTGGTACTTTGTTTATAAGGTTTTTTAATGAAAAAGCTTGAGGAGGAAGGATATGTGATATTAATGTTACACCTGCGCAACAAAAGAGGAAAGTTCCATTCTTTTAAAGCACAGGATGAGAATAAGGGTTCATTATTGCTTAGTTGTATTTGTTATGAAAGTAAATTATGCTTGAAATCTGTCATTATTAATGATTTTTCTTCTACTCGCATTGTAATTATGTCTAGGTCAAAACTTTAAGAGCTTTTTTCTCACATTTTATAGCACTCAATCGAGCTGAAAATGTTCTATACACGATTGTTTGGATGACAATAGGATAATTTAATTATAATCAACTAAAATTAATTGATTAAACTAATTATAAAGAATTAAATTTTACTCACAATTCCAATTGCTTACACGTGAAACAGTTGAATATTGAAACCAGCAAACATATTTGTGAATCCATCTTTTCCTTTATAAGAGAAGTGTTGCAGGGAAATATCTCTCAACTCTTTATCAGATACACACGCACACACACACATATATATATATATGTGAGAGTGTGTGTGTGTGTGTATTCCCTATCGCTCTTATAATTTAAGGCACAAAAAAAAATTTATTACGCTTAGTGTAAAGTTTGAAAGAAAAGCCATGTTTAAAAAACTCGTTTTTTACAGGTGTTACTTTTGTTTGTACGGAACATTGTCATTTTGTGCAGGCTTTTTGCTTTTATTTGGGAACGTTGTTGCTGTTTTAATGTTTTTTGTACTGAATATCGTCGTTAATTTGTATTTATATTTCTTTTTTATTTTCAAAAATAAACTCAAAACATCTGAGTATTAAATGTCTATAAAAATTAATGACCAACTCTTTTTTTTTTTTCTTCTTATAAACTTTATTTAATTTTGCATGTTTTCAGCTTGCACGATTTTTCGAAGAACGTAAGAATATGTTAGTAATTTTAATGCAATCAATATTGTAATTCACATGTAATTCATCCTTTGTATGATACAGATTGCTCAGTTCCAAAAGAGAAAAAAGGGGGTGGGTGGAAAGAGGAATGGATTTCCATGGCGTCTGTTTAAAATTTACGAAATAACCTTTTAAAAAGTTATAATAAAAAATGTTAAGTTTCTCAATGGATGGAAAGCGGAAATACCCGGAATGCACAGAGAGGCTTTTGACATGAATTTGTGTAGCGAAACAACCAGCACTTAATTTTTCATCAAATCAGTAAGAAAATTTGAATGATAGTGCCGACAAATTAGAGCTTTCTTTTACTGAAAGAATCTTAAGACTGTATAAACTTCAACCTCTTGAAAGTCGCACGTTGGGATCGCAAACATTCGATAACATCACTCTTATCGCATCCAAGCGGTTAAGCTTTGAAAGAATACGGATCACTAAAACTATCAACAGTTGTTTATAAAAATGTAATTGAGTTTGTCCTAGATTTCATTCACTATCAGTCGTAAAATATTTTCACACAAAAAAGCGTACTTTTTTTTAAACAATGTTTTTTTATTATTATTAATTTTTGTAATAGGATTTGTATAATAATTCGAATCTGGTCATCAATAATTTGACGTAGAAATTTACAAATACTATTAAATTAGATATGTTACGTCAATGATCTTATGTAATCTGAACATTACCATTTTATATGGTAATCAATCATTATATTAAACACATTGTTAGACAAACACTTGAGAAGGTTAATGTATCAGAAATGTACATAATTTTTACAGAATTAAATTCAAAAAAATAGAACATTCATAATATTTTGAAGAAAAAAAAATATGTGTGTATTCTGCTATTTCGTATTTACAATCTGATAGAGTAGGGTGTAACGTCTGTGGCATATCCACTTTCCTCGGTCTTCTTCAATGTTTGTTGGTCGAGCTACCAACTTTGACACTCATGCATCTGGACTGCCCGAGCGACACCTGATCCCCGAGATGTCAGGAGATGTCAGCAGAAGGGGGATCGTGGCTATTTCGGCAGCTTGTGAAGATTGGGGGGATTCGCCAACGAGAAAACCATTGGAGGTCGTTGGCTCTCAAAGAGCGTCAGTCCCTGCTTGGTTCCCGGTCCAGACGGACGTCTTGGTATCTCCTGTCACATATTTTTGTATAATCGCTGTACATAGTCACATTGAATATTTTAAACTTAAAAATCAGAATTTACCTATTTGTCTGATTAACAATAAATTATCTTCAAACGGTACAAGGGGTAGATAACTGTTATGGCTCGGGGCCATTTTGTGGAAACGGAAACATACTCTTAAAATGACTGCATTCATATCAGAACATTGCATTTTAGAGAAGATAAGAATGGTACTATGGAAATCAATAAATATAAATTAAATAAAATAGTGGCAGTTTATTAAATTTATTTATTATGCTTATTTTATATTATCTACAGCTGGAAACAGATTTTATTTTAAAATTTTTGTTTTTGAAATCAGGAGTGTTATTGCTTATTGGGATTCTCATCACAGCCCACAAGTTCGTGTCTGTCAAAGAGTATCTATATATACTCTTGCTAATCTTCAAGCAAGAAAAATTTTGCTCACGAATATATATAGACTAAAATATTGAACACATTTTCCCACCAGATTTCTTTACTCATGAAAGTTTTTCTGGAGACAAAAATTAGTAAAAGAGAACTAATGCCACAGCAATAAATATTTCTTTCACATTGTGATCTGAATGCATGTCAATATGTTCGAGTTGTAGCCTCTCCGGTGCTGTGCCAATACCAGCAGTGATGGGATACGAGAGTGAACTGAACTTAGGCTCCATTTCCATAAAGTCCTGAAGTCTTCCTGTGACCTCATCCTCCAAGCTCTATAATGATTCATAATCTTAGCTTAAGCAGTTCCAGGCATATTTTTGTTTTCCTAACAAAAGGGAAATGAGGAAAATTGACTTATCCAGCTTGTCTTGTAATTAGACCTAGTTTTGCTTTGAAGGATTTTAAGCTCGGGAAGGTAATCTCAGTTCAAGGCGGATTTTTTTAACTTTCTCGGCAGACCACACAAAACATCTCTTAGGGGGTTGCTATTTCCCCATACATGTGAAAGTTAAATTATAATAACACCACTGATGTACAAAGGACCACAAAGGACCTCCCCCAAGCTTTACAAGTGTTCAACATAGTTATTTCCCCTAATATCTATGAGGGTTGAAAAATTGTCGCCTCTGCCTGTTCAACTCTTAAATATTTTTTAAAAAAAAACTAATTAAGAAACGGTACCTCTGAAACGCTGCTTGTTACACAAGTATAAAATGTATCTGTAAGTGAAGAAGAAATCTTAAATATTTTGGGGGAAAAACGTAGAATAAATATAACTTTTTTTAAAAACTAGTAAGTGTAGAATTTTTTATTTAATTATACTCACATCTTTTAAGCCATTTTTTTTTTTAAATTGGGATCGTTTTTCAATCATCAAACGTTTTTTTTTTTTTTTTGTTTTTTGTTTTGTTTTATCAGCGTTTCAATGTGGTTGGATTTCACTGATTCTGAGTAGTTGGAATTTTTGTTCTCAAGATATCTTTAATGCTTTTCTTAAATGATATTTGCTTTTGAAATTTGATAAAAATTATCTCTCAATTCTTGAACAGTTTTAAGTAGGAGAAATAAGACTGATACTTACTTATACTTTAGTTTTTACAAAGTGGTAGTTCTAAACTAAAGAAACTGCTTCTTAATATTTCATAGCAATGATGATATGCACCTACCAAAATTAATTTCTAGGTACGGCACTGAATAATAATCTCTCAAATCTATTATTTCCAATCCAAACTTAGAGGCATTCCAAAAATTCCAAATAATAATTGATGTCTTCTTTGAAATTGGTAACATTGGAGAGTGAATTCCAATTTAAAACCTAATCAAAAAGCTTTTTTTCTTCCCCCTTCAATCCGATTTCATCAGTTTTCCTTCTCTTTGCTTTTCTCTCAGACGACCATTGTTGTCCCTCACTTACGTGTGCTCGGGGTTTTATCCTCCAACAATTGCTTTTCTTCTCCCTTGCCTTTCCCTTCCGGAACGATGTTGTAAACTCGCTTTAAAATTTTAATTAAATGAAATAAAAAGTGGGGAAATGAAATAATGAATGTTCTATATCTTGCTTACATTCTTCTTCCCTTTGCTTATTTTTTTTTATCTGAGTCGCGCTTCGACACCTACTAAACTGTTTATCTCTTCTTACTGTTAAAAATAATGCAAGAGTACTATGCCGATCCAGGCTGGCACTTAATAATTATGTGATTGTTGTTAACTTCATTAATGTACTAAGGTGACTCAGTTTAAGTCTGGAAAAGCTCCCAGATCATTTCTTTCCTAATACAGCATTGAAGGCTTCATTTATGAAAATGAACTACATTCGGGAAAGGAGAACCTCCTTTTAGTAAGAAAATTTTTTGGAAATAAAGAACTAGGTGCTTTATGAGCGAAATATTGAATCAAATTTAATAAAATAAATCTTTCAATCTCATTCCTCAAAACACTTGCTGACATTTTCACTTCAATGTTAGAATTATCATATGAGTTTGATCAAAGTTTGTAAGGAGATAAGTAGTATATGTTTATATGGATTACTATATTTTATTTTTCGATAGTTTATTATGGATTTTAAGTAAATTTTTACTGCTATATTAGATTACAAATTATCTGGAGGCTATTTAATGTGAAACAATTTTCCTATCATTGCATTGGTTTGTGCTATATGAAGAAAATAATGTTTATTACAATCATTTTGAGCTCACAGGAAAAGAGCCATTAAATAGTTTAAAAATATTTTTTTGCCATCATATTATGTTAAACATCTGAGAATTATGATACTCCAGTGTAAACATCATATTTTTGTAACGTGATGCATAAACTTTGTATATATTTGCATAAAATTTATTCGACATTATTTATAATCATAAATGTATTGATATATAAATGACGGATTCATTCAAAATGTCTCATTCAATCATTTATTTTATTTCGTCTATTTAAATCAACTGCTATTTTATTTTCAGCTGGATAAATTACATCAAAATAATTTCAAGTATATGAATTATATCCGTTTTGTATTTTGTCTCTGTAATTCTAAAATCGATTCAGCATCCTTTTCCTTTGAAATATTTTGTAAAATGATTGAAGTGCGACCCTTTTACACATATTTAAAATTTCTGATGAAAAATATGATGTGTTTTAAACGATCATGCAAAAATAAATAAAAAAATAAGGATGGAGATTTAAAAAGACGAGTCAAATTTTTATTTCATTGCGTTTTCAAAAGACATTAATTTCAAACAAATTTGAATAAAAAAAACAACACGTTAAAAATAACATGCTAACGTAATGCATCTATTTCATCAATTTTCATGAAATCGAATTGTCGCAAAACGAATATTTAATATGAAAAAAGTAAAAATGTAACACTTTTTTTTTATCTAATAAGTATTTTTATACTATTGTAACAAAATGCTTCTTTTATTTGTAACATTTCCGAACAGTTTGGAATGTCATAAGATTATTATGTATCAAGCAATTGGACATAATATTATCAATTCATTCAGTTTGGCGTCTTTTTACTGAAATAAAGAGACATTTTTTTTTCTCCTACTTCATTTTTTTTTTATCTTCAACTCACTTTCAGGCTTTTATCTATTCATATGTCACAAATGTGAAATGTTTACTTTTGTCACAAATGGGAAATGTTTACTTTAAAAAGGAATCTGATAACAATACGTTTTTAAGAAATCTTCAAACTGTATCAAAAAAAATTAGTGATGACTAACAGAAAATCTTACAAGTTTTCAGTGCTGGAAAAAAAGCCATTGCATTTAGCAAATCGAGATAACTACTTATTTTCACTGAAAAAAAAAGATAAAAAGGCTCCAATTTATATCACTCTTCAGCTGGGAGATGGATGAGTTGTGAACTAGTTCCGAATTCAGAAATCGTAGAAACATAAACATAACCCGAAGGTCAGTAAAACAAATATAATCGTAGAACTGATAACATTCATGTTTGTATACGTAAGCGAGAATTTTTCATGGACTCAATCCGAAGGAAAAGAACAAATAATTGTTAAAATATGTTTATATTTCATCACTACCTTGCTTATTTTTTAAGTGACCGCAAAACAAAATTATAAACATTGAATGGAATGAATCTCATGTTAGTTAGACGTAGAAACCATTCAAATTTTTAAAATATAGATATAAAATATGCAAAAATCTGTCTATTGTTTCAAATACTTCATTTTCTCAAAAATTGGCGAAGAATTCAGTAATCATAAAATTTACTCATTTCAATTTAATATGCATTGTCATATAACTTTCTAAACATCTTCGTTCTATCCTTTCAGATCTACGAATAGTTATGAATCAAAATAATGTTTGAGCAATTGAAACCAATCAGTTTTGTCAAAAAGAATCTCATCTAAAATATCTGAAAGCAGATAGGACAAAAAAAATTTGAATTATAAAAATCTAGAAATCCGGAAAAAGGTTTCCCATAAACAAAAATATCAATTGATCAAAAACTCTGTTTGTGTATGTGTGCGTCTTAAGAAATATTTTTAATAAATAGATCTATCATTATTTTATTCAAAATAAGAAATAAATATTTAGTTTTCTTTCGAAATCAGATATTTTTCTTCTAGTGAACAACTACATTACACGGATTATTTAACTACTGTTTACCAATTTTTGCAGGAATTGATGTAATCACCGTTTCACTAAATTGTACATAAATTTTCGAACACTTATCACGAATTTTCTTGAAATGTTTTTTTGTATTAAAAAAGCAAAATTCCATTAGCATGATTACGAAAATCGACCATTTTTCCGTTTGTTAAGAAATCAGTTTTTCTAAGTCTTTTCTTGCATTACTGAAAGAAATCGAAAACAGCAAAGTATAATTTTTGCAGCAAATTAATAATTTTTTTAAGAGGAAAAAGATACATTTTCGATATCATTTAATGCTTTAGTGATATTGTGCCATAATGTTCTAATATTCATTGAAATAAAATGCATTTGAAGAATGACCTTTCAAAGTAAAGTCACATAATTTTTTATGTTCGGGTGTTTATTTTGAAACAATACTTCTTTTCTTGGAAATAATAATGTCATTGTTCTTCTAAGAAAATGTAATTCTAAGGCAACTACCTTGTGTGGCATTTTCGAACTTGTATAGCCAACGATAAATGTAATGACTGCCAAAATTTTCCCGAAATTTGTGGTGCTTTAGTATTTATCCGGAGATAACTATAAAGAAATTTAATTAAAACTTTTGCAAGTAAATTAACGTAAGGTAATTTATGAGTTCAATAAAAATAGTTAGTCTTCATCATCGTATAGATTATCGTTTGCAGTGAAAAACTATTCTATTTTAGCAAATTATTGTGTGTGTGATCATATCAACAACTTTATACGAACACAATTAAATAAGTTTTAGTATTACTTATATTTATATTTTTTAAATAATTGATTTATGGTATTTTTACATTTTTATTAAGAAATATCGTGAATCTCAGATTTCGAACTACGGTAAAACCACATGAAGTCGGATTAATTGGAACTAGTGACTATCCGAAATGTCGAAAATCCGAGTTAACCGGAGAATGAAAAAAATAAAATAAAATAAAACATACTTACAGAAAATCATCCCTTTATTGAACAAATCGAGCATGAATCACTTCTACAGAAGATAGTTTGTGAACAATATCACTGGGCTTAAAACTCTTTTATTGTATTTACCATTTAGACAATATAGCACCATTTGTCCTTTGTCACTGGTGATAAGATGTATAATTAAACTGCTGTAAAAGAGGTAAACTGTTGACTTTGCTCAGATTATTTGTTAAGTCCTTCCCCTCCCACTTTCCATTCATACATTAAAAGTAATTCAGTGAAGTAATTTTTTAAAAATACGTGGATGAAATAAATAAATGTTAGTAAAGAAATATATATGCAGATCATTTCTTGAGTTCAAAAAATCTTTCTGTAGACCTATCCTTGTCGTCCGGAGATCCGACTTAAATGGGATTGACTTAACAAGGTTCTACTGTAATTGTATGTACATGTGTGTGTGTGTGTGTGTGTGCATGCACTGCAAAACCTGAACAAATGAAAGTTGAATGCTTACAGTTTTTAGTTGAATAACTTAATGATACAATTTTTTAACTCATTAAAAAAATTATTTACTGCTTACTTTTTAGAACAATTTTAAAATTTATAATTCTGTGTATTAATCTGTCATAATAAGCATTTTTTTTAAATAAAATTTATTCATCTTTATCATTCTTTTCCTGAACAAGTTGTACGTTTCTATTATTTTTTCATTTAATTTTATCTTTATTTATTTTTATTCACAAGTATTCTTTGATTCCCTGTTTATGCAGTCAATGCATGCACATAATAAAAATCACATTTAGTCTTCAAAATATGTGAAACAGGATTACGAAATTTTTTTTTTCAATCCATGTTGGGAACAGTTACCGATATCGACGCCACAATAAAAAACGAACTTCCGTACTACAAAAACATAACACACAATTATTGACAGAGAGATAATATTAAATTGGTTGCCACAATTATCAAAAGTCTTTAAAAATATCCAATTTTTATCTGTTTGTGTAATCAGCTGGTGAATGATAGAACTATCTAGCGTCAATCAACGCCAGCTGTCAAATGAAGAAAGAAGTAATGGTATACTTCGAATACCAGAAATATATTGCGTTCGCTCGCATTTTCGGTTGGGCATACAATATAATATATTGACGCATCTGATTCGCTTTCGTAATATTTTAAATAGCATCTTATGCTGTCTGTATTCTTATGCTGTCTGTCTGTCGATGTCTGCTTTTAATAAACCATTTTTTTTAGAAATCTATAATTGGTTGTCTTCTAAACGGTAGAATTTCTCCCCAGCCCCCATTTAATTTTTAATTCGTTATTCATTAAACTATTTTTATAAGCTCTATTGTACATTTCGCATAAACTCCAATGCATTTATAACTTTAAAATTTTGCACAGAGCTTATAAACATAACATTCTATGCACTGAACATTATTATCATTTCCAGAAATTAAATTTCAAAAAGTTTAAAAATTGTAAAATATTATGATTCCATTTTCTTACTTAATTTTGGTACAAATACTTTGCAATACAAAAAATGAATGAATGTTAGAAAGAAAAAAAATTATATTTCCTATAAAAGAATAAAATCTCATTTTATAATGTTAAAAACAGCAATATGGATTAGATAAATTGTAAAGGAAGTGTACCAGAGACCTAAAAACCACATTCTAAGCAAAACATAAATGTATATATTTTTCTCTGTGTGGTGACACGTGTATTTATAATTTTAAAATTCATTTTTCGAACGTTCTATTTAACGAATTTCATTAAATAACCCATTTTAGGAACCAGCGAAGCACCCTCTGTATTTTAAAAGCAGTATTTTTTTTTTAAAAAAAATTAAAATGTGTAGAAATTTAGCGTCTCTGTTACCTTATATTAAAATAAGGACAGATCCTCATAAGTATTGTAACAGTTAGATGATGACATATTCACTGTAACTGCTTGCATTTTGTCACGATACAAATATGTGCTTAGCTGTTAGTGGTCTCTGAATTAAACCCTTCAAAGCTTGAAAATATTCCAATTGATCTAAAACGGGAATCCATTGAAATCAAGTTATAGAATGCTCAAATAAGAAATTATACCTGGAGAAAAAGAAAAGAGAACGTGGGTGCTTTTGTACAGATTGTTTTCACGGCTTCCTTTCGAATATTTCATTGTAGAAATAATGCTGGGGGGAAAAGGATAACGTAAAAAATCAGAATGCTAACATACAAGAGAATACAATACCCACACTCTAAAAAGGAAGTTATTACAGAATAAATGTACGTACTCTTCTCTGTAATCCTCGAAACATTCAATTATGTTTCATTGCTTTCAATTGGAAATTAACCGACTGAGGCTGCTGAAAAGCTACGGCATTTTTTTTCTCCTTCCCTGCTTTCGAAGTATTGGTATCTCACGATTCTCTAGTATCATTGTATAAGGTGGCAAATACTGTTGTAAGCACATACATACAAAAGGGTATAGTAAAGATTTAGTTATAACTATAAGAAATAACTGATACATCTATATAAATTTTAACTGATCCTTATGTACATAATGATGTAAATTACAGCTATTGATGTTGATTTGTTTGGTTTCAGGAAGTTATAAAATGAAGTAACCCTCAGTATCGTGAAATTTTAATGATAACCGCAGGATATTATTTCGTTTTAATTGTTACTAAAAATAATCGAGGGATCAAAATTTATTTCTTACTTATTATTCTTAAGATTTCTCTACATAGTCACCATCCAGAGTTATGCATCCCTCCCACCGTTTATTGATCTATCAAAAACCGTCATTGCAGAACATAGCGGGTTTAACTTGTGACGTCATGGCTCGTATGTATATGTATTGCACAGGACACTTGAAGTAATCAAGCTATACTACCACATCGGAGTTTAAAGCCCAACAGGGCTAGGTACTTCAGTAAAATTCTCATTACGTATGCATATATATCTTGTTACTTTATTCTTGGAATGTATATACTCTGTACTTGATTGACGTCACTTCTTTTGCTGAAGCAGAAATTGATACGCTGCCCGCCCAAACAGTTTCGCAGGCGAGACGTTGTCCTAGGAGAGAGCAGAGGTCTGTAAGATGATTTCTGATGCAATTGTATGAGTGTGATATGAACTTGTTAATAAACGATTTTGAATTTGAAATGGACGCCTCGAAATATTTGCCACTACGCGACAAACTCTATTTTCTCCCTTATGCTTATTATTTCAATTTACAACTTCCTGAAACCAAACAAATCAATATTAATGGCTATAATCTACAGTATCATGCATG
The DNA here is from genome assembly GCA_019974015.1 of Nephila pilipes. Classification (NCBI taxonomy): domain Eukaryota; kingdom Metazoa; phylum Arthropoda; class Arachnida; order Araneae; family Nephilidae; genus Nephila; species Nephila pilipes. Next base: position 326,105 of record BMAW01097683.1, on the reverse strand, counting down.
TCGGCGCCTTTGGCGCCCTCCTACCTCGTTGACTGACGGGTCTTTTTCCCGCGTTCTTCGACCCCTAGGTGTGGGGATCGGACGTTAACCTTACAGAGGAGAGAAGTAAATAAACGTTCGTACAAGATTGTGTAATTTTTGCCTGCTGTATTGACTTTTGTTGATTAATTTATTTCTCTCGATTTGGAAATTCACATCAATACTTGAAATAAGTTTGTTCTTAACTAAATTAATTGTATACAGTCCATACAACGAAGAAATAAGAAGTTCGAACTCATAGCCATTTTCGTATCCTAGAAAATGCATGTAAGAATAAATTAATATGTAGAATAAATTTTATCCAGATATCTTGGTTATTTCTCGGCAGTAATTAAAACTCGTCTATAATTCATTATATAGTATGGGAATATAAGCATCTTTGAATAATATACACGGTGTTTCGAAACTAATGAACAAAAATTTAAGTGATAATAGAAAATATTTAAACAAGCAATTTTCACCAGACAATGAATAGGCGGAGATCTAGCGGCTCACCGCTAGACAGCACTTGTAATGGAAAACATAAAGAGCGAGTTTTCTTACACATAGTCATTTCTATCGTGGATTTTAGGAGGCGTGGAGACGTACAGTTGTCAGGAAAAAGGGGGGTCTTTCATTGCTTTCCGCCTGTGCATTGTACGGTGAAAATTGCTTGTTCAGCTGTTTTCTATCACCTTTGAAATTTTTACCCACGAGTTTCGAAATACTGTATGTAAATTAATATAGAAAAGTGTTTTGAAAGAGATTCTAACCGACATGCAAAGATTAAAATTCCCTCTATTTATGCATGCATCATTAAAATAATTTATTAGAGGTTGTGTTCTTTTCTGATTTCAGGAAAAATGCGTAATGGTTCGGCTGTTTTATGTACGTCGTTCATAGTTAATAATTAAATTGCACGTTTATTTATTGAAAATATCGTTTTATTTCGAATGATGTCATGGAAATAAATAGAGAAATTTGGATATTGTTAAAGTGGCATGGAAAGAGTTTTATTACCATTCGAAATATTGACTACTCAGTTCCTTAAAAAAAACTGATAGTAGTGAGTAGTGGTGATGATTGGCAATTAGAGGGGGGGGGACTTATAAACGACTAAAAATAAGAGAGTTTGGTGAATATAAGGAGTAGACACACACAAAATGTATAGTTTTAAAGACAAAATTTAAAGTTTGCAACACTTTCTCAGTGTTTTTGGATAGAGAAATAAAAGTTGAGTGTTTGCACCAAATTTAATGTGGTTTTGTTTTAATACTTATGAATAATTACTTTATTTTTGAAATTTTTATGAACACTTAACAATATAACTTTCATCTAAGGAAAATTTGATTGGAAACATATATTCCAATCAAAAAGAAGTATTTCGATATTTCAAAAATAATTTCATTTTTAATAAGTATGACTTGCTTAAAATAAACACTAAAAAATTATAATTTGCGAAAATGCAAACAGTGAGGTTACTCAAGGCCTTATTTTATACCCTTTATGCAACCAAATATGCAAGGAAAGATTTTAAAAAAATGCTCTGATAGAGTACTTTTACTAAATAGCATTTAATAAGTGTTCAAAATAAGAAAATTAAATATAAAACAGAAAGGAAGATGTAAGGTGTAAAATAAGTTTCTCGTGTCAAAAATTTAGTCCCTATGTTTCAAAACATTGTAAGTAACTTTGTTTTCGCCTGGTGTAGACTTTCATTCATTCATCCACCTTGTATTGTTTACCGTGAGTTCTTTTGTTATTCAAGCCATCTTACCTAAGCGCTTCTTTGCAATATTTCACAAGTTCTCAATGGGATTTAGGTCTGGTAAATTTCCAGGCCAATCAAGAACTTTAATTTGGTTTTCTAACATAAAAGTCTTTAACAGTTTTGAATTGTGACAAGGAGCTATGTTGAAATGTTCCATTAAAGGTTTTCATGAATGAAATAATCTTATGCCATAATATTTCGATGTATTTAGTCGAATTCATCCTCCAATTTTCTCAAAACATGGATTTTTCAGGTTCAGGTTCCTTTATCTAAATATCAATGAAATTTAAGAATTCAATTTTCTAATGATATTTATATTATATTATATTACACACTTTAAAACCAGGATTTGAGGATTTTTTTGAAAATTATTTATTTTAGGCAGTAAATTGTACCAAAAAGGCTAATTTAAGAGTGATTATGAATAAATAATTAATAATATATTTTTCTATTTTATTTACAAAGAAAATGGCAAGTTAAAGTATGTAAAATATGCTATTCTAACTTCCATAAAAATTTCATAATCCTATCTTACAAAGTTTCTGAGAAAAATTTACTTAAAAAATAAAGTAAGCTGTTACGTGTATAGCTGTCAATGAAAAAAAATAATAAATACATAAAGCGGAAAGTTTCAACTTCACATTTGAAAGCTACTTGTTTTTGAAAGAATCATGTAAAGTAGAACACAAATTGTCAATACATGGAAATAAAAGTTTGTTTTACTTAAAATATTTTATTTCAATTTTATAATTTATAAATGTATGACTTTCTAAATATAAAATATAACAATCATTTCGACGAAATGTTCCCCTAATAAGCATTTCTTATCTTTTTTTTTTTTTTTTTTTAATAAAATGAGTCAGCTTTGCAGGTCATAATAAAGAAAATGTTAATCAAAAAGGAGTAAAAAATACTTAAAATTACTGAAAACATTTGGTTAAAATGCCAATTACCCCAGAATTTAAATGGTAGTAATGGTATTTGCGAATCTGAAAAACAATTCCCTTTATATTAACTTCCTTAAATTTTTGAAACGTAGTTAGAAATAATGACACAGCTGTAAATTGTAATTCACATATATTTTGTTTTGCGAATGTTTAAAATACAAAATAAGATTTTAAAAATGCATCAACAGTTAATTTTTCGAAACATTCGATTTTAGAGATCTTAAAATCATGTTTATTTGTATTATTCAGCAATATTTATGATCTAATTTATTGGCATCAGTGATTATTTAAATTTAAAAACTCTGCATACGCAGTCACAAGAGAACTGCATATACAGAAGATGTAACTGTACAATTCAAAATGAAATTTCCTTTACATTTCATTCTCTTTTCAAAATTAAGTTAAATTTGAGATGTATGTACGAAATTAAACTAGTTTGATTATGTATGAAATTAATTACTTCTTATAGAATGGGTAATTTGAAAGTAGAATCTTAATTATAAAATTAAATAAAATTCTAAAAGTATTATAAACTAAACGATATAAAAGAAATCAAATAGATTCGAATATTTAGTCTAAAAGTCCGTGGGACATTAAACATAATAAGTATTTATTCTTTATTATTTTTAGATAAACCAGGAAAAAATTCTTCATAAAAAGTGACGCTGTGATTGTCTTAATAAATTTAGAATTATTTATTTGATATATTTCTTTAAATTATACAGTTTTTTTTATATTTATAACTATTTATAAAATCTTTTATAGATTATGCTGTTATTTGTTTACTTTGCCTTCAAAATCAATTAACACTTATTCCAGAATATTATTTCGCTTGTTATGAATTCGAAAATGCACTCAATTATTTGAGACTCAGTTTATTTTTCTGGTGTCTCTACCTCATTGATTATTCGTATGACATCCTGAGACACGTACTTTGGATCGATGAATTTAGTTTTAAGCAATCTTATCTAATTAAAATACAGTAGATTCATCCTAGAGCTTATAAAATAGTATTAATTCAATATTGAACAAGATGGATCATTCAATTAATGTATAATTATTTAATAAAATGTCTCATTAATTAGTATTGTCCAATATTGGGAAAATCCTAGCTAATTTCTCCAATCTTGTTGATTTAGGTGAAGAACGAAAGAAAATTAAATTTCTTCTTTGCTTTGTCGAAATAGTATGCCTGTGTATGAAGAATTCAAGACATTTGATCATTGGAGAGAGAATTCAGCTGTCTTAAATACCTTTACGAATTTCGCACCCCTTTTAGCAAGCGTAACAAATTTTTTTTTATTTGCTCGTAGTCGATATTTCACCCTCTCGTCGTGGTATATTATTTACAATATTTATACTAATTATTTTTCTAACGTGTCTTGACTAACGTTTTGTAACAAAAGAACAAAATGTTCTTAACAATTTTATACTTGTCGTGAAACTTTTTATTCTTAAATGAAAAGAAAACTTTCTTATTAAGAAATTTTTATGGCAAATGAAAAAAAAAGTCGGTTTCCAGAATTAACACGAGAAACAGCGATCCTTAGCAAAATTCATGTCCGGATGTATAAGTTTCTATTTTAATAAATGTTTTAACGACTTTTAACTTTATCATTCTTTTAAAAATTCTCACACGTTACATCGTGTTGTTTAATCCATTTAATATACTGAAGGTGAGTTATTTTAATATACGCATGCAACATTTTTCAGATACGTTCAGATAGCAGTGTATTCTTTAAAAAAAAACGATAAAAAGCATAAATTCCAACTGATAGTTCTTCTATCCAAATCGCGAAATTTATCTTATCTATGTCAATACCATTACAATAAATACATATAGATTGATACTGATTCTTATTACTTTTTTTTTTGTTACAGAGATTCTTTTTCCCTCATCTATTCAACTAGTTTTCGCGAAGTTAATCGACAGTTTAATTAAAATGACTTTCGTTTACAAGGTTTTTGACGACACATAATTTGAATAATTATGCGGGGAAAAGTTGGCATTGCAATTTTTCGCATTACGAAATACATAATGAAAAACAGGTATCAAAAAAAAATTGTTCAAATTCACCTTGGATATCTTTTAGTTTATGTAACAGTTTCTTAATGTTTTTTTTTAAATATTCCACTTATGTAAATGTCCTCACGAATCATCACGTGTATGGTAGTAAACAAAGTAATCGCTTGAAATTAAATATATATAAATATTCAAGTAGCTTTTCTTGATTAGTTAACGTTTGTATTCAAGAATAATTATGAGTTTTCGTTGGAATTGCTAAACGGAATGGCAATGTGCCCATTTAATTTCTCTGTGACAACTGTCGTAGTTGATTTTTATGTTTAAGATAATGCACTTTTTTTAAATAAGTCCTTTAAGACAGTTACTACGAATTTTGATATTTTTATTATGTTATAAATTATTGCTACATCTCCCAAGGCAAAAAGTGTAAATTTTTCATGAGACATTTATTACTTGAACCGAATTCTAGTATTGTATACATTTATTTCTCTTTCAAAAGGATTTTTCCCACTTCATCTATACTTTAATTTTTCTAATTTATTTCCAAATTTGGAAAATAAAATAAAAGTTCAAGATTATGTGTAAAAAAAAATTTACAGAATTGCATTTCTGTAAGTCTAGAATAATATTTTTTTCAAATAGTTTTTGAACTAAAGCATATTTGATATTATTTTTGTTTTTCATTTGTAATAAACGGAAATCTTAGTTTCTAGTAATAGTAGTTTGGTACACTTCCTTGTGCCGAGTGAAAGCCAGAGAGCCAAATTTAAATAGCAAACATTGGCAATGTACCCATTTACATCTTATCTCCACATGAAGCATTCTAACTACCAAAGCGTACGGTTGTTTATTTTACTAGGGTATTCTGATCAGCAAAGTTCTCCATCTACAACTTAAGCGAATTCTCACGATATGAGTAATATTCAGGAGAGGGTATTTGAGGGTATTTGAACTATTCTATTTGGTGTTATTTTTCATTTAAACAGTAATTTAAATTTTTTATATATTTTTAATGAAACATAATTCATTTTTGTTTCATTTCTAAATGATTGCATTTTTTCACATTTGCAACCAGCTAAAGGAAAAGTACCAGTATTTCCTTAAATTATAATATTCTAATAATAATAATGATATTGTGTCATGTTTCCGTGACAACGGATGGTTAGAATATCATTACACAGCACCGATTTAGACAGAAATTATATGCGTGAGCATAAGGTAACAGTACACTTTTGAAGAAAATTTCTTAAATTAACGTTAATTTTGTCTACAAATGCATATTTTTTGACCTTACTGAGCTTCAAAATTAGATAAACACCAAAAAAGTATCGTTTGTGTATATTTTTTCGATCAAAAGGACATTTTGTACAAATATAAGTAAAAATTAAGACTTTCCGCTAAACATGGTAACTCAAAAGAAAGTAAATGTATTGACATTTTGTAAATTGAACAATACAGAAAATAATCTTATCTGGGGATAGACTATTATTTTGATGATAATACCGTTACATAGGAAGCTATGGTAGTTCGAGTTCTGAAAAGTGAAATTTTCTTTAGAAGTCGTCGTAATTTTCATTTTATTGCAATATTTTTTTTTTTAAAAAAAACTTTAATTCAATAAAAAATCTCAAGAATAGTCTGTACTATGTATAGGCATTGGAAAAACACATATAACATGTCAGGTTCATTGACACGTAACATTTTGAGATATTGTGTTTTGGCAGTAATGAAAAAATGTCTTTTTAGAGCCTTTCCGGTCATGATCAAGTAATATTAAAGCAGCTGTAGCTCGGCTTATAAATGAGATAGAAACAAAATTCAAACGTATTTTTGAAGATAAAAGATCGAATATTGATATACAATCAAAAATTTGAAATCGATATCATGACAAAAAATTGTTTTTGAAGACGTTATGTTATCTTGAACAGTCATTATATTTTGAAGTGATTTTCTTGTAGATCGTGATAATTTTTGCCTAGTAATTTATGTCGAGACAAATGTTAATTTCTCTCCATGCATCAAACTAAGATTCCATTAATACAGGAATAGAACAGACAATAAATAAATTACTGACAAAACTGTACCAAATATGCATTTTCACTGCCAAATTAGCTGCTTTTTTTTCTCAACACTTTTAGCTCAATACTCGAATTATTTTTCCTCAAATCCCTTTTCTTTTCCGAAGTTTTCAAGCTATTTCCCTAAGTTATCAAGAAATTAACAAAATTATAGTTTAGGAAGAAGCCAAATAAAACCAGGGTCGTGGAAGTACTACAAAACAATTATACAAAAAAGCAGGGTCTTTAAGGAAAAGTACCTAAAAAAACAAATTTAGATTAAAAAAAAAAACCGAGTCATAAAAAGTATTTGGGGGCTTATAAATGTTTCCAGAAAATCTCTTTAAGTCGAATTAATTGAGATAAGAGCCGGTCCGAAAAATTTCAAAACTTGGTTAGCGAAGTTACCGGACCGTCTTCTGTTTCGTATCGGATAACTGACGGGGAAAAAAAGGCGCACTAGATCTTTCAGTTTGTTGTATTTTTGTCCGGCTTATCTTAATTTGATAACTCAGATCAAATACTTCGGTAACGAAATGGAGATAATTTTTCTTCCATTCAGTTAAATTGTTAGAATTAGGTCAAATAAGAGTTTAGAGAGATTTTCTAATGATTATTAGTTTTAACAATGACTCTTCAGATGATAATCAGATAAAACAAAGATCGATTACGAAATTTTTTTATCTTTTTTTTTTTTTTTTTATTTAAGTCACAACCCTTTTCATTCAAAAAAAAAATCTCTCTTAAATTGTAACGAGTGATTCATATTAATTGTTGTCGGGGGCTTAAATTAAATTGTTAACAATTTCTTTCAAATTTCTTTCAAAAATTATGTATTATTTGTATAAAAAATGGGTTTATTTATTTTTTAAAAATTATGGAACAGGGAAAATTTGATATTTTAATTCTTTACTAACATGAAAGAATCAAAATTTTAAGATAATAATATTTCGAATTTAAAATGATAAAATTCATTGAAACTTTAATGATAAAATATAATTATAAATGAAAAATTTATGTTTTTGCCATTTCTTCATACTTACTCCGTATTTTTGCGTCAAAGGAATATTTAATGTATAAAGTCTCTTAAAACATCGAAATATTCTAACTGCAAATTAATACTATTTTGCTTAAACTTTAGTTAAATAAACACAAATAATTTTAATTAAAACAATTAAATTAAAGCCTTTTCACAGTGTATTGTATATGCTTGTATTTATGAAATTACTCATATTGTTATGTTTTTCCTTGTTTTGCAAACTCAAAATAAATAGCACTTATCTGAATTCTTTGAGGAATTTTGATTACGAGAAAATTCTATGAATAAAATTTTCCTCTTGCATAAATTTTCCTTAGGAATATTTTAAATACCTATAAACAATTAATATTCAATCCCAGTCGTATATAGGATGTTACAAATTTTTTAATTACTTATATCCTATTCTCTATGTATTAATGTAACAATTAATTACTAACTATTAAAACGAAGTCTTACCGTCGCTGTTATATTAAATTTCTTCCCTCTTCGTACATAATATCTGTCAATCGTATTCATCAACATTATGAAAATAATTTGAAAAAAAAAAGTTAAGGAAATAATAAAATAATTCAAAATTTTCTTAAACTAATATAAGAGCAAAACGTAGAAAAATGCTGTTTTTATTTGTATAAACTTTTTTAGATCATCTTTGACAAAATTTGTGTCTCGGAATCACATAAATTTAAAAAAAAAAAAAACTTTTTCTCAATGAACGATAATCAAAACAAATTTGGAAATCCTTACTTTCAATAGATAAGGCTTAAAAAATCCCTTTTGAAAAAAAAAAGTGAATGATCTCAAAGAAGATGTCTCATGAAAGAAAGCAATAGACCTCATTTTTTATATGAAAAATTGGACTAAATTAACGTTGCTATCGAGTTGCGCAATAATTATAATCTGAACTAGATTAATAGGATGTCCCGTTTTTCGTTCCAAAAGATTCAAACTCACACCTAAAAAAGCTCAGATGGCTTATTCCCAGTATTTCACTAAGGTTCAAAGCACTACTAGTTTTTTAGTCCTAACGATTATCAAACTGTAATAAGCTACCTCTGAAAGTATGGAGAGGACTGGTTGGGAAACGCGAATTCTATTTTGGTAGCTGTGAAAAAATATACCAAAAATGCTAATAAACTGTTTTGTTTATCACTGACGGCTTTATATAGTAAGCAATTTTTCATGTAAATGTATATTTTATTTTTGATAACATTTGCTAAGAATGTTGGCAACCCCTGCTGGCACAGATTTTCACTTTTCTGCATGTGGAATAAAGTTGACACTCTATTGGTCATACAGATCAAATTTACTAACAAAAGGTTTATTATCAAATGGTTATTAGTAAGGTAACCAATTTTTTTACAATGAAAACGAGGACTAGAAAATTTTTGAAAAAAGTACAGCATAAATAGAGGAAACCTTTTATTCATTCAAACAAAAATACACTAATTATGTTTACAACCCTTTTAATTATTTAATTAAATGAGTATTTTTCCATTGAATAAATATATTTGGCACTATATCAGTTTCTAACAATATATTGGAAATTTCAGAACATGAAAAATCCCTTTTTTTTGTTTAATTTTACGGTAAGTGCTGAAGCACTCCCAAGAGTATCAACATTCAATCTTGATTTCTTCACTTGTTCAAAAATCATTACCAATGGGAAAAAAAATATTTCTATTGCCGCATTAGTTCCAGGGAAGTACAACGTAAATTCAACAAGAATAACTAAATTTTCAAATGGAAAGTGTTTATTTTTTAAATGGTTAAGTAATTCCACCCATCTTTTATCAGTTTCAACATGTTGATTTTCCCATATTGTTTTAATTTATCAGAATTTTAAAATACATTCAATCTTCTAATTTCTTCAAATAGGCAATTGTCATCGTTTTTAATAGCAGGTATTTCTTTCAATAAAAACTCAAAATAATTTCCAACATCTGCCCAATTACTTTCGATGAAACCAAAAAGCACCAATGAAAACTGTTATTTCCTGTGATATTTGTTTCAGATCATGTTTGGTAAAAATTCTGATCTCTTTGGTTCACTTTTCGTTATGTTCCGATTTGATTCCTCTAAGTTTGACAATTTTCTTTCATTATTAAAGGAATAAATTTTTCTTCAATATATTGAAGGACAAAATCTTCAAAACAAGACTAATTTTTGTAGCTGAAATATGTTCACCTTCAATCTTTTGATTCGTTTTGTGGAAAATAGATGCTTGATTATGTATAAAATACATTAATATCTCCGATAATTCATAATTGGGAAAATATTCCAGAATTTTTGGACATTTGTCTAAACTTAAAAAAAAAAAAAACATGTTTGTAGAGGCTCAAATAATTGTAAAACACGCTCTATAGCAGGTGTGTGTGTGTTAGAGCGAGCCATCTAACTTTTAAATATCCTAAAAGTTTTTCTGTATTCAATATTTGAGTAACGGTTTGGCGCGGCATCTCTGAAAAGATAGATTAGTTTTAAAATATCGAAAAGGAGGACAGTTTTCGAGGAAGGACAGAACTTACAAAGGAGGACGACTGATCACCTTATTATTAGTGACTTCTTAGAAATCTCTGGAATGTAGGTTACAACTAATAATCTTGCGACTATATTCGCTCACCTTGCGATTTTGTTACGGACTCGTACCCTCAGTTAGAGCTGGTCCCTGGTAAATAACAAATTTTCACGTTAAATCCGGATACTCATACAAGTATAGTTCAAATAAGCGGTTACTTTTTAGCCACCATAGAAGCTATTGTCTTAGGCAACACATACTATCGTAGCTGACCACTCAAAATTTCATTGTAAAAGCTTTTGCTTTCATATTTGATGACTGCTTTCACCGGTAATGAGCTTAATTTTCAAAAATATGTCAATTTTTTTACTGGATTTTAAAAATATATGAACTAAAATTAATTCATTTTACGATAGGAAGAATTACATTTACCTTAAAATACATTCTAAATGATAATTTATTGTTTACTTTAATTTTAATGACTGAAAAGAATATTATTGTTCACTTCAATGTTTTATCGTTTGCTTTATTTCAAATATTTAATTGAATAGTTTAATAATTATTTTAAAACGTTTTTCTGAATTTCACTTGGTGTGTGTGTGTGTGTCATCAAATTTTCGATCGTTAATTTAACCAACTTCCCATCAAGCTAGAAATCTGAAACCTTGGGAATCGTTCTCACTAGCCTAACAATACGATATTTGGACATTTGCGACAAGTTTTAGCTAGTATTTTCTTCAATAATGCAGTTTATCCCAACCACTTGGCGCGATTTCAAAAATTGGCATCAAACTTGGCGATTTTTTTGTTTGGCTGAACGTCCGTAAAACGGACCAGGGTAGCCACATTTGGCAAAATACTGCCAAATAATTCTTGTCGCCAAGAGTGATTGGGTTAAACTGCATTCCAACCATTTAATTTACAGAATTAATTAATTAATTTTAGTTACTTTTAACGTTTTTATGTATTTCACTTGGTTCGTGTTTCTGTGTGTGTGTGTGTGTGTCATCAAATTTTCTATCGTTAAATTAACCAACTTCCCATCAAGCTAGAGTTCTGAAATTTCGGGAACCGTTCTTACTTGCCTAACAATGCAATATTTAGATATTTGCGACCAGTTTTAACTAATATTTCAATAATCTTTCTTAATAAATTTTGCCACTATATAAAAACGTTGTTTTTAAAAACGTTGGTTTTTATCTCGAATTATTTAAAAATGTTAACACCTTTGGTAGCGAAATCTATTCTTCACAACGCATTACATAAAACAATTTCCTTTTTAACTATAATCAATATTTTGAAATAATTTTGACGTTAAAATTAAGGTAATGAGAAGTTTTGAAAATGCACAATGATCTATTCGAAAATATATCAATCTTTTTTTTCTCCAAAGTTGACATAGCTTCAATTTTGTAATCCGAATATTGAATACAAAAGCATTATATTTTTTTATCGTAAAATCTGTGTTTCTTCCATGAAAATATATTCAGTAAAGGAAAAAGAATTTTCATGAAGAAGTTGATATCCAATATTCTATTAATTACAATGCGGAGAGAAATAATAAATCGTTTTGAAGAATTTTCACTTATTTGGTTACTTACGAGTATAAGCCAATTTAGTTTTTATATTACAAATAAAAATTTATCGGTCTCTGACAATCCTGAAAAATGTAAATCAATTCTATAAGGGATTCTTTTTTTTAATTTTAATTTTTGGGAACTCGCCCTCATTCAGAGCAACATTATTCACAGTTGTATTTTGTTTTCAAAATCATTGAGTAGACTGAAACTTTGATTTAAAAAAAAATCATCAATTTTTAAGGAGTTCTTAAGAAAACGAGAATTATATTTTTAATTTTTTGTATTTTATACATAACAACAAAACTAAAAATAAATTTATTTTCGAAAGGAGATGATTCTTGCTTCTAGGTATCGCACATTTTTTTGAGGATGGCTAACTTATATGATTTAGGAATAAAATTTCGTATTTTTGTGAATGTAAAAAGTAATTCTTGTCAAAATAATTCGCTTCTGTACAATAAGATCATCCTTCATTTTGGGTGACTAGAATCTAGAGAATGATTACTATATTACATTAAGCCCTTCCTAATTTTTGGGACCTTGATAAATCTTAATAACGAAAAAATAAACTTCCGTTTCCATCGATGACGTTGCAAATCTAACAAGCAGGAAAATGTGTTGTGAAAGTAATCACAAGCAATTAGACAGCAAAATTCTCGCTTAGGTTTTGGAAATAATTGCAGGAATATAATCAAAAAAATCATTTCGTAAGATTAAGTAATGCTTTTTCATGAAGAAACGCTAAACAAATGGTTACAAAAAAGTTTTCAGTAAACACATTTATCTCGGCTGAATTTAATGCATGTTAATTGTTTTTTAAGTGTTTAGATTTCACATTTTAAGTTATTAAAAAATTTCTTTAATAAAAATTTCATGATTTTCTTAAATGAATGTGATCTAAGCAAATCTGTTGAATACATATTCATCGAATATTTAATTAAAGCATTTCCCAAAACTGAATGATAAAGGTAATTTTCTGTTCGATTAAAAATGTTCGATTCTTAAATTTAAACTTTATTAAAGTTTCATTTGTAACTTATCATTGTATTTACAGGATTTATTGGCTGACAACACACAATTTTGTATTTTTTCTTATTTTGACTGCTTATTTGAATTCTTATTTTTATGTTAGGTATCTATGTACAGTTTTGAAGTTCAATTGAAAGTATTAAACTGCAATCTTTTTTTGATTGATCTAAATTTATAAATCAGCAATATGATAAAGTAGTAAGCTTTAGATCGACTGGACAGATGGTTTGGAACACTTTGAGAAGGATTAACTTTAAAACAGTTACATCAGTTCACTTAAATTTAGTGTATTTGCTTATATGTTTCAGGTTTTTTTTAATTACGTAATAATTTTTTTTCAACATTTTATACTAATAGCGTAATGTCCTATCTGGAACACAACTAAAGGATCAAAAAGAACGCTGAAGAGATTGAGCCATCTGGGATTTAATTACAGTACTCTCTAGTTAATTTGGTAGATATCGGACCAAAGAATCATTGTATTACTTGAAAATCCCAAATAATACCGCGTTTAAACACAGCAAAAGCTATGCATTACTATAAAAAAAATTAATTGTAGTACACGCAAATAAAGTGTCATACACACTAAATAACTAATACTACACAAAATGTACTATAATGGGTTTGTACTAGTAGTTTACGTTATTCCATTGAAGATGAAAATATAAAATAATTTTCTATGGTTCGCCAGCCTATGTAAAAACGACGGATTACTCCCCGAGAAACGGAAAAGAGAAGTGTCACATTACAGAAAGTACTTGACCCTCTTTTTATTTCCTCGAGTTTTTTTTTAATTTCATTCGCGCATGCTTCAGATTGGAGATCCATTATAAGTTCATTATTTTTCCCCATTGGCTCACGCACTAATTTGCTGCTCCATTGTAGATTAATGTGAGCCAGTAACCTTATTTCGCACGTTGACAATTGCATGTGTCTGACATCTATTTTTCCAAAGCCTCGTTCAAAAGGACTGAGTATTAATGAGCATTTTTTCATTACTCTATGAAAATTGCAGTGAGGGTAATGAAAATGGTAGAGCAATTTTCGGTACTTCTTACGGAAGTGAAATTTCGCAACCAAGATCGGAACATCTTAGAAAAAATGGTGGATAAAAATACTGCGAAAGAATTGATTGGCTCTTCTGTGCTCTAGATGAAACTCAATGGAAAATTCTTGATGGAAGCGTTGTTTTGTCTGGGAGATATTTTTAGGAAACGTATAGGAAGTAAAAACAGAATCTACTTAGAATCCTAAGATAAATATTGGATGAAACGAAGCTTCATTTACGCGTTTTTGTTCTGTATCCACATTGAAACGTATTCAAAAATGCGCTTTTGTAGAAACTCACCTGCAATTAAAATCATATTCATGAAGCATTTCCTTGGAAGAATTGCATATTATTACAGCGTTTGCATAAGCTTCGCTAAGCTTCAATGACTTTGGTCAAAACACTGGAATTTTCAAGAATTCAGTGAAACGATGGCATAATGGCGTAAAGCCGTTTTAAAGAAATTCTATGGCTCCTGCAATTCGATGATCAATCAATTCGTTCGACTCGGCTTAAAAAGGACAAAAATATTTTTCAGTTATGATCGTTCTTTATCGAAAATTCTCAACTGTGTTTTATAGCGGATGAAACTATAACAATCGATGGATAATCGTAGCCGAATAAAACACGTTGCAAACTTATAGAGAAAATGGCGAATAAGCCTGATAAATTTGGATTAAAATTCTAGCTGAATGTGAATGTTTATACAAGATATATTTTTAATGGTTTTATGTTTCTGTTAGGCATGAATGAAGAGAGGGACAGAAATATGCAGCTAGGAGAATACGTCATTATGAAACTAATTAATCCGTTTCTTTCTGGGGGAAGAAATGTCATAACAGACAATTATTTTACACCTCAGAAACTTACGGACTCTTTGCTGGCAAAAAGAACTTGCATTGCTGGTATAATGCATCAAAATCGAAGAGAACTGTCAAAGATTTCCAAAGATACTACTCCCATGGGCTTCTTATCATAAATGGAAGTGAACGAGTAAAAGCCTGTTACTATTTATCAGTGTAAGCCTTCCAAAAATGTCTGCGACTTGAACATTGTGCATAGAAGCGTTAAGATAGCTCATGATTCCAAAAAGGCATCAGAAGCAGTAAATTTTTACAATTCCATCAAGTGTTGCGTAGGTGTACTCGATCAAATTAGTTGATTGCACACGACGCCATGGGCTTCAAGAAGATGGTATGTTTACATTATTTACAATATTCTAGATATTGCCACTAAAATTTCTGAATTTATTTAAATAATGCAACTCTTCACAAATTTCTCGAAAATCCTTAATTTTGAGTCTTATTAGAGAACTGAGATAATCATATTGTTTATAAAAGGGGGGGGACTTACATGCTTTTCTAGTTATTCTGAAACCACGGATTACAAAACGTCGAAAATGCTCGTTCTGCAGGAACAAAAAAAAAAAAAAAAAAAAAAAAATTGTTTTTCTCATGTATTAAACCTGTCTGCGGAAAATTTCAAGAGTTGTGCATTATAAAAACTTTAATTGAAAATCTTGTGTTAAAGGCTTCAAAGAGAAGTAAGTGCCAAATAAGGTAGCTTAATTCTATCTAAAATAGATTGAGTGTTTTTTTTTAAAATAAAATCATTATGTTTTATGTTTTATTTCACTGTTATATATATATATATATGTGTGTGTGTGTGTGTGTGCGTATAAATGTTGAATATGTTTTAAATTATTTAAAATAATTTATTTTAATTTTGTGTGATGGCATTTGTGTTAAGAAATAAACTTTCACTCTCGCTTTCGTATAGCGATCGTTCTAGGAAGTTAATAATAGGGGTCGTTAAAAAGGATCATGAAATTCTTTGCTGTTATTTGCGCTGGGTAATAGAAACCCTGAGTGTATGTTTGTTTTTCTATCGTATCCATAAATTAATTGGATGATGGTTTAAGAGATACTTTCGCAAATGGTTAAATTCTAAATGATTCGTAAACATTTCTAAAAGATTTAATTTAATTCTCCATTATAAATATTACATATAGAACCAATTTCAGAGTGGCTAATGATTTAATAATGAAGAAAGTATACGCGTAATATATGTATCACAAATAAGAAAAAATCCAATAAAATATGGCCGTGCACACACAATACTTTTCTAAAAATAATCGCAGATTGTATAAGAAACAATAACCGAGCTTCTTAGGAAATATAATTCGCGTATTGATGTGTTGCGATGCTACACTGGCAAGAATATCAAATAAGTCTGGCTGTCATGAAAATGTCTCTTTCAGCTGTCTCATTTTATAACACTGTTGATGGTTGAAATAAAATGAGATAATAATGGCTACGTCTATTATAATAATGGCAAATATACTCTGGTCATCAGAGCCATATTTAAACTGCGATTCGTTACTGAAGATGAATTTCATGGAATGCAACATATTGAACGCTGATTTTACAACTGTAATCTTTTTTGCTAAGCAATAATCTGCAAAATAAATGTAGTCATACATTTTGTTTCAGTTAAGGTATTTAAGGATTTGAAAGATCTCCGTAGCATTAAACCACACACTATTTCTGTCATCACGTTAATTACAGAAACAAATCTTTAATACAATTACTGCTTTACGAACGTGTTGCATTGATCCTCCTTCAAAGCTCCCCCCCTTTTTTTTTTGTCATTGATCACTTTCTTATATTATTATACCAATAGATTCTCACTCGCCAAATGGGCTTGGATTTATCCTTCAAGTTTCCGGTACGTCAACCGCAGCCTAGTACACTTCGTAATTTTAAGTTAAAGCCAAATGACAAGGTCGATATCCAAAGCGATAACCCATTCTCCTTATTCTCGCCAACAGGAGAAACTGGAACCCCGGCAGAGTTAACATGCGGCATACTCTCTAAATGACACATCTTTAACGAACGTGTCTGGGCTGAAGCATCGTTCGCTACGAGTTCAGTGTCATAACTATTCTTCCACCACGGTCACTCCTTTTTTCTTCGTGTCATGAGTTCGAGTGTTGATGTAACTAAAGACTCATCATGTAGTGGGGCTAAGCGCGTTAAATTTGCTCAAGGCCCCAAGCCCTCCACTTTCCAGGGTTGGGAAGTTTGGAGGGAAAGGTATCAGCTCAAGTATCATCCTCGTCACTTGACCGAGTCTCAAAATTACGAGGTCCGTCACCAATACTCCTCTTGTTGCTTTTCAGTGTGGTGTTAATAAACAATCACATCACCCATCCTGAAAAGGAAAAGCACTTTTACCTAATTTTAAAAAAGTAAATGAGTTAAATAAAAATAAATTTAATTAAAATATGGAATTCAGAATGAGAAAGAGACACATGCCTATTTAAATATTTCTTTTAGTTGAAACTCAAAAATTGTAGCAAAACTATTTATCTAAAACAACAGAAATCGAAGAACCCCTTTGTAAAAAATGGAATAGTAATGATAGTGAGGTCGTGTGGAGGACGATGTTTCAGTCTAGTCACGTGTTCATCCTGATCCCATTGACCTCTATGCAGAGGAGCTAATGCATATTAAAAACGCGATTCAAAAGCGATCAAGTTGGTGTGTTATGGAAGCGGCGTGGTTGATATCGATCTCGTCATTTGATTTTGGTTTAAAATTAAGAGGGTTCTGACCTGATTAGCGGATCTTTATGTCGGATAAAATTAGACTTTCAGAAACTTTCATTATAACAAACAGAAATATAGCATAACTACTAAAGACAGCATTATCTTTAGCAGTATTTACGGTGAAGCAATTGGAAATATTCACTTTCTTAACTTCAGCTGTTCGCCTTTTTGGACTACTTGAGGTGTGGAGGAATTCATGAATTTAATGAAACTACAGTGAATTATGTAACGTGTTACATTAAAAGAGATATCACGAACACTTGACAGGACAAGTTTGTTCAAGAGAATTCTTTAGATACGTTCATTTCACATGTTTGAACTACATTATTGATGATTTCTCCTTTCTAGTAATTTTGTAAGAATTTTCCTTTATGTGAAGCACTGAAATTTTGAGAAGGCGAAATTAAAACAAAGCGCATTACCATATTATTCTACCTAATCTCTTTGTTGAAAATTCATGATCCAGATAAAAAAAAAAAGCGCATTTTATTCAGCGTTCGCAGAAATAGTGCAGAGAGGAAAAAATGAATTCTTTTTGAAAATTATAATTCATCTCCAAAGGAAGTTTTTATATTTGGTTGTTCGACAAGAGAGTAATTTAATTATGAATGAAACTCAGATCACAGAACAAAACAACAAACCTGTTATCTTTTGCGCACTTCAGTTTGAAGATAAGTTGCGCGTGGTACTTGTGCGGCTTTTCTTCGAACTATTTACATATTTCTCGCCATTTGATTGGATACCATTATTTGGACCGAATGGTGCAGATTTTCAAACCGGAACCGCATCTTTGCCGTCGGTATAGTATATCCGCTGCCATCGAGAGGGTTACTACTACAGAGTACGAATAGCGTACCACGTGTGTACTGTTTATTTGACTAAACACATTCTGCTTGAACTTCATTTTCATTCCATCTATCATCAAATTGCTATTAATGACAATGGCCAACAAAATTCAAAATGGCAAAAAATCGACGTCTGTTTCCTCGGTGAACACAGCAGAATACAATGTTGTTCCTGAAACAATACAGCTTAAAAAAGAATTAGGTGTTTTTGATGGAATAGGGGTGATTGTTGGGGTAATCGTAGGATCGGGAATTTTTGTGTCTCCTAAAGGAGTACTTAAAAATGCTGGTTCTGTCTTGATGTCCCTTGTTGTGTGGATGTTATGCGGATTACTCTCAACTTTTGGTGCTTGCTGTTATGCAGAATTAGGTGCTGCTATTCCGAAATCTGGAGGGGAATTCGCGTATCTTAATGGAAGTTTCGGACCATTACTAGCCTTTTTATATTTATGGGTTGCTTTGCTTATCATTATGCCTACTGGTAACGCTATAATCGCGTTAACTTTTGCTGAATATATTTTACAACCATTTTATGGTAGCTGTCCGGCGCCTGATCTTGCTGTGAAACTACTTGCAGTGGTTGTTATTTGTAAGTATATTGCAAGTTTTATGCAATTTGATTTTTTATCATTTGAAAAACTATTGAATATATTTTAATCCTGTGTATTATGCTTATGTTATTGTTGCAAATTTAATTCAAAGTATTGTATTTTAAATCTGATTGGCATCAACATTTGCTGAATTAAATACTTTAGTTATTATAACATTGATTGAAGCATTAAAAAAGTTACTTATAAAAATGAGGAAAAAATGTGCATGCCTAATTAGCTAAGTTTTGCTCTAATTGACATAGCTTATGTAGGAATATGTGTTGAACTTTAATCTTGAAAATTTTGCATTTGTTCATTGCATTTTTTGCTAAATGTTTGTGAGTATTAAAAAAATTGTTTCCTTCCCATCATTAAAATCTATCATCATTTATTAAATTCAAAAATTTTCACCAGTGATTATAACACAGTGAAATTGTTGTTTGGCCCCCAACCACTTGGATGATTTTTTTTTGGTGGAAAGTGAAGTTTGCGAAGCGGTTTTTTACTTACCTATTTTTTTGGTGGAATCTTTGTATAAAGCAATAATATCTAATGAAATGTCTGAAAGCATTAATACTTGCAACACAATTATTCCTCTTTCGTCCACTATTCAAACAAAACCAGAACTTCATTTCACTCTAACATTCATATACATCTTCCAAACCAAAACAAAATGTCATTACACAATGAAAATAACTCATAAAAACAAATCTCTATTGCTTTCAAAGAAAGGGATAGCAAATTTCCTCCTTTTGTTTATTTCAAATTTATATCCATCACAATAACCCATTTCCTTTAAAATAATCACGTCTCACTTTATTTACTGCATATTAAAACAGTACTCTTTTTTTTTTTTTTTTTGACAAAACATTATGATTTACAAACAATTCATTTAACTCATGTGAAACTCAGACATACACCTGCCAAATGAAATATAGTTACTTGAAGAATATCAAAACATTACTATTGTTATTCACATAAAAACAAACATCCCGCTATTTTGACAAAAAAAAAGTGATCCATAATTGGTTTTCATTTAATTCTTAACAAATCTTTGAAAATACCATCTAGTTACTTGAACAAAATTGCACATTTTCTAATAAGAGGGCGAAACAACGAACATCTAATGCTCTAGCAAAAGTTCTGATAAGTGTATCCCTTCATCCTGTAATGCATGGCTGTGGTATCCTAGTGGTCATGGTTTTGGATTTTTAGTCAGTGGATTTCATTCAATCGTGGGTTTGATCCTTGGCCACTAAAGACCCGCGTGTATCCGGGGCTGATGCATGTTGAATCCGTAGGGGGTCCAAAGTCCTCCCGTTAGCATGGTGTGGAAGTTAGGAGAAGGAGGTGCCAGCTCAGGTATCGTCCTCGTCACTTAACTGAGGTTCAAAATTATGAGATCCGTCACCATTAGTCCTCATGTTGCTTCTAGTGCAATGTTAATAAAAAACTTTAAAAAAATCCCATCCTGAAATGCCATTCATGGAGCAGTGAAAATGCAGTTTAGCGTAACAACTTGTCAAGATTTGAAAAATTGCCAAATTTGCTGATTTTTTGGCAGAACATGGTCAGAGAGAGGTATATACATAAAAAACAAATAGCTGGTGAACTGGAATCCGAATTTGTATGGCAAATTCGAAAAGGGATGAAAATCTCATTACAGAAGTACGACAATGCCATGTCTAAAGCCACCACAGTGAAAGTAGGTTAGCTACATTTGGCAAAATATCGCCAAATAACTCCTGTTGCCAAGGGTGGTTACGCTAAACTGCATTCCAACCCATGGAGCCATTCATTTAAAAAATGCACGCTCTCGCATTTCGGAAAATATGAAAACAGAAGTATTTCCTTTTGCTTGTAAATCCATTAAAATCTGTTAGAATTTCACTCACCTCTATCATATTCATACTAGCAACCATCATTGATATGTAGAGGGAAAATATGCAGAAAAGTATGTGCCCGACTGCCAACCTTCATTTTTTTCACCAAATTGGGCTATTATCGAACAAAACTGCAAAATAATAAAGAAAATTCTCTCAAAAAGCACAAGTTTCAGTTTCAAAATGATGGTGCAATAAGTTCTGTACTCTAATTGGCCTAAAAAAAATCTACAACTTAACCAACGAACCCTCAAAAAAAAAGACATACAATGAAGATGTTAAACTTTTATCTGAAATTGAAAAATCAAAAGGGTTGCCACATTTAAAGCCAACCAAACCAAACTGACTATTTTTGTCAGGGAACATAACCCTTTGGGCTTTAATCCCCTGTAAACTGGCTATTATTTGAAGTGAGAATGAATTTTGGTTTTACACTTGCCCAGAAGTTAAGATTTAGATATTAAGATAGTAAAATAAAATTACAGTGCAATAGCATTTAAAGCCACGATAGAGCAAACAAGGTAGCCACATTTGGCAAAATATCGTCCAACAAATTCAATTGCCAAAAATGGTTGGGCTAACAGCATTCCAACGTATTCTTTGTTACTCAACATCCAGTTGAGCTGTAAAGTTCTTCCTCATTTATTCACATAAACTGCCAATGTATTTCAAATATAAGCAAAAAATTATTCCTTGAATTAAAAGTCCATAGTATTACAGATATCAAAATTTTTAAAAGTTTAGTTTAAAAGAATCGAATTCATTGGAATTCAAACTTTATATTTCATAGCATCAGAATGTCTTTTTAACACTCTTAAGCATATTTTTGTATTTAAAAGAATACACTTTTTCTCTTGAAATTGAGTAGAAATGAATAAGTTATTAAGATACAATTTCTACCATAGTGCAGACTACAGTATTTTACCTAAGGATTAATCCTTTTTTCTCTTCACAGATTCTTCAATCTGAAATAAAATTTGTAAACTCAACTATGTGATCATAATTCTAACTTTTTTTTGTTTTATGTTAAGTAGCATAGGAAATGATGCTTTTTTGTTGACAAGCTTTTATGTTTAAAAAATGCTGCTTTGTAATGAATTATACAATATCTTAATCACATTAAGAGAATTTGAAATTGTATTCAACTTAAGAGCTTATATTTTTATACTTGACTGATAAGAATTTGGATATGTATTTTGATTTGTCTTTCAGTGTTCCTGACATTTGTGAATTGCTATAGTATGAAGTGGGTAACACGAATACAAGACAGTTTTGCTTTTGCTAAAATTGTTGCTCTTCTTATCATTATCTGCGCTGGAATATATCATTTAATTTTTGGTATGTATGAATTTTTTTTGTTTGCATGAGTTTTATTGTTACATGTTTTTTCAGTTCTTTTTGCAAAATGTCCCTGACAGTTTGTACTCCTTTTATCAAGAGATGGAGAAAGGGGGCTTGTGTTTATCCTCAAACATAGCTATTGCTTGCATTTCTATAGTGATATATCCAGCATTAATGGTAAAAAATATTTTGCTGGTCAGTCTGCCTGTGTTTAATGGAAGGATTAAAAATTTTTTTTAAAAAAAAATCTGAAATTAATGATTTTAATCTATTTTCTAAAAATTTTTAAAAAATCTGAAATTGATGATTTTAATCTATTTTCTAAAATTTTTTAAAAAATCTGAAATTGATGATTTTAATCTTTTCTAAAATTCACCAAAAATAAGCTAATTAGTTTACGTACTGAAAATAACTCATAGTTGGTGCAAAAATTAAATTTTTTTTAAAATTGTGATTTATTGTTAAATTTATATTTATTAATATATTTATTGTTGTTTTGTATCTAACATGTTTAATGATTTGGATATAAATGTGAAATTTTTATTCAGTTAGCACTGAAAACCTTTCAAATGTCACAGAAGATACTTCTTGGAATTTCTCCAACATTGCTCTAGCATTTTATTCCGGAATGTTTTCTTTTTCTGGATGGTAAGTTAATAATTTTATTCTTTAAATTTTTGTAAAATTATTACTGGATATGATGATTAGTTTGATTTTTTTAAAAAAAATTGGTGGTAAGAAATTAAAATTGTTATTTGTAATAAAAAGAAGATAAAAATTAATTTTATTTTTGTGAGTAATGTTTATTGTTCAGGTAAAATACTTAAAAATTTGCCTATGAAAGATAAAATATTATAGATATTATTTATAGGACAAATATATTTTAAAATTTTTCAGTTTCTTCATGAAACAAATTTTGAACCATTGTTAATGTATTTTTGAAAGAATTCATTTGAAAGCTGAAATAGAATGAAAAAATAAAAATAAATTCAATTTTTATAGTGTCTATATTAATTAAATACAAGTTAATTTTCCTATTTTTTGGATTAGTGTTCATTCTCTATTTTTCATTATAAGGAAAATGATTAAAATTAAATGGACAATGAGAAAAAAAAAGTTATTTTTTGTTACTCATGCAATATCCCTTAATGCAGCTGAGTTATATCTGTATATTTAATTCAAATATAGTGTTCTTCATTCAGCTAGTGATTGGTTCAATGTCTTGAGCAATAAATATGTATAATTGTATGAAAATGTCAGATTCATTTGTTTTAAATGTTTATTCTTTCTATGAAATGTAATTAATTAGTTTAAAGTATATGTTAAGTTTTTAAATATTAATCCTATTTTAATGTAATGAATGAAGAGTATTTAAAAATGTTTATAAGTGATATTTGTAGCCAAATTAAAACATTTTGGATTACTTAAATTTATTTAAAAATGAACTGCTTATTTTTCAACATTACCGTTTCAGTTATTAGTAGTACTTGTCAACTATTTTTTAATGAAAGATTTAGTTTGTAATTAATGAGAAAGATAAATGTACACAATTTTATTTTATATTTTTAAGTATTGTCTATTATTATTAATACTCTATTTATTTTGCAATTTGTTTATTCTTAGGAATGCATTAAATTTTGTTACAGAAGAAATGAAAAATCCTGTCAGGTAGAATTACTCTATTTTTAAAATTTTCAATCTTGAATGCTCTATTAATTATTTTTTTGTTAATCATTTCAATGTAATGAATTAATAAATGCTTAATTTTAGTAATTAATGTTTTAAAAATGATGATTAAAATTAAACTGTATGATTAGAAATTCGGAAGTTAGGTTAAAAATTCATAAAATTTTTAGGATATATGTTAATGAATATAAAATTTACCTTTTTATTGTTCTGTATTGAAACATCATTGCTAACTTCTATCTATTGCAGTTCTGTATGAAAAATAACATAAATATATGCTATATAATTTTTTAGAGACTTACCTCGAGCCATCTACATTTCAATTCCTCTTGTCGCCTTGATATATCTCATGACAAATGTAGCTTACTTCTCAGTTCTAACGAAAGAGGAAATACTTGCATCAAGTGCTACAGCTGGAGTATGTAACTAAATATTTCCTTATGTATTATTGAAAATTAATGTTAGAACTTACATATGTGTGTAAATATTCTGCTTTGTCCACTTAAATTTTCTTTTAATTCTTTTTAATTGTGTAACAAATTTATATAATATGGAATTTTTATTCAATGCCATGCACATTATTAATGTATCTGATTTTGTCTTATTTTATTGTGCATCTTTTTGTGTTGCATATTTTTATACCTTTTAGGAACTGCATATTATTTTCTATTAGTTTATAGAAACTTAGTATGTTTAGGATAAAATAATTTTTAAAAAAATCTGTTATTCTTATGGATTATGGCTAATGTTATTCTTTATTTATCCATACTTTTTTTGTGCTTTCAATGCATTACAATACATAAATATTTTTTTATATTATGTGCATAATAATTCTAATATTTTTTAGTAATTTTATGCCCTGAAGTATATGTATTTTCTTAAATCTAATTTTGACGTGTACAAGATGGGCCAAAAGTATTGAGTGCATTTCGTGTTTGAAAAAACAAAGAATAAAAAGAGTATTTTTTTATTGGAAAGACTACATAAGACAATTTTGTACAACACAATTTTAAACATTATATAAGTTCCTCATGAGCTCTGTCTGTGGCACGCAATATATCAAGTTGAAAGTGTTTTGCAACATTTTAGCAGGTATTCATCCAATGACTTGAATGATTCGTTGTTTTAGCTCATCAATATCCAAAACTGGAATTGTGTACACTGGGTCCTTAACATACCCCCAAAAGAAAAAGTAAAGGAGTGTAATGTCAGGTGATCTTGGTAAGCATGGTATCAACCCTCACGTCCAATCCAACAATCTGGAAATGTTTCGCCTAACTCGACTCGAACTATAGAACACCGGTGTAGTAGAACACCATCTTGTTGAAAGATAACCCAAGGCTGATGATGTTCAAATTGAAGAAAAGCATAGCACTGCAGCATGTCCAGATATGTTATGCTGGTCACTGTTGTACAATGGAGAAAAATTGCCTGAATATTTTCATCTGCAGCTAATGCACACCAAACATTCACTTTCGAGCTACTGTGTGTTTTTTCTCTTACTGCATGAGATTCAGTTCCTCAGACCTGACAGTTATGACGGTTAACATAACCAGAAATGTGGAAGGTTGCTTCATCGGAGATGACATTTTTTAAGTAACAGTTGTCTTCATCGATTTTGTTAAAAATGCATACTGCAAAATCGAAGCATTTAAGTTTATTGTTCAGTTTCAATTCATGCAATAGTTGAACTTTATAGGATGAAGTTTGAAACTTTTATGCAAAATTCTGAAGTTTGAAACTTTTATGCAAATACTGAGGGAAACTTTTATGCAAAATTCCAGTTGTCCTCGGTATTCCCAGCAGCGAACTCGCGCTGCGAGGTGATGTATTCGTGTTTCTCATAAAAGTTTCCCTCACACTATCAACATCCTTGGTCAGGGTCAATGGTCAACCAGGAGCTTTCCTCTTTTCCACACTTCCTGCATCCTTAAAAAGTTGGTACCAGCATTTAATAGAGTCCTTTCTTGGAGCCCAGTGTTTTAAGTATTCCAAACAAAAATATCTCTGAATGGTTACAACAGATTTGCTTTCATGGATCCATAAAACACACATTGCTTTTTCCTGTACTGTAGCGACTTGCAGACTGTCGCAATCAGTAAATTTTTCCAAGAAATGTTGTCGTGCCATCTAATGGCTTATGTGAAAATTATTTAATATTAAAAATTTTGTTGTATAAAACTATTTTATGTTGTCTTTCCAATAGAAAAGAAACTTGTTCGTACCTCAATTTATTCTTTTTTTCCCAAAGTATTAGTATTTTAATATAAAAATAAACTATACATTTTTAATTTTGGTGTTTTTTGGCATTTTTTGACTATTAATTTTAAAAAGTGAGTTAGAAAACTTTTATTTTTAATTTTTTTGAAGTTTGTTAATGATGGAATTTCCCTCTATTAGTCATTTGGTGATAAAGTCTTGGGTGTCATGTCTTGGATTATGCCTGTATGTGTAGCGCTTTCAACTTTTGGAGGTCTTAATGGTGGAATATTTTCATCTTCCAGGTAATTTTATATGTTTTGTATTGTATGAACTCAGTAAAAAGTTGAAATGTGTTCTTTATTTTATGAAAATTATTTCATATAGTTTATTTTGTCAGTATTTGTTATGCAGCTGATTTTTTATTAATTTTTTCAAAGCAATATATTTTTCAAAAAATCTGAAAATTCTTAGTTTCATTTTATTTTTCAATAAAGATTTTCATTGAGGAATCTTATCTGTAAATAAATGAGCTTTGCTGCATTGTACTGTTACTATAATAATTTGTTCTTTAATATAAAATGTATTAAAAAAATTGTTCTGATAAAAATCTGTAGATAAATGTTAAGAAAATCTGCAACATTAATGTATTTTAAAAGCAATGATAGTTTGTATGTTATAAATTTTATGAGTGATTATAAAAAAAGTATGTTAAAAATGCCATAAATGTAAGAAAAATTAACTTTTCAAGGAAAAAATTTCAGAATGTGAAAATAATTTATAACAAACGTTTTTAGGTAGACCTAATTTTACTTTTTGCATTAATATTAAAATCTTCGAGATAAAAATTTCCTGTGTAGGAATTTATGAGGTGTACAGGGACGTCTTAAGGCATGGGCCAACTGGGCCCAGGGCCTTGTCTCATTCTCAACTTAAACTGAACAAAATCATGATCAGAATAATTTTAATCGTCAAATGTTATTCCCGGACGTGACTTGGTTCAAGACAGTTACTTCTATATTAAATATTTCTGTTTACTACCCTTGCTGAGATTCAGGGAAAATATTAGTTTTATTTCTAATTCGAGATATGTCCAATTTATATTGATATAAATGATACTGTGGAAGGACAGTCACAGACACTCCTTCCAGTGACCTTTTAACTATTTGCACACATGAGTTAAGGATCGCTCATGAATGGGCAAGAGATACACTTAAGCTCCCTTACAAAAGGGACAAAAACACATTTCCTATTTTATGACAAGCGTCAGGGCTAATAAAAAGAGGGTTCAAGTGACCCTGCAGTGACCTACAGTTCTAAATTAGCAATTCCTTCCAATAAATTTAATTTCTTTGAAAAAGCAAAAAATAATTATATTTTTACTTTTGAATTGTATTTCTTTGATATACAAATATTTATATCACATTACAAAAAGAAAATTAATATGTAATTGTATTTGCTTTATTAACAGATAGTTAATAAAAATAATATCCAGTTCAAAAAAATTCTGCTCTTTTTTGTAAATTTTCTTTCTCCCTCTGAACAACATGAATCAATTTTTTTAATTGCTTTTAAAATTATATATAACTATTTCAATGGAACCTTTAGAATATTTTTATATTGATTAATATGCATAAGTATGTGCTTCCTTCATTTTGAATGCACTTTAATTTTTCAAAAGAATTTTCGATGTGTATTTTAATTCAGAGAAATATTTTTATTTGCTTCTAATATGGAAATCATTATTTTACTCATTTAAAAATTCAAATGACTGTCCTTTTTAATTATTATTGTAACCCAAATAAAAAAGGACATTTATAAAACAAATATATTACATTACTACAGATTGTAGTAATGTAATATAAATGTAGAAAAACAATCATATAACAGGAATACAACTTGATAATTAGATAAATAATAATTTGATAATTAGATAAATAAATCTAGAGTATGATTTTATTATTAGATAAATTCCTTTACAATAATTTAATGTTATAAGAGTAAATATCAAAAAAGGAGAAATTCTCGTCCAACACTGTACAAAATAAGAGATTTTTAGTCTATATAAGACCCTAATTAGAAATTTTCTATTTGCTGTGTGTATGTTTAATTAGACTTTCCTGCAGAAAATTGAAATTTAATTTATATACTTTAATTTTAGTTCTTATACTTAAAAACTTATAGTGTATTTATACTTTATCACATTAATATTTTATTATTTACTAATACTTTATCACATATTGGTATAAAATACTTTTAATGAAAATTACTTACATATAAAAAAACAATTCTCCTAATTAATAATTTATTTAATACTGTTCCTTAATTTTTGGAATCTATGACTTCCTTTTTATCATAATTCTTTTTTTCAGCTATCGCTTTTGATTTGAACTGAAAATATAATAATAATCCAGAATAATGTAACATATTTTTTAGTCTCAATGAAATAGAAAGGGGGAGAGGGAAGACTTTATGCAAAAGATTTATATACCTTTTTCTTTATAGTAAACAATTATTGAAAAAAAGGATGATGCATTGAAGTTTAGATTTTGTAATTTGAGTATTCTTATTAAACTGTTTAAAAAAGGTTTTTGGTGCAATTTCTTATTGATATATATCACCACAAACTGATCTGAGTTGGTTTCCACCTTTATTAAAATTTAGATTTTTATAATAATTAATCACGCTGTACACAAAATTCGGAATATTTCTTTTTAGTACTCATTGGAAAATATTTAATTAACACTGTAGATCTTTAATAAATAAAATGATTTGATTAAAAAAAAGCAGTATCCGAAACTGATTATACTTAAACAGGAAAGTGGACAACATATTGAAACAGCGAGAAAAGCAGTTTCTTTTTAAAACTTGTACATGACATGTAGTTTTTATGTACTTGAATGACAGGGATGGGAAATAAAAGAGGAATCATAGAAACGGTGTTACAATTCTTGACCATAAAGTGGACATCAAACTTGACCCTTCCAATTGTGAAGGACGCAGTAGAAGCATTGTTATCTTTAGTTTGGAGCAAAAATAGCAGGAAATAAAATGATAAATTTTTGATTTTTGAAAAAATAAGGATTGAGGGGTATTTGCAAATCGATCTCCGATTACTGTTGGGAATAAACAGAACCCCTCTCTAAACTTTTGTAAAAAGAGGTGTTCCTAACACCATGAAGTCAGTTTCTTTCATCGTCACAGCTTGTCAGAACTTAAAATCATCAGAAATTGAAATGAAATAAACGCTAACGTGGAAAATTAAAAGCATGAAAAAGTGTTTATTTCAAAGCCAAGAAAAGAATTAGAATTAAGAAAAAGAAAGCACACATATAATTTATCTTTTATGAAGAAAATATTTACCTTCGGTCATTACAACCACTATTGCACAAGTACTTTGCCGTTCCTTTGGATTAGCAAATTCCCTTCCAGAAGAGAGAGAGAGCTTTCTTTTTTTTTTCCAAGTTTCGATTTAAATCAATAGGCCCCTTAAATATACACTTAATTCGGTTTGTACATAGTTGATATGTTCCTGAAGAATACGTGTGAAAAAATTCACGTATAAAAAGTATTGCATCTATGGAAAAATAGAACATTACTTCCAGTCCTAAGAATTCAGGAAAAATAATATAACAAACCATGAACTTCCATGTAATGATCTCAAAGATTTCATTATGATTGTTCATATATCATATAAAGTAAAATATCATTTATAAAGGGGGAATAATGTACGACTAATTCGTGAACACAAAAATTAGGCAATGTAATATAAGTTAGACAAAAAGATTTTATTTGTCATTTTCTGACAGTATGCATATATGTTTGTGCAAGACTGCAACATCTTTACTATCATTAGAAATGTCTTGGTTTTTGTCTTCATGCTTCCTTGGTGGGCCGCGGTAGCCTAGTGGTCAAGGTCGTGGACTACCGGCTGGCGGTTTTCGTTCAGTCGCGAGTTCGATCCTTGGCCGCTAAAGACCCGCCGTGTAGCCGGGGCTGATGCACGTTAAATCTGTTCGGGGCCCAAAGTCCTCCCGTTGGCGTGGTGTGGATGTTAGGAGAGGGGGGTGCCAGCTCAGGTGTCGTCCTCGTCACTTGACCTTGGTTCAAAATTACGAGGTCCGTCGCCAATAGCCCTCGTGTTGCTTCTAGTGTGACGTTAAACTAAAATAAATAAACATGCTTCCTTGGTTATATTCTTTTTGTAATCTCTTGAACAAAATGAGGTTAAACCTTTTGTGGTGCCGATACTTCAATAGATTTAAGAACAAATAAATATAAAATAAAGATTTAATCACTGTTGTGTAACAAAGTTATAAAAGTACCTATTTTAAGCCACCACAATTGCTTTATTTGAATTATTCCATATTCCGGATAAGTGAGAACGAAATGTTTTTGAAATGGAATTGTGAAACGCAAAAGATCGAAGGAAAAGTAGGAATCTATCGATAAATTACCGAAACTCACCCAATTTTTCATTAATACAAATTCTACATCTATCTCTACCACTTCTTTCAGTACATCCAATAACGTACCTGAAGTTGAGGAACAGACTATTTAAGTATTCGAGAAGGTATTATAAGACCCACTGAAATAAGTACAATAACTGGTGATGTTTCAAATATTTTTATTGCAAGTACAGATACAGGGCTGTGGCCTTCATATATTGACAAGAATTTACAGTCTTACTGGGTCAATTTGTTCCAGTAAACATTGATTTTGAAAAATCACGTTTATACAACGAACTAAATGATAAAACTAAAGCAATATACCTATCTACGAGAGCTACTCAATGGTGAGGTTGTAGACTGTGGTAGGCTAGTATATTCTCCGTCATAGAGAAAAGTATACAGTTTCGTATGTAAATTGTTTTCATCTACCAATTCTACATTCAGCAGTAGCAAATTCAATGATTAGAAGCATGTAAGTATGGGTATTTCACAGCATGAAAATGCACCTGAACACAGAAAGTGTATGATGAACTACTATGGTTGAGTACAGTTATCTAGTCACATAGACAACCAACTTATTATACAATTCAATAATGAATGTCATTATTGAAAAGAAGTGCTAAAGAGACTAGTGACTGTTATGAAAGTCTTAGCATCAAGAGGACAGCCTTTCAGAGAGGGAAGCGAAACTATAGGTTCAGTGAATAGCGGAAATTATTTAGGAACTTCTAAGTAAATTTAATCCATTTTTAAATGAACATATTAAAAAGTATGGCAGTTCTGAAAAAGATAATCCTTCTTAACTATCTATTACAATTTGGGATGAATTCATTGAAGGCATAGCGTCAAAAGTCTCGGAAACTATTGTTACTGAAATACAAAAAGCTAAATATTATACTATTTCCATTGATTCTGCCCCACATGTGACTCATGTTAACCAACTAACTTTTATTTTATGGTATGTCCAAAACGGTGCACCCATTGAGAGATTTTTGCTATTTATTAATATTAATGGACATACTGCAGAGTATCTGATGGATGTCATTTCATTTTTGGAAAATAATGATATTTCCTTCAGTTATTGTAGAGGTCACTCCTATGATGATGCCTCGAATATGTTTGGGAAATGTTCAGGATTGCAAGCCACCCGACTTCAAGAAAAAAATAGATATGTTATATACGTGCCATGTTCAGAACATTCTTTGAATTTGATTGGTGTTCAAGTAGTAGAATGTAACTATAATATTACAACTTACTTTGTTTTGTCCAAAATTGTATAATTTTTTCCCATCATTGGAATATTCTAACATTAAATGTGAGCTGTGATAAAAAAATAAAAATGCCCTCAAAAAGCTATCAAAAACACATTGGTCAGCACGCGCTGATGCGATTAAAGCCTTAAGCTCCAGATATTCAGCAATTGTCATGAGCCTGGATTGCTCAATTGATAAAGAATTACAGGCAACGGAAAATTGAATTTTTGCTAAAAATTAAGATGAATGAATTAGTAACTTTTTTAACTACCCTTTGGAATGACATTTTGACACATAATGACAAATTAAATCCTTTTATCCAGAGTAGAAATATGGGTTTGTCGAAAGGTGTAAAATTATTAAAATCGTTAATGTTATGCATAAAAACCAAATGAGACTCTTTTGTTTATTATGAGTTAAAAATCAAGGAGATATCCTTTATAAAGGTGTATCAAAGTGTTCACAAGTGTGCAAGACCACACAGTGTTAGGGTATTGACAAAGGTAATCTATTTAGGTATTGACAAAGAAAATCTATTTCTCCATAGTAAGAATATGGATTTCTCGAACTGTTTAAAATTATTAAAATCGTTAATGATATATATAAAAACCCTAAAGAGACTCTTTTGACTATTATGAGTCAAAAACCAAGAAAGTGTCCTTCATAAAGGAGTATCAAAGTGTTCAAAAGCCGACAATGCCGTGTTAGGGTAATTTTCCTTGAAGAAAATAGAGACACCAATACAACGTTTAAAAATAGCCACAGCCAGAAATTTAAAATAGAAATCTTTTTACCAATAATTGACTCTCAAATTTGCATTATACAAATGCGTAGTAAAAAATACGAGGAGCGTTTGAAATGTTTGGATTTTTTGAAAATATTTCTAATTTGGATAAGACAGAAATTAAAATAACATGCGAGAAAATATCAAAATTTTACGATAAAGATATTAATGGAGAGGAACTGAACTTAGAATGTCAACATTTCAAGTCATATATGATCATTGATGGCAAAAAGCAAAGAAAAGAAATGGAAAAAGAAATATTAATAAAAAATATAAAACTACAAATGCAGAGGAAGAGGAAGAACAGTTGTTGGATGGAAGGCTGGAATTGGGATCAACACTGTACTGTATTGCAGACTATTAATAAAAATGACTTGTTTTCGGGACATTACATTTATTTGCACACATCTTTTCAAACATGAATTAGATACACAATTTTACACAAGCACCATTTTTCAACGTTCGTCTTTACCTCTTGGAACCAAACTCTATTCTATTTTTCATATCTGTTGCCAGTAAATTATCTAAAATCAAAACTGTGATCTGGTGTTGCCAAAAAAATATATCTTAATAAAGAATATTGAAAAAGGTATCACTTTAAGTTTAAATCGTTTGCTTTTAAAAGTTGAATAGATAATATCTTAAAAAAAGTATCACATTAGATTAAATCGTTTGCCTTTAAAAGTTGAACAGATAATATCTTAAAAAAGTATCACTTTAAGATTAAATCGTTTGGTTTTAAAAATTGAATATGTCACAACACTCTCTATGCATACATGTATAATGAAAGATAATTCGCAGTGTTTCCCATTATTGAAATAATAATGAGAATTTTCTTTTCAATGAAGATTACTAACGCGAGTGGTGAGTGTTCATTTTCAAAACTCAAATCGGTCAAAAATGAATTGAGAAATCATATGACTCAATCATGTTTGAATAATTTAAGTTTGATGAGTATTGAAAAGGAAATATTATTTACAATTGATTTTGAAGACCTTAATTAATGATTTTTGAGAATTTAAAATGTAGGAAATTAATATTTACATAAAATTTATTTTTACTATAAGAAGGCCTCAAGAAGTCTTAAGATCTCCCTGGAGGTTTATTTTTAATTTTACTAAATAAAAACTGTTAGGATTTTAATTTTCATGTAGTATTTGACTAGATTTTAAAAATACTTTATATTTATTTATTTAATTTTTTGTTGTTGAATAGTAAAATTTAAAATTGAAAAAATAATTCCTGAAATTTTGTATGTCATGTTTTATAACAAATATCCTATTTCTGAACAACTAAATAAATTTCTCCTGTACTTTTCTTATTTGTGAAATTACTATGAATGTATGATTAAAATATCTATTTTTCTCATCTTCTTTTTCTCACTTCAGATTTATATTCTGATTCTACTATCTTGAACATGTAAAGTTTTAAATTTGGTATGTGCTTCTCTCTTTCATCTTTTCTTTATTTCTCATGTCTGAATTTCTTAAGTTTTATGCATGCTTCTGATTTTTTAAAAAAAATTGTAAATCTGTCATAGTTATTTATAATGAGCATGTTAAAATACATCTTTTTATATATTTTATTATTATTGCAAATACTTGCCTGTAAAATTATGATTTTGCGTGTCATTTAATATGCACACTAGAGTTGAAATTTTTTAATTCAGGTTCATATTCAGGGAGTTCTAAGGTAAAACATTAAACCTGAGACATGAATTTAAATTTTGATGGAAGCAATCAAATCCTGATTTCACAGTTATAGTTTTGAGTATTTTATAAGAATGTAAAAATATATTTCAGAAGGTGGGAAAAGGTAAAATATTGGGGAAAATGTTTTTCTTTACAGGGGAGGAGAATATGAATTGCATGAATTTAACTAAACTTCTCAAAATGTGATAGAAATGTTTACTATCCTCTGAAAACAAAAATATATCTCTGTATCATTTTTACATTTTTAGTTAAGGTATTTAAAAATTAAAATATAAATCAGTTATCCAGAACCATACATTGAATAGGAGTATTAGTTTGTATAATGTTTATGTAATTTTTTTTGAATGCATATGTAGTAAAAGTAAAAAATGTTAGTTCACTCCCACATATATAACTTTTACTTCATTAAGTAATTAATATGAAATTTAAATTTTTTACGAACTGCAATTCTTGGCATGTGAATTTTTTTTTTACAGGAAAAATATTGACCTTCCTGATAACATTTAAAATTCTCCTTATTATCAAATTATTAGTCAATGTGATTTTTAATTGATACAATTAAAAACAATGTGTATTAATTAAAAACAAATTTATTAGTATGATCATTTAAATAGAAACACCTTTATTTTTTTTTATACAAGTTTCTAAATTGAAATATTTTTTTTAAAAAAAGTTTTATTTCCATTGTGGAATTAAATACATATAAAAATTATAATGACAAATTTCACTGTTAAAATGATGAATTATCAGTTGAGGAGTGAGTAATTTAATTATTTTAATGTCAAATGCTTTTTTTTTTAAATTCAGAAATTTATTCTCTCAATACATTTTCTTAATAACTTTTTGTTTAACAAGAAAAAAAATGCTGATCAAATTATTTAAACATATTTTGTTGGTATATTTTTAATAAAATATAAAGAGGGCTAGAGTATTATTTTCAATTCCAAAAACTAGTAAACCATCAGTTTGACAACCTTGTTGATCAGGCAAGGGAGGTTTTTAGAAGAAGCTCGATTAAATCAATGTGTGTAGTAAATGGTCATGAAAGTTATGAATATTCACCTGTAACTGCACACATTTCAAAGTGCAATTACTTCATGATCTACAAGCTAATGATAAACATACTCATTTCGACTTCATTGTGCATATTCTTGATGAAATTGAGAGAGAACTCTTTCTTATCAAAAATTATCTTGGATAAACCAACTTTTCATGTTTCTAATAACATGAATCATCATAATTGCCATGGGGGGGGGTAAAATTATGGTGTCATAAGAGAACACCAATGTGTAGTCCAAAGTTAATGTTTGGTCTGTATGAAGTAATTGGGCTATTTTTCTTCCATTAACCAATAGTAACAGGTTGTGTGTATTTTGGCATATTGCAATGTTGCACTATAACTTGGCCACAAGTTTGCTTCTAGCAAAAGCAAGGAACATTATCAGCTACAAGCTTTACTTCCTGCAAAATGGATCTCTACATTGGGGTACAATTGTTGGAGACTACCTGCATGATCACCTGACCAGTTATTAATTCCCTAGATGTCATTTTATGGGAGCTTGTCAATGGCAGGGTGTATGCAACAAACATTTTTGATATTGATGATCAGAAGAGAAGAATCACTGAAGTTACTGGAAGAATAATGGCTGAGAAGCCCCATAAGGCTTGGCAGGGAGTTGATTAAGATTCAATATTTTACATGTGACAAATGGAACACATAGAATTTATTCGAAGTGTAAAATAAAATTGTTTAAAATATACTTAGCAATATAAAACTTTAAACATGTATTTTGTTTTCATTTTCTGAAAATGCAATTGCTAATTATGCATGCTAATTGATTTTTTTTCCTACTCAAATTAAATAAGATGTATAAAAATTATTTGTTCAATTTTCTTTTTGCAATTTAGATTATTTTTTGTTGGGGCTCGAGAAGGCCATTTACCAAGAATAGTTTCCATGATAAATGTTCAACATTCAACACCTACTCCAAGTTTGATATTTTTAGTAAGTACTTTTTGGTTCATTGTAATTGTTGATTTACATGACTCAAATGTGTCATTTGTGTATCTTGGTTTTTTTTAGAAAAAGGTTCAGAATTATGAACTATTTGGGTTTTTAAATAGTGAATTAGAAAAGTAATTTTATTAAGCTATATTTTTGTGATTATTTCAAATTTTTACAGATTTGGGCATACTCCAAATTTTTTAATATCCATCATTTGTCATTTTGCTAATAAGTATCATTTATATATTTATTTGAAAGCCAAAGCTTATGTAATATAAAATAAAGTTTAACAATGTAAATTTTTTTTAATAGTATTTTTTTTTTATCATGATTCATTGTAGACCTGAAATAGGACGTAAAAGATTTAATTAAATAAAGTGCAAGACCTGAAGCTGGTTTTATTTACATGTTAAAAATATTGTATAATTTTCTTTGCTGCATATTAAAATAAATAAGTTAAGAAATTAAAGTTATATAAATGATTATCAAAATTAAACATTGATTTTTAAAATGAATTAAAAATAATAATTGATAAACTTATATTTTTCAAATCTGAGAATTGTTCGAGTGTTATGTAAGGTTGTCTAAATCTTCCCAAATTTCTACAAGAAAAGAATTCAGCTTACTTATTACTGTATCAAATCAATATTTTAATATTAAATTCTAAAATAAGAGAAATTAAAATTAAAATCAATGTATTTCCACAGTGTATATTGTAATGTGCTCAATTTTTATTCTTTGTCAAGAAAAGTTATTCATCACTTATGCTCTTATTTTTACAATTGATTGTGTTGGATCAGTGTTTAAAAGCATTTTGTACTTAAGGATTCATGGTATCCTGTGGGCAATTTTTATTATTTATATATGAGAAAAGATTTATATTCAAATGTGTATAAAATCTGCATTTCAGAAGAAAAAAACTTTTTTGTGAAACAATTATTTAAAATTTTAATATTTTTTAAACTTTTTTTCTTGAATTTCTTTGAAGTGTTTCTCACAATTCTGTGCCTGTGTTTAGTTGTATTTGTATTATTTATAGTTTTATTTAAAAAAAAATAAATTCTGTCAGGTGTTATGAAAAATGGTGAAAAAAACAACAACTATATTTAATTTTATGGATTGAAAAGGAAAAAAACAACTATTTATCTAAATCCTTATTCTATGCACAGAGTTATCAAACATGTTATGCAAAACAACTGGAAAAAAATTATAATTTTCTACTGATTACAAAAGGAAAAGCATCAGCATTTTGAATGCTTGACTGTTATGAAAAATAAATAGCTGTGAAAAAGTTTAATGTTTTGAAGGCCAATGAAATGATTTCGGGTACTGTTAAAGAAAATTTAAGTAAATTTCTAATTGATATAAACTAAAATTGTATGAAATTTTGTGCATATATTTAGAAATGTTATATAATTAAAATAAGGCAATATTATGTATTTAAATCATTTGTAGGGTATTTTATGTCCAAGAAAAGACCTTGAAGTAAAGTTATTTGGAAAAATGTGACATCAGTTTTTAGCTTTTTCTTTACTTTAATGTTGTTAAATTTCTTTCTTGCACTTCTTGATATCATAAAAGGAAAACTGCATAACATGTCAGTGACTAGCATTGAAATTTTTATGAGTTAGGATCAAGGCAGAAAAATAAAAGGCCTTAAAATTAGCAGAAATTGACTAATTTTTGTTATCCTTGGGAATGGATGTGTTGAACTCAAAACAGAATCCATAGCAATGCTCTCTGGTCTGTTGTAAATTTTTTCATTTGGCACCTATTGCAGACATGTAGATAAAGTGGAATGTCATTTTGCTTCAGCATGTCATTTAATGCAAAGAAAGGCTTTATGAATATCTTTTAATCTCAACTCTTTGTTGATACAGAGCAGTGGCTCAGGATATCTGGTTTCAGTGATTACTAAAGCAACCAAAAAGAAGTGATCTTTCTATGAAGCTTTTAAAAAGTTCAATTTTGTTCCCCTTGGAAATTTGATACTCTTGAACTTGTAATTTGGGGAGATGTGCAGAAAAATACTTGCTAAATGGAGTTCTGAACTTCAAATGACAAGTACAGCTGAATATGTGACTTCAAAAGATATGTATGGCAGATTAGTACATTCAAAGATGCCTGCATAACCCATCTAGGAAGAAGCCTAGTTTGCTTAAACCTTTTATAGGTCCAATTGAGATCCAGATGTATCTTAAATTATTTTTCATGCATAATCTGCCTTCTAATGCCTTATTGAGTATTGTTAGTTATTAAAATGGGAGGAAAACAATATTATATATAATTTTCCTAGCATCTCCAACTGGGAATATTGGCCACTTCTGATTGTACTTTCTACTGGATTCAAAAATGGAATATAGCAATGATTAATTTAAATAATAAGCAAAGTAGTAAGAAAGAGACTTGCATGACCCATAGCACCCTATTCTTTCTAGTTTCAACACCATCACTTGGGTAATCAAATGCACATCTTTCTAGTTTTCCTTGGAGTATCAGTGGACATTTTTAAATATGTTCTTAGATAGTTCCAGTAATTTTTAATTTGCACTTGCAAGATCTTCATCAAATTGTAAGTTGTAAAAAAATTATCAAAAAATATTTCTACTTGAAGAGAGAGAGGCTTTGCAACAATTGTCAGAAAATTATTTACAAACCTTGTACCAGGATGAACTATTTCATTTGACTACTTTCCTACATAAATTTCCACTTTATATGGAAAATCATAAGTATAAATAATCCAGATTTGGAATCCGAAGCAAATTGGGTTTTCTCCAAATAAACATTTTAGAAGAATGATGGCCATAATGTGAAT
This sequence comes from Nephila pilipes, assembly GCA_019974015.1. Taxonomy (NCBI): domain Eukaryota; kingdom Metazoa; phylum Arthropoda; class Arachnida; order Araneae; family Nephilidae; genus Nephila; species Nephila pilipes. The sequence goes on along the minus strand of BMAW01097683.1, from coordinate 286,901 downwards.
CTATTGATTCATCAATACTAAGCTAGTTGTGAAATAATCCAAATCTGAATTTTTTTTTTTTGTTCAGTTCATCAAAAATTGCATGAGTTTTTCCCAATTTAGCTCTAGGTTGCAATAAAGCATTATCCATCAAAGAAAATTTATTTTGATTTCTTTGAATTTTTTTTTTTCGTGGCATGACAGTAGAGGTAATATGGTATGCCTTCAGGAATGCTCCAGTTATCATTATTGGTTGGTATCCACTCAGTTTGTATGTTAATCCCCTTTTGAGCTGGACCCATGGGGTGACCGGGAATGACAGAATAGTCCCACTGTAGCTCATGCATGTCGTAAGAGGCAACTAAAAGGGGTACCCAGCATCTGGGGGTATAGCCGGGGACCCTGCCCCTGGGGATTATATCAGGGGACCTCAGGGACTTGCCTTCTTCAGGTAAGTACGGGCATCATGACCCCGTGGCACCCTATTGATCTTTTTTTCCCCCATGTGGTTGGTAAACACGGGGGATGCACTCCCAGGATACCCTAGCAATCCTTCTCTATTTTCTACCCTCCTTGTCAACCACTTTATCTTTTTTTCAACTTCATGTCTAGACCACAGTTTAAGCTTGTTTGGCACAGCATAGCCATTTCTAGCTCTTGCGCCAATAAACTTTACATTCACTCACTCACCCCTTTTGAGCTGCATAAGTTGATGTCATTTTGGCCAGATAACATATATATTCCTGAGAAATGAATTAGGAAAAAAAAGAATAGTTTGTCGGTTCTGCTTTTGTATGTTCTGAAAATTTATCATTAATTTGCTCTGTTAGTTCACTTTTGATGGAGTTATTAAACATTGCTCTCTTATCCATTTGGGTGTATATGACTTAACTTTTTTAACTGACAGAATTACAAAGTTTCTTTCATTTGTTTGTTCATTCAAATCTGATCTTGAAATTATTTTTTCTTATTGACATTTTAATAGTTAATTGTAAAAATGTCCACTAATATCAACAGGCATAACAGGACCAAAGATATTGTCATCGATATCCTCTTTTTCTGAGATCTGATCACTTTTATTAATTGAAAGTTGACAAATTTTAAATTCTTTGTCGGAAAAATCCAATACATCAGAATTCCTAAGAGTCATCAAATAGTCAATAGCTACCTCTAGATTTTTCTCCATATTGTGGTAGTGTACTGACAAAATAACATTCAGTGCCTTTCAAAACAAAGTATAAGTGGACATAAGTAGACTGTTAAAGGAATTGGATTGTTCTTTGACAAAATTAGGGGGTTCACTTTTCTTTGCAAAAGGCTATTCCCCTTAGAAAAATATATGAAATTTCCTTTTCCATCCCTTCCAAAAGGGATTCTCCTTTCAAACGATTATGGAAATTCCCTTTTCTTTCCTAAAAAAGGGTTCCCTTTCAACAAAAACTAGTTGGCCTGTCAGTTTGTTGCCCCAACTGACAGGCCAACGTTCCGTATAGGGAACATGATTGTTTAAGAACTTACTCTTAGTTTATGATTATTATTATTAAATTTTATATCCTTTTTAATAATGAGAGCTATTTTCAGTATATCAAATAGTTTTTAGAAGCATTGTTTATTTTTTCTTATTTATATGAATTTTTTAATTGTGCTCTGTAAAAAAATGATGAAAATTGTCATTTTTATGATTTTCTGTACATATCCCCATTAATAATAGAAATGTAGCTTCTATTCAAAAAATTAAATGATCTTTTAACTATATCTAATTTTTTCAAGTCAATATTGATAAAATTTAATTTTAAAATTAATTTTTAATTTGATGTTCCCATTTGGTATTGTTAGCATGTAAAAGATTAACTTGATTGCTATTTGATTTGGAGTACTGATCAAAATATGGTATCATTGAACTTTTGATTTAAAAAAAAAATTAATGGAGCATTTTAAGTATGTTTTAAAAGACATTTTTTATATATATTTCAGGCTCTAATGACAATTTTATATTTGTGGGTTGGAGGTATATATGTTCTGATTAATTTTACATCATTTATTGAAGCTCTCTTCATCACTTTAACAATTGCTGCTTTATTGTATCTTCGTATTAGAGCTCCCAAAATGGAGAGACCAATTAAAGTAAGTAATTTTTAAAAAAATATAAATAAATTTTAAAAGTTGTTATTATGTTTAACTCTATAAGGATTGTAGAAAAGCATGGGATTATTAATAATTTTGAATATTTGATTTCTCATTATATAGATGTAAATGAATACTGTTCATATACCTATGTCTATTTATATAAAATTTCTCAATAAATAATTTTTAATTACTGTTAATTCTGAATGCAATTTATTAAAGCAATGGCAATAAAACATGTAAGAATAAAATATTAGTTTTATCTGATTTTTTTTCCATTTTAAATTGTAACATTTAAAAATATAGAGTTCTTAATTGAATAAAGTAAATTTTATGATTTTGGAACTGGACACACATATCCACATATGAATATCAATGGTTGTAATGAAATAATTCAAATCCATATATTTTGGTATACCTGTAGCTATCTTTAGTGGATATATTTCAAAATTTTATTCTCATCAGTTCAATATGTGCAACAAAAATCATTTGCACAAACAATATTAAATGAATAGTAACGAATTTGGAAGAAACTTTTTTTTTTTTTGCATTTCATTTACATTTTTAAATGTTTTTCCTCATTTGGGGAATATAGACATCATATTTCAGAACATAAAGGATTTTTTGTGCTTAGAAAGATTATGATTCTCCTTTTCCCACTTAAATCAGTATTCACAATCCTGGATAAGCAATTGATTACCTGTTTCATATTGAAATCATTAATGCATTACAGCATTTCATTTTATTATTGTAAAATTGTTTTTACTTGTTTTTTTATCATGCGTCTTGTTTTACATATTTTCTTATAAAACCATTTGTCGATTTTAATGAAAATAACTCATTTATAAGTTTGTGATGGCATTGTTTTTTAATTTTAAATATTTAATAAAAACTTATTATTTTTAGGTTAGTTTGTTTTTCCCAATTTGCTTCCTTTTGATTGGAATTCTTCTTGTTGTTCTACCTTTTTTTGAAAATTTCTATGAAACTGGTATTGCTCTTGTAATAACCCTATCTGGCATTCCTGTATATGTGATTTTTGTGATGTGGAAAAACAAGCCTAAATGGATACAAAAATTTTCTGGTATTATTTTAATTTATATTTCTCATTGGTTGTACAAATGTTGTGTAAATCAAACATTTATATATATACTAACAAAATATACTTTCTAGAATTTTCTCAAGAAATTTCTCTTCTTATAGATATTTGTATTAAGATGTGCATTGGAAAATATTCTTAAAAACAAAGTTTTTGCAAAAATATTTATTTTTTTCAAATTTTTACAACTTTGAAGAAAAATAATTTACAATTACAAATACTTCAAATAATTGTTTACTTACATTGTTTCATGGTATATCATTATTGTTAGTGCAATATTAACAAGAAACAATGGTATATTATTGGAGATTACACTTCAGGTTTGACAACATTATATCAAACGGATAAGAATGAGAAAATCATGCATTTTCAGTAGTCTCTTTTTGAATTAAATCTAATTGGCTTAATACTCTACTAACTCAGAAAGCATAAACATCTATTTGCTACCTTTATAAAAACTGTTTTTAAATTTTAAAATTACTTTTCAGTATCTGTATTTTTGAGGAAGTACTGAAGATCATCAAATTTATTACCATGGTTTTTCATATTATTGTCTAGTGTGAGATCTTTTTTTTTTTTAATTATATCTGGTGGTGTCAGCAAAATTTAGCATTATCTAATTGAATTATTAAATTACATATATAACTGCTAAATGTATAAACCCAATAAGGACAAATATTTATGTGTACTAATTTTTAAAACCTGCTACTGAATGAATTTACAGGAAATATCTTATATGTCTAGGATTAACTAATAAATATGTTTATTTTATAGTTATATAAAATTCTCTTTGTAAGCTTAAAATATAAAAAGCATGCATACTAATTTTGTTTAAACTGTGATGTAAAAATTGTTAGAAAAGTATGATAACTTAAATATAGGGCGGGAAAACTATACTCTTTAATTGAGGATTAATACATACATAGTCCACTATAGCAACAGCATTGAATTCCTGTATTATTATTTATTATATAAAATTCTTCGAGGGAATTAAGCTATCAAAATCTTATTATATATTGTGTTACTTAAACGTCTTGAGTTGTGTTTTGTGTATAATTCAATATGCAAATATTGTATGGATAAGTGTAAAATTCCAAATTCTGAACTTATTTTTTTTTTATAAATTTCAGAATTGTCTACTCAAATCGTTCAAAAATTTCTTGTGTGTGCTCCCACTAACGTTGATGGATCTGTTGAAGATCTTACTAAAGTAGAGTTTTTTAGTGAAGACAACAATAAAGCTAACAAGACATTATAATAAGGTATGTATTCTTGATATAATTTGTTATTTAATTTTCTTATCTTATTTTACATTAAAAAAAAAATAACATGCAAAATCTATAAATCTGATCAAAATTATCATGAATTCTGTTCAGTTTGCTTCTATTATTTTTAATCTAAAATCAAGATCAATCTAATCCATTTTAGGTTTAAATTATATGTCTTGTAAAAGAAATTCAGGATAAATAAAAAGGAGCTATATAGTTTTAAAAGTTTATATATTTTGATATTAAAACATGGGGTAACATGTTAAATATCAGTGTTCAGGAAGAATACCATAAAGTTACTAAAGCAAATGTTTTATATAACTTTCCTTAAAGTACATAATGTGTAAAGGTTTATGTGTTTCAATGTATGCAATTTCATGCCAAACACTTTCATAGCATTGTTTTGGTTGCTTGTTATAAAGCAGTTGCATTTCAATTTTTTAGTTTTCATTGACTTAAAAAGTAATATGTAGCATACAGATGTATCTTTCTGGGTCTTTACAAATCACTCTGATTGATTATCACTTAATTCGTTCTAGTACCACAGTTGCTCTTAATCTAAGGCTGGAACATTTCCCCCTTTATGTGCATGCTATTGATGCCTGCATATTTAATTTTTAAAATTGGATAATTCTGGTTTACTTTGTGTGATGAATGCTAAAGTAGTAAAAAAATGTAACAAAACTTAAAGTATTAACAAAGTTTCTTTTAAAAAAATAATTCAATTAGAATTTATAATTTTTTTTTTTTTTTTAATTCCATGTCCGAAAACAGTTGGGTTTGATGAAATTATTGAGGTTAAGTGGTTTTAACAGGCTGCAAGATGTTTAGAAAGCAGTTAAGAGAATGAACTCATAGGTTGATTTTTCAACCAAGCCATCTTTTTGGTAGAAAGTTCAATTTACCTATTCAGTAGTGGTAAACATGCATTTTAAAGAAACATAAAGCAACCAGTCTTCAATAGAGCATTGAATTACTATGATTCTTCAGACTTAGATTCTTTATTTTATTTGTTTTGAAATGTGTGTATGAATGAAGAAATATTATCAAAGTCACTTATTTAATTTATTTTTTTAATTAGAATTTGAATTGTGCATTAATTTAAGTTCAATAAAGAATTTTAAAATGGGGATTTTGATATTAATATTTGAGTATATTTCATATTTTGTTGCTTCAGAATATACTTTCAGTGAAAGGAAAGGAGGGAGACATTAAAAAACAATATAAAAATGTATGCAAAGTAAACAAATTTGCGTATTTTTTTCTTTACTGACTTGTTTCTACTAAAATGTATAGATAAAAGCAGGTGGTAAAAGTATTGTTTTCCCATTCCTCCTAGTGCATTAAATAGATTTAAACATCTCTCAATGTAGTATATTAATTTGCTGAAGTATGGTATTGTTGTGGACTAGAGGTAGAAGTGTGCTTTTAGTAGCCGCCAGCAGGTTACATATTCAAGTCCAAATTCAGTTATATATGCTGCTGGGTGATAAATCTAAATAGGCTTTGCAGTCATGTGGAATTGTATGCAAGTTAGAAATTAAAGTCTAGGTTCAGATTTTGCCCTTGTAACTTGATCATGGTTAGAAATTAGTCACTCCCAAATTAAATGTGCAGCTTCAGTATGGCTTGTATTCAGACCAAATGTGACTATTCATCTAAGCGTTTGAGGTTTTGTGTGATACCACAAGTAATTCACTAGAAAACAGATGTTAATATACAAATTTGTTAATTGCAATTCCCACTCAAATTTGAAAGTCATGGTTATTATGAAATAAAATATTTTATATGTTTATTATTTATTCCTGAATAATTCTCAAAAAAGTTTACTTTATGGCTATATGTTCATTGTATATCTTTCTTATAAAATTCGACTTTCTGTTTTTCAGTGCAATTCTAAATTAAATTTTTATGTATATTTATTGAATGAAATAACAGTGTAGGTTAAAATTAAATTCTTTAAAGCATATAACTAATAGTTTTTATTAGTTCTTTCTGTTACATTATTTGAAACATGATGTTTAGTAGTAAAATGCTTTTTTTTTTTTTTTTTTTTTGTATTTTACAGATTTTGAGTCTTAATTATTTTTCAATGTTTCTTTTCAGGTAATTTTTTCAAAAAGATACCTTGTTTGAACTTTTCAGAATAAGGAATTAAAGCCGGTGAAAATTTGATCATTTTATTGGTTTTTATTTTTTCTTCCCAAAATGTGTAATTAGAAAAATATGCAAAATTATTTTGCTTAAGCGAATTCAATATTTTTCAAAGCTTTTGATGACATCATTATTGTTAAAATGGATATTTTTTTAAATGTAAAGTAATATATTGTATTTTAAAACTTAGAAATGGATTTGTAAAATTGATTTCACTGAATCTACTTTGCATTGCATCAAAAATAATCATCTGTCATCAATAAGATGCAATGTTTTTTATTTAGGGCTTTCAGTTGTATGTAGGTATTTTTAGGTCTCTGTAAAAAATGTTTTTATTGTAATTATGACCATTTAAGCATGAAATGGATATTGTATATAACAATGTTTCTTCCTTAATTATTGTACCAATATTTTTTTTAAAAAAACTTTTTTTCCCCAGTATCATATCTTTGCAACAAAAACTGATTGTTATAATTTATTGTCAAAATGAAGTTTAATTTTTTTTAATAATTTTTGCCATATATTTTTTTTCAATTTATAATAAATTAAAATAAGTAATTCGTTCATAGACATTTTTATTTTAAATATTGTTTGTTGAGGTAACTGTAGTAAGATGTAAGACAACTTGTATTTGATATTCTTGGTATTTTTCCATGTTAATCTTTAATTGTTTTCCTATTCTTAAGAATTGTGTATGTTCATATTTTGTTTATTTTAAAAAATTTGTATATATTGCATTAAAAGTATATTAGTTATTTAAAAGTGAAAGAATGTGCCAAAACAGTAATTTTGTGTATTTAAATATTTTTTTAAAAATCCTTTAATGTTGATACATGAAAATAATGTGAAAACAATTTAATGGTTTTTTTTTTTTTTTTTTTTTGAAAATTGTTTATGTAATTTGTACAGATCTGCTTTTTAATACCTTTAAGTTTGAAAAAAGAATTCTCCTTTTGATTATTTATTATTTTGTCTGCAATATTTTATTTTTGAAAATTGTTAAAACTATTAAGAAATCATTAGTATCTTTTTGAAAAGATTTTTGAATGATTTAGTTTGTGATTTTACTTTCATTCTTATTTTTTTTAAAGATTCCATGACATTTTAAGATGTGCTCACTTTTTTTAAAAAAAAAAATATTTATATATGTTTGTATGTCACAATTGTTTAAACATTCCCATTTATTGCACTTGAATTATATTTAAAATATTTTGTTTGTTAATATGCATATATACTTCTGCTTTTTATGTATGACTTACTGCATCCTTCCAAATGATATTTATGGGACAATTTGCACCAATTTAAAATTATTGTATAAACTATGGTTACTAATCTGCCAGGTTGAATGTCTGAATTTAGAAGTAAACATTTGTGGCCAAAATCAATATCTTAGTGAGAAACTGGTTTTGAATGTTTAACATTGCAGTGTTGCCATTTGCATGAGCAATGTTTAAAGTACAGAAATTTTAGAAGTATTTTACTATACTTTAAAGTAATATGATGGACAAGTATTTGATATTTGCATCAAATTAGCTATGTCTTATTGAATTTGACTGTAAAAATTTCACACAGTAATCAACTTAAAAAAATAATCTCTTTGAATAATACAATATCAAAAGTAATAAGTAATTTTTTTTATTTGTATAAAGAAAGTCAAAGAGAAAACTACATAATATAAGTTAGTAATGCTCCTGTCTTATAATAAAGCAATTGTGCCTGCAATAAAGTTATAAATTATGCTTTATTAAAGGAAATGTATCTGTAATTATATTATATATGAAGTGTCCTAGTTTTAATTACTGAGTCAGATTAGTGTTATATGATTTAGTACTAGTAAGCATAAAAGTTATTTTCTGTGCATTTTTTAAAACTTAAGCTTGTCTAGTACTATTAAGAACTTAATGATGTCATTAAGTTCTTAAATAATACTATACAGTTTTTATTATTATTTGAATTTATTAAGTTAGAAAATGCTATAATGAAATTTTAAATTACTTTTCATTTTAACTTTTTTTTGGCCATATAATTTTTTAAGTATACAATTACCCATATGTAGAACATCATTTTTATGATGGAGATTTTTTCATGCTTAAATGTTAAGAGGCCTTTGAGAGAACAGCATCCTCTCATCTGCTTGTAAAGTAATACATTTCCAGTTTCCAAACATTTTTATGAAGAGGAGATATGCTTGCATTATGCTGTTTACTAATGAAGTTCCTAGACTTTGAAAATTGATACTTCAATCACATGTTTTATGTGTGCTCAAATCTGAAAGGAGATTATTTTGCTGTGTATAACTAGGTGTTCTTATCATGTAGGGGAAAAAAGGAAAATCAATCAGGTTAGAATAGTAATTGTTTAACTTTTTTTTATAAAGAAGTTCTCTTAAATGGTTTTTGATATTCTTACCTAAAGAATTTCTTTTTTTTGTGAATCATTTTCTCTGTTACTGATATGAAATTTTAGTTGAGTGCATTTTTCATTTTCATATTAAAGCAATCATATAATTAAGAAGTTTAATTCTGCTATTGACTGAAGAGATAAATATTGAATCTCAAACTGTATGATAGAGAGGGGGTGGTGGAAATGACACTATTTATACTTCATGAATTCTTTTTTTTAAATTGTTTTGTTACATTTTTTTACACCATGCCAATCATATTAAATATCTCAACTTTGTGTGTGTGAATATTTTCATGCTAATCTATATTGATTTTTTTTTTTTTTTTTTTTATTAGATTTTATTATTTTTTTTTTTTATTTAAATTAAATCTAAAATATTTTAATTTTTTATTTTTTTTTTTTTTTAATTTCTGAAATGAAAACTTTTAAAACATTAAAATTTATTTACTGCCATTTTATGTACAAGCATAAAATCTAATAATTGTTAATGTATGGATATTTGTTGAAATATTTTAATTATTAGTTTGTAAAAGTTTGTTCGAGCAGTTATTTTTTAATCTTGTTTTAAATACTTATTTTTCCATGCTTATCATTTGTCTGTATTAATATCTTGCAACACTTCTTTATGGGTATTTACATATTCTTCAAAACGAGTAATTTTTTAAGATGTTCTTTTTGGTATTGTTTGATTCAAAAGTGATGCTTTTGGGTTATTATATGTAAATGGTTTTATACTTTCTTTTGGTCACATTTGTACAATGAAAAATATACTGTATTTAATTGATTTGTGTCATGTATTCATCTCATTGTTATTTTCATAATAGATTTTGAGGGAAAGATTTCGTGATTTGTAATTGTGAAAATTGTAAGTAACAATAAAAGGTCACAAATATTGTATAATCTATATTTCTCTGTGTTAAGCATTTTGTTAAATATATTACTTTTAATGTTATCATTTTATTAAGTATGTTACAAACAGTTCTTTGCTTCATTTTGTCATATAATTCAATGTATTGAGCATGGTTGGCTGATTATTTTTTACACTTGTAGTATAAAGTAAGCATTTTGTGAGGTTAAAAGTTAATTTAGAAGATATTTACCTAGAAGTTTTAATTTCCAATATAACATTATATGAAGGGCATAAAACTAAAAGCATTTTTTTTTTTTTTTTTTTTTTTAAGTTTTAACATTTGAGAAATGAGCAACATTCAGTTGAACTGTAGTTGAAATGTATTTAATTTTCTAATTTTCATATGAGGAGTTATGCAAATGAATTTCAAAACAGTATTTTAAAAGATGACTTAATAAACAGTATCTACATAATAAGTAGACATTTATATTTAATTAGATTATTTTATATTTAATCTGTACACTATATCATTTTCATGGCAGTTTCCTTTGGATTCATGTACCCTCATTATATATTTTTGCTTTTTTTAGTTTACGTTTTTTTGTTAAATTGATCTGAAGCACAACTACCATTTCTTTCTTTTTCAAATCAAGTGTGTGTGATTTTTTTTTCTTTGCGCTACTAGTTTGCATTTTAATCTAAGTGATATTAAAATGCTTTGATGAATTCCCTAAAGAATAAATATATTGCTATTTTGAAAAGAATAATCAAATGATGGTTCTCTGTAATGTCTTGTAATTTAAGTTAAATTATAATGTATTTATTTAGTAATTATTTTTAATTTATTTCTTACATTCCAATTTGAGTTTATTTGTGAATTATTTAGTCATGAAAATCTAATGAAATGTATTTATTCAGTAGTATGTAATTTGTAAAATGTATTTGAAATTATTTTATGTATTTGATAAACATCTCTATTTTTTTTTTTTTTCTGAATGGCAATATATTCTATGTAGTGTGTTTTATGTTAGTTTATGTGTTTTACTTCAGTCATTTATTTTATTGTTTTGTGGTTGTGGTTGTAAAATATTTGTATTTGCTGATTTTGTTAATAGTACAAATTATATTGCATCTATGCAAAGTACTAATGATTTGCTTCAATTTTGAACTCAAAATTTTTTGGTTTTATAATGTTATGTTTCATATCTGAAGAGATGAATTTGTTTTTTGATTTGAAACAGAGATAATATTTAATTTTTTTTTTTGGTCTTAAATTGGTAATGGAAAAATATGCTCAAGATTACTAATTTGAATAAAATGTTTATTTTGGGATTATTATAGTTTCATCAATATATTAGCATCTAAATTTTTAAATATACAATTCTTATTTAATATTTTAATTTTGAAGTGAGACAACTAGTTTTTAACATGTTTATCAGTGAATTTCTAGCTGCTCATATTCAAAATTATATCATTCTTATTTAAGTCCTGTAATATTTGGTAACATTCTATATATCTTGTCTTTGTAATTTAATGGTAAAATTTATTGAGGTGTGTCTATCATGTAAAGTCACATTGATACTTTCTTGAACATTATTTTTTTTAAAAAAAAAAAAAAAAAAAAACCCAACCACTGGAGTATTTTTATAATATTTTTTGTAAAAATGAGGTGTACATCTATCTTATCTTAAAAGGGTTAATTTTCAAACTTTATTTCTTTGGAACAACAGTATACTGGTGTTCAAAATTAAAAGTCATAAATGCAAAATTTGTGATAATTATAGAAATATTTGGTTTATTCCAATGAAATTTTAACAATGAGATACTATTGTGGGAGAAAGCATATAGCAACATAACTATATGGAAAAGAAGAAAAGTGTTAGTTAAGAAACAGTTTGTATCAAATGGTCAAATCATGATGCATTATGTCTCAGGAAAGGTCCATCTAATATGAGGTATGGCCTCTGTACATTGCTATACAAGCTTTGTAATGAGTCATCATTTTTTGTTCATGAGGGTATCAAGAAATGTGTATGGTAATAAATCCCATTCTTTTAAAAGTGCAGCTTTTAACATTTGGAGGGTCCTGAGTTTGGGGGTGAAGTGCAATGGCTCATCCTAGACCATTCGAAATGTGTTTGATCAGACTGAGATCCTGATTCTTCGTGGGTATCTTTCTTTGAGAAAATCGCCATTAATATAAGCTCTGTGTGGGCTTGCTATATTGTCTGTTTAAAGAAAGTATGGCTTGCAGCACTCTGGAAAAACCGCACTTAGGCTTAAAGTATTTCATCCTTGTAGTGCAGTGCGATGGCATTACCTGCATCAAAGGCATGCATGAAAAGCTGTATGACTCCACATGATGTTGCCCCAGATAAGGATTCTTCTGTCACCAAATTTGTCAATTTTCTGATGTTGGAGGTTTGATAGTGAACTTTACATTTCCTTCCAGATAAATGCGTGCCCAGATACTCGGAGTGCTGAATCTCGACACATATGTGAAAAGAAACTCCCAAATTCTTGGTTTGTCCAAGAATAGTGTGTTTGGCTTCACAGCAAATGGGCTCTCCTGTGTGATATGGTAAGAGGGGGATACACCCCTAGACGCTGGCAACAAACAGCCCTCTAGGTGTTGACGTACTGTTTGCCTAGAAATTCTTGTTTCAGATGCGGCAGCAAGGTCACGAGAAAGCTCTGTAACCATTTTCTTCCTGTGTTATCGAGTACATAATGCCAAGTAGCAATCCTGTGCAAGTATTTTTGCTCTTGTGCGTTCTGAAAGTAGTACCATTTATTTGGAATTGAGTCTAAATCTGGATACAACTTTTGGTGCTACTAATAACCATCAAACATCTTCCATGCGAGAATGCCTAATTTCTAGCCTGCTAACTGCTCTCAGTCTCATTAAATCAACTAAACCAGGCTGGCCTGCCCACCAAGTGTCAACCTGCGGAGCTGAATAAAATTAAATTTTTGTCTGAATAAAGATTTAAACTTTTTATTGTACATAAAAGTTGCAAAAAACGCAGATATGTATTGTTCCAGACAGACTGATTGCTTGGTGTCTTTTGATCACTAATAATTTAGCACCAGCATTATGTTGTAACACATCGATCAATAACTCCCGAGTCTAACATTGAAAACAACATTTTTTTTGCAAATTTTTTTTTTATTCATCAACATAACACCTTTTGTTAATCACCTTTTAGGGTGATACAATCGTTCCAACGCTTTTCCAAATCTTTTTTTTTTTTTCCCCCAAAATTTTTTTTTTTTTCGCAAGAAATCTTTTTTGTTGCGAGTAAATAGCAATAATCAGCTTTCTGAATCATCGACTCGTTGCTGTTTTTGTTCCATCGAAAGCAATCGCGGCACCCACTTGGAAAAAACCTTTTTCAGTAAATACACTTCCATATGATATCTGTGTCATCTCAGCAATCTCACGGAGCTTCACTTTACGATCTTTCATTATAATTTTTGTCACTTCACTCACATTTTCCGGTGTAACGGCTTCCACAGGTCTACCCGAGCGTTCCGCGTCATTTGTGTCGGTACGACCACGTTTAAACTCGGCAAACCACCGACAAATCGTTGCTTTGGATGGACAAGAGTCCGGGTAACATTTTTCAATCCATTGTTTCGCTTGCACGGTGTTTTTACCCATTAAAAAACAATGTTTTATCAGAACACGAAACTCGGTTTTTTCCATTTTTTAAACAAACTACAAAACGACTTTACTCCAACCTCGATAACTCAGCTGTTTCTGGTCCGATCGACTTAAAATTTTGACACGTTTCAAGCAAAGGTTCGTACTCTAGAAAGACCTGGTTTACTACGAGCGCCATCTCTGGGTTAGTCACGGGAGTTATTGATTGATGTGTTGAGTGCAGGACAGTTTTTTAAATTGTATTTCGTGTAAATGTATTTAATTCAACAAAATGTAATCTCCCTTAATTTATAGCAGAATGTCCTTGATTTCTCTATTGAATTTCGGGAGGATCAGTCGTTTCCCAAGACTCGAAAGGGGAAAGTTGTAGTAGTTTTTAATGTGAGAATTTGAATCTGTATCAAATTCATCCCTTTCGCTTGCATGCACATATATAATGCAACCTGCGCTAATAAAATGTGTTTCTAATGCAACCTGCTGTAATAAAACGTGTTTCCAATGCGGCCTGCAAAGTCTTTTGGGTTGTACAGGCCTGATCTAAATGATTATGAGAATTCATTATCAAAATAAAATTTCAGGTAGTGCTACAAAACTAATGATAAATGCAATGTATTCAAAACTAGATGTTAACATTGTGCTATCCTTTTTTCAAAATATATTCAGTACTAATTCTATCAATACTACTGGTACTTGTTTTGAATGATTGTGTTAAATGTGTTAGTGACCTTAATTTTGGACACCTGTGTATTATAGGGTTGGAGTATGAACATTGTGACCAATGGGTTGTAAGAATTATAAATTTCACCAAATGGTAATATATGTTAGAAAAGTGAGGTACTAATTAGTTTTCACTGATAATTGTATAATCCGTGTTTGTAGCCACAATGGCAGTTCAGTATCATGTTGATTCAGTCTAAACCAACTTATATCTGTGGTTGTAGATATCAGTATATCATATTTGATATCTGCCTTGAATAAAATAATATGGTAATTAGGTGAGTACCAGTTATTTATTATTTATGTTGTTTGATTATTAACATAAATAATTAATAGCTGGAATTGTTATTTATGTTATCGATGTTGTTTGATTTTGATATAGGAATACGAATTTCTTTACCAATCTCTAAACGGAACAAAATTCTATGTTTTAGATTTAATGACTCTCATAAATATTTGTATTGTATCTAGCAATCATTGAAAAAATATATCTGATGACTAACAGTGGTGCTTACTCAGAAATTAATGTTGGGGGATGCATTTGTCATTGGCCTGAAAGAAGCAATTAAGTTATAAAATTTACAAAAATGAAGATCATTTAAGAAAACTAATTAAGATACTATGAAAACAAAATTTATATTTTTGAGGGTGCATTTTTTTTTGAGATACACTTCTATATATAAAAAAAATTCCTTTTCTTCCTGCAAACAATAATTTAGAGGCACTCTTTTAGAGATAGCAAAGAGTTTTCTGTTCTTTCTTCGGGAATTAGCTAAGTTGAAATCCTTTTTTCCTCTTCCTGATGAAAAAATTTAAGCGAGAGGAGAAGCCATTCTTATGTTTAAAATTTAAAACAATCAATACTAATATAATAAAAGAAAATTTATCCTGAAATGTTTTAATTTCGAGAAAAAAATCTTGGGGGATGCATATGTTCCTTTGTAACCCCTCTGGATAACTTAGTGGACAATGTATTCTCTCTCACTATATATATGTGGGCTCGGTAGTCGATTGGTCATGTTCGCGAGCTCGTGACCGATGAACTTTTCCTTCAGTTCGTGGGTTTGAGTCCAGGTGGCACTAAAGATCCATCGTGTAGTTGTGGCTGATGTGTGTTAAATCTGTCAGGGCTTCAAGTTCTTGTGACCCGTTGGCGTGGTGGGGATGTTAGGAGAGGGGGTGCCAGCTCAGGTGTCGTCCTCGTCACTTGACCGTGGTTCGAAATTACGAGGTCCGTCGCCAATAGTCCTCGTGTTGCTTTTTGTGCGACGTTAATACAAAACTAAACTCAAGTTCTCGCGTTGGGTTCTACTGTAACTCATGCATGTCGTAAGGGGTGACTGAAATGGGTACCCAGCGTCTGGGGGTGCCGGGCACCCTGTCCTTGGGGATTATATCAGGGGACTTGCCTTCTTTACTTAAGTACGGGCATCATGACCCTGAGGTACTCTAGTGATCTTTTTCTTTCCTATGGGGTTTACTGTCTTTGTATGGGTCCAGCTCGGGTATCGTCCTCGTCACTTGACCGACGTTAATAAAAACTAAAATCTGTTTTCATCGTTTCAAATAGCATTTTCCTGTAATTCTGCTGTCCAGCCAAACACGTGTTTCTATCCCATTTAATTTTTTTCAATGTTTTAGAGATAAAAAAAGGTTTTTTTTCGTGGGATTCTAGCGTTTTGACCAATTTTTTTGCAGTCTGCGTGGAATAGATCTTGCATTCAACTTCGCATTCTGCCATTTCATTTTGTATTTTCCGATATGATTCCCCCCCCCCCTGTCATTTAAACACAGTCTCTAAATTTTTCTATCAGCACTTGCTGTTGTACACTTTTCCCTGCCTTTATCAATCTGCATTTTGTAGGTATTGAGTCTCTGTGTCCTTTTGCAATACTTTGGAATTACCATCTTTGGTTATGTTTCCATCAATTGTTCTTCAAATTTCCTTAAAACTGTAGTCTTGTTCATTTTAGGAGGTCCGTCGCCAATAGCTCTTGTGTTGCTTCGAAGTTCGACATTAATAAACAATCATTTAGCAGTGCAATTTTACATCGTGCTAGCTCAGGTGTCGTCCTCGTCACTTGACCGTGGTTCAAAATTACGAGGTCCGTCGCCAATAGCCCTCGTGTTGCTTCTAGTTCGCCGTTAATAAAAACTAAACTAAACCTTCAGTTGTTGCTTTCTTCTTATGCGCCATTTTTAAATGCTTGTGGAACAAGGATCCTGTCAAGTAATTTCAAGTTTTGTTAAATAGATGACGGTATTGGATTGTCCAATGTAATGGAGTGCCTGAGATCTAAAGATATAAAACTGTAAATTTTTTCTCTACTTGTGTTAAATAAAAATGTCCAATAGAATGGACATCTGAAGAGGATAAGGCATACTTAAATTTCAGGTAGATTCTTCATGTTATCAACACATTTCAATTCAATTAGTGCAGGACACCAAATTTCCTCTACACCAATATGGGTGAAATTTTTAGCTAGAAATTAATGTGAACAGTGTTACTCTTTTTTTTTTTATTTTATTTTAGAGAGAATTCAATGTGTTTGACTTTTAAAAGGTATCTAAAGTATCACGTTAATGGTATCATGGGTTAATTTCTTACTCACGTAAGGGAACTTTATTTTATTAATTTAATAAAAACACGTAAATGAGATTGGATGTATTATAAGGATTATATATTTCTTTAAAATTATAAAATTTATTTTTTACACTTATTGCAAATAATATTGCAGTTCTTTTTGGAAATGAAGCTGATACAAATTATACAGCTCTCTCTCTCATCCACTATAACTTTTTTGCACATGCAAAGTATGGCTACTAAATAACGTGACTGACGCTATAAAACATTTTATTTTGACTTTATACATATATATTTTTTATCTCCTTCAATATGCACCTCTCCTCTTCACCTACAACGCTCTATGCGAATCTTTCATTGATCGTAGTGTTGAAAGTCGTCTTCTGTCAACTCTTTCAAGACGCGTGCCGCTTTGTCCTTCACAGCTTCCACGGACTCAAATATTGTTCTTTTCAATGCAGATTTCACTTTAGGAAGGGCCGCTGTAGCCTAGTGGTCAAGGTCGTGGACTAGCGGCCGGCGGTTTTCGTTCAGTCGCGGGTTCGATCCTTGGCCGCCAAAGACCCGCCGGAGCTGATGCACGTTAAATCTGTTCGGGGCCCAAAGTCCTCCCGTTGGCGTGGTGTGGATGTTAGGAGAGGGGGTGCCAGCTCATGTGTCGTCCTCGTCACTTGACCGTGGTTCAAAATTACGAGGTCCGACGCCAATAGCCCTCGTGTTGCTTCTAGTGCGACGTTAATAAAAACTAAAACTTCACTTTAGGAAACAAATCCAGCAAATAAGGCGGATGGTCTAACATTGAGATACTTTCCTTGGCTAGAAATCTCCCAACAGACAATGCGGAATGACTTTTCCTTCCATAAATCGGGTCTTTTTTTCCTTATTCTTTCAAGGAATTCAGCAAGAACGTGAAGGTTGATTAACAGTTTGACCTCCAGGAACCTAGTGAAGGTACACAATCCCAAGAATATCGGGGAAAAAAAACCAATCATCATTGCTCTGAATTGTGATTCGCTCATTCGAGCTTTTTTTTGGCTCTCGATGAAGATGGGCTCTTCCAGTGCATGGATTGCCCTTCGTTTCAGGATCATGAGTAAAAAAACATGATTTGTCACACGTTATTATCTTTTCCAATTAGTTTTGGTCATTTTCAATGGCATTCAAAGTGTCAATGCAAAGATTTTTGCGAGCTTCTTGTTGTTCAAACGTGAGAATTTTAGGCACCATTTTGGGACATACTTTTTGCATGTTAAGATTGTTATGTTTAGTTTTCCTTCGGATTCGTTGTTAATTCCTCCAATCTCAGAAATCAGATGAATAATGAACCGAAAGTCAGACCAAACCGGATTACCGATTTTTTTCGATATTTGTCATCTGTTTTTGGCATAGAAGGGCGAACCAGCCGTGAATAATATTCAACCTCTTCTCGACCATCTTGAAAACGCTTAAACCGCATAAAAACACGTGCACCCGATAAACATTCATTGTCATGCACTTATTTCTATAAATTATGAGTTTCAGGAGCTGTTTTTCCAAATTTCATGTGAAATTTCAGAACAATTCGTTGCTTTAGTGTTACACTTATCATTTTTCCGACAAAAAACAACTCTAACATGAACGAAGGCTACGGCTATACGGATTTGCTTAAAGATTTATTGCTGGCGTTTGGCGCATGCTTGCATCTGTAGCAGCGTCAGTCTCGCTTTTTAATATCCACACCTCGTTTGAGGGGTTGTTACCTCAACCTTTTTTTCAAGTATTCCTAATTTTTCCCTCAGATTACTGCTATTAATTAATTAATCATAAATGATTATTTTAATTATTTCCTGAGATTATGTGACAAATTCGATATTTTTAATCGTTCTTTAAAAAATGGTTCAATGAGAGAAAATTCTAATTCTAACAGATTATTGCAAAGAGTATTGTCTGGTAATGTTTCCGATACCATTTACAGCTTTGCGAAATTCAAGAATGCTGTTCTAGTTTATACCCACTGCATTCAGCAGTGGGTATAAACTAGAACAGGATTCTTTCATTCCATTATCTTCATTATCGCTTATGTTGTCCTCATAATCTCTAAAATCATCCGTTTCTGGCAATTTTTTCATTAATCTTTTTTTGGGAACCCCATATTAAAAATAATTCGAGATAAAAACCAACGTTTTCATATGGTGGCAAAGTTTATTAAAAAAAATTATTGAAATATTAGTTAAAACTTGTCGCAAATGTCTAAATATTGCATTAGACTTAACGTTCAGCTAAAAAAAATCGCCAAGTTTGGTAATTTTTGAAATCGCTCCAAGTGGTTGGGCTAAACTGCATAATTAACAAAAATATTGAAATATTAGTTAAAACTTGTCATAAATGTCTAAATATAGCATTGTTAAGCGAGTAAGAACGATTCCCAAAGTTTCAGAGCTCTAGAGTGATAAGAAGTTGGTTAAATTAACGATTAAAAATTTGATGACACACTGATACACACACACGCAATTATAATTATACACAAGTGAAATACATAAAAACGTTTTATTAGCTATCTTCACGGTAATAAAACGAATAAAATACTTCTAAAATTATTATTTCTTTACCAATCACTTTTGATAGGAAGAAAAATTATAATTGCGGTACTTAACAGCAAATTAAATCTTCACGAAGTAATTTTAAGAACTTACACTTACGATATCATGGGTGAAATATCACTTCAGATCAGTTTTCTGTGTTGTGCAGCTAACGAAGTACATAACTAAAGTGAACTTTTTTTATATATATAATAACGGTACCCCTACTGTCGTCATAAATGGCTACAAGAAAAATCAGTGTTTCCAATAAAATTCAAATATAATAACATTAATATTTTTTTAACAATATTAGAGAAGCAATTTACATGAGGTGATTCTTCACTCATACCTTTTTAGGGTTAAGTTATGAAGGTAAACGTGTGATAAAAATGATGTGTGCACCAATTCAAGTAGTCGATATTGAAATAATTGGTCTTCTATTGAAAGTGCGTTTTTCTTCAACGTATTTTCGATTTATTTTTTTCTTCTGCGTATTTCTTTACTCAGTTCTAGAAATCTTATGTCAAGATCATGGAAAATAAGTCTATATTTTGGTAATTTTTTTTACTGTATTTAAATCATTAGTAAATATTCGATCTCATTCGCTGATTATATTAATATTAATTTTTAAAAATCATTTTTATTCAGAGTAATTAAACCGCTTAAGAAAGAAATTAATTACCGAATTTAATTTATTATATTGATTATATTAAGTAATATATACAAATGTATTTTAAATATTCAATTTTAGCTGTATCATTTGTTCTATTCAACTACCAGTTATTTCAATACATTTTTACTTTTAATATTAATAATAACTAATAATTTTAATTAACATTAATAATAACTAATAATAAATTTTTTACTTTTCATATTTAATAACTTGTTATAACTTAAGAGTTTTTGTTTTACTAGAAATTCGGGCCTGGTATGTGATCAAGAGATCTGAACCAAATTTTGCGCTTCGCCAAATAGAACATTCATATAAATGTATTTTCATTCTTAATGAAATTCAGAACAATCTCCGATTCTTGCGCAAGTAGCATCATTATCTTAATTATACATGCAGTTTTATTAATCTTCAGCGAATTTCCGTTTATGAAGGATGCATTCTAATTCTTTTACATATCGGAAAGGAGCTTTGTGATTTAATCTATTCTCAGTTTTCGGAAATCACATCCTTTTCCACTTGGAATTTAGAAAGATTGGAATGTTTGATAAAGAATGTATCTAAACAGTTTTTTTTCTTCTTGAAACTAGGGTTTTAAAGTAAATTATATATATATAAATTATAATTATCGATAAATTATTTAAAATAAAAGTTGACCGAGAGATTTTAAAAATACACAGAATTATTCGGAAACAGTGTTTAATTATTGTTACCGGATAGAGTCCTAAAAATGTGTTTTGTTTTTTTTTCCAAACAGAAAAAATACAGTGCGTAGGAGAGCAGCAATATTTGAAAATACTACTCATTTCTTAAGTCTGTCAGTATTTTCCAGTATTGTATATGTTTTGCAAAACGTCATTTATATTTTAAATTATGATATTAACCCGTTTTGCATTTTAGAGTAAAAAATTGTGTATTTATTGAACGATAGAATAAAATTCGTCATTTTCGGAGGAGCATTAGAGTTAATGAATTCGTTTTGAAAGCACACAAAATTATACCCTAATTAAGTGACCGAGTGTAGTGGGGCTGATATACGTTAAATTTGTCGAAGCTCAATAGCCTCACGTTTGGAGAGGGGGGTTCCAAATGTTGTCCTCGTCATTTGATTACGGCTCGGATTATTATTATTTTTTTATTATTATTAAATAACATTAATTATTTATTTTCAAGTTACAATAACCCTATATTGTAAACGACATGATCTTGTGCCAGTACAAATCAAACAAATGAACTTAAAATACATGATTTTTTAAAACGTTTTTATGTATTTTACTTGGTGTGTGTGTGTCATCAAATTTTCGATCGTTAATTTAACCAACTTGCCATCTAGCTAGAGCTCTGACACTTTGGGAATCGTTCTTACTCGCCTAGCAATGCAATATTTAGACATTTGCGACACGTTTTAACTCATATTTTCTTTTAATAATGCAGTTTAGCCCAACCACTTGGCGCCATTTCAAAAATTGGCACCAAACTCGGCGATTTTTTTTAGCTGAACGTTAAGTCCGTTAAACGGATCAGGGTAGCCACATTTGGCAAAATACCGCCAAATAATTCTTGTCGCCAAGGGTGGTTGGGTTAAACTGCATTCCAACCATTTAATTTACCGGATGAATTAATTAATTTTAGTTAGTTTTAACGTTTTTATGTATTTCACGTGTGTGTATCAGTGTGTCATCAAATTTTCTATCATTAATTTAACCAACTTCCCATCATTTTGGGAACCGTTCTTACTAGCCTTACAATGCAATATTTAGATATTTGCGACCAGTTTTAACTAATATTTCAATAAATTTCTTTAATAAACTTTGCCACCATATAAAAACGTTGGTTTTTTTCTCGATTTTTTTTTTTTTTTTTTTTGATTTCTCATAAATGATTCAATTAAATATGAACGGTGAAAATTAAATTTCTAAAATTTTTACATTTCAGAACACATATTAATCCATTCCAAAATCGTGAAGTTTAATTCATTAAACAGTATATAATGAATCATTTTAATGATTATGTAATAATTTTTTTATGGAATCGGATTCATCTTACTTGTTATTGCTATTTTATTAACGTATTAACACCTATATTTTCATTAAACACTAGTTGCTGGAATCGGGAAATACAGAAATAATGTTTGTATTTCAAAAGAATTGAGTTTGTTATGGAAAGCGTGGTTTTTTTTTTTTCCATTTTTAGATTTTAGCTTTTCTAATAGTTTGAGACGATCTTATCAGATTTAATTCTTATGATTTTGTCAAAGTTCTTAAAGGGGAAAGGGAATAATCAATTGTTTATTAACATCGCACTTAGAAGCAACACGATGGCTATTGGCTACATTCCTCTTAATTTTGAACCTGGGTCGAGTGACGAGGAAAACATGTGGCTGGTACATTTCTCTCCAAACTTCCAACACTACGTCAATGGAAAGATTTGGCACCTTGACTAGATTTAGCGTGTATCATTCCCACTACATGGGGGGGGGGGGGCCTTCGTGACATTAGGCTCGAACCTACCATTCGATGGAAACAACATCGACCGCGAGTTCACGACCATGACCACTTGGTTATCGTAATCACACTAGGGGGAAAGAGATATATATACTCTTGAGTAATAGAAAAAAAAAGTCTCAGGTCATCTCTTACAGTGGCTCAAGATTGTGAACTGTGATTAGCGGACCTTTGTGTCTGGCAGAAAAAGATAGCCTGAAAATATATAACCGAAATATTTTTAGTAAACAGCCTTTCCTGAGAATAAAGTGTCTCATAAATAAAGTTATATGTTATTTAAATCAATTCATATTTTAATTGATTTATAATTCTTTCAGTCGCTCGCTTTAGAAAAATCGACGAAATCAAATGTTGTTTGGCTACAAAAATCTTAGTTCTATAGTGGTAGGAAACAGATAAAATGTAATTTACCAATGAGCAGTTAAAAAAAAACAGCAGAAATAAGAAACAATAGCTTAAATTTCAGTTTCCTATATCTCGTTCTTTATCAAAAGATAACTTTCATTAACGTTCCAAATACGCATGTGTCCAACGGCAATATTTCACCAACCATTATTTTTTCTTGCAGTGGAAGCGAAATGTCTGGAACGCTTTCGGTATCCATATCCTTCGGCGTTGCGTTCGAAACAATTTGTGGGAAATCGTCTGGAATGGATGATATTTTTTTTTGTCATTATTTATTCTCCAAGCGTTACCCGTTACTCTCGTAAAGATCGTTTGGTTGTCCAAATGTACCTCCAGGCCAAATGGAACCGCTAGATAGTCATTCACCATTTTTGTTTGTTTGCTTCGAGAACTTCATTTTCCCACCTGCGGGCTCTTCGATATTTATTCCAAGAATGAGGAAGATAGATCCTTTTAGCACTTTTCGAATTCTCAGTGTTTGTAGCTTTTATAGAACGGTTCATTTAATATGTGCATGGTCTGATTATAGTTTTGTCACTGCTATCATGTTTGCTAGTTTAGAATTCTAAACTAATTCTATTCCAGTTTAGGAATTAGTACTTTTTTGCTATCTCTATCTTGTGTTGTCTCGAGTAATGTAGGAAGGAATATAGATTCCTGCATTTATATAAGGATGGAAGCATTTAGATCAAGTTATCGATTTAAAGGAAATGAGGATGGGATGAGAGGAGCTTTTTATTACTATATACGAAATGGAAAATAATGCTTAATTTTACCATACATAGAAATAAAATTACTTAATATAATAAAAGGATTATACTAAATTAGTTAGTATAAATTTATTTCCTGAAGTATAAAAGAGAAGTGATTTACCCTTGCTTTACTTTAGAAATTACATGACGATTAAGTTCTTATGTTTTCTTTTGTTTATTATAAACATATTTCACTTCTAATAAATCTTTTTTTTTTTTTTTTTTTTTTTATAAAAAACCGCTGTTTCTTTGTTTTCGATTACAAATGTCTTGCTAAAAATCTTGTTTTCAAGTTTCTAACAATGAGGGATGAAGCATTTAATAAGCCTCATGAATACTCACCGAAAAAGAGAATGTCGGCTTTAAAAAATATTTCATAAGTTTTAAATGAAATGTCTGTAATATTATTATGCAAATTAGTGAGACATATTTTTAGCTACCCGCATCATTTTGGAAGTTATTTCTCTTGGAAAAAAAAGTGAATCAGTGAATGTGAAAATGAAAAAAAATAATAAGTACTTGTAGGTCATGTGGCTATGGTAGCCTATTGCTCACGGTCGCGGAATTGTGGCCGATGTTTCGTCGAGTCGTGGGTTCGAGCCCTGATGCCACTTAAGACCAACCGTGTTGCAGGGCTGATACACGTTAAATCTGCCCAGGTGCCAAGTCCTCCTAGGGCATGGCGTGGAAATTTAGAGAGGGAGGTGTCAGCTCATGTCGTCTCTTCACTTGACCGAGGTTCAAAATTATGAGGTCCGTCCGCCTTCGAATCGCTTTTTAGTGCGATGTTAATAAACAATCATA
Organism: Nephila pilipes; assembly: GCA_019974015.1. Classification (NCBI taxonomy): domain Eukaryota; kingdom Metazoa; phylum Arthropoda; class Arachnida; order Araneae; family Nephilidae; genus Nephila; species Nephila pilipes. Next base: position 262,363 of record BMAW01097683.1, on the reverse strand, counting down.
TAACTGAGGTCATTCAGCTTGGTCCTTAGCTTTTACGGAGTGTCTATAAATTAAGGAACTCTTCGTCTCGAGAAAAAAATTATTTTAAACATTAATGAAATATTCGATGACATGTTATTACCCGGATCACTCTCGTTCTCTAGTTATCTACTGAGCATCCCCTCCTCCTGTGTGTGTGAGAGAGAGATCCCGTTAAAGATTGTGTGTATTAAAATCCTGAATTGAAATTATATAAGCTTTATTGCTGTCTGCTATAAAATTAATCGTACCTTAACTTTTGAAAACACTTTGAGGACCTTGATCATAATTTAAATACTACACAAAAGGTACACAGACATTTATTAACGCCTAGAGTTGTACTTTAAGTCATTAAATGAGTGTGTTTGTGTGCAGAACTCTCTTGGTAATTCGGCAAATATAGGTCTGATTACTGGAAAATCATCAATATTAACGCATTTAAATAGCAAAAGTTATATATTACTGTATAAAATTCATTACAGTGCATGCAAATAAAGTGTTAAAAACGCCATGAAATGACTAAAACTACATACAATTTACCATTTTATATTAATAGCCGATATTATTCTATTGAAGCAGTAAGCATAAAATAATTTTCAGTTTAATAATATTCCAGAGCAAAAATGCCAGATAACTGGCAAGGTCGGAAAGGTGAAACGCCAGATTTTAGAGGGATTATTGTGTGTGTTTTTTTTCTACATAGATTTTTTTTTTTGGTATTTGTCTATTATAGCGGCGCCCGATGATTAATCTCCAAGCGACTAAGAAATATCGCCAAGTTTTATTTGTATCAAAAGATAGGCTTCACGAGTTTGGAGACGACTTGGCGTAATCATAATTTGATGGGCGCCGCTATAACAGACAAGAACCGATTTTTTTGTCGCATAACATTTCAATGTGTGTATTAAATTAGGAAGTTATTTATATCAGTATGTAAATTACATTCTTGTTTCTCTAAATGTTAATCCTTTTTGCTAGAGTTTTTTTTCCTTTTTTCTAACTATCCTAAATCTCATTCCACGAATTGTTTGATCTTTCAGCATTAGCTCAATATAACTTGTGGGAATTTTCATTGTAGTACATGACGAAAATTATTATACATTCCATTTTTTTTTTGGATATTTTAATGAAAACTCAAAGAGCATTCCTTTTAATGAAACAGTCAGGTCTTTCTCAAAACTTGATTTCATAATTTTATTAAAATAGATAAATTATCGTAATAATGATTAAAAAATACAAGAATGTTCAACAAAATTAAATTTTCTTTTTGTTTCCGATGACTTGAACAATATTTTACATATTTTCAAAATTAAAACTGCTTCAACGCGTGGATTTTGTTCGCTACTTTTGTTTCTATAAGAAATGAAGCTTTTACTGAAGTAATATTCTAGTATATCATTCATGAAAACTAAATTACGGATGTAATATATATATAAAAGTATAAAAGTAATTGGCATGATTCGGTGTGGAAAATGAATTAAAAAATTCAATCATAAATTAAATGTGTTGAAAATAAATATTCTCTTGTAACTGAAATGTTTTTTGATTCTATATTTGGATCTATTTTTCGTAATATGCAAGATGAAAAACTGATGGAATAGCAATTTTGTTGGGATGTTGAAATATATGTGGGAAGGAAATATTGTAGGTAGTAGATATTATTTAAGTTAAATAGCAGTTACAATATAACATTTTGAGTTAAATTATATTCACTTGCACAACATAACCGATTATTGATGAGGAACCTCGAAAAACGGTCAGATAATGAAGGCTAATCTTGCTTCTAACTCTCTTAACTTTCATTCTATTTTTCTTTTTTACGTGAGGGCTTTTTAAGGGCGAATTCTAATTAATTAGAGGGTATCTTCATAGTACCATATGACGAATGGGACTTCCGATTCGATTAGTTTTGCTCTGGACTTGAAGTTAGTGATCTTATCATTGGATTCAGGCCCCATCGTCATCTGAAACACAATCAAATAAAGATTCTAAAAAAAATTGTAGTTTTAAGAATTTTTGAATAATGAACATTGTTTTCACATATCTTTTTAATAATCAGGTAACATTAAACTGAATAAATTTTTGGCTGCAGTTGTTCTCCTTTTGCTATGTTTTGGACACCTGCGAGCCCACAGACACACATTAGAACCAATTGAGTCTAGCAAAAGTCTTGATTCGGCCTTGTTAGTGGGTATTTTTATTCCTATCAGTGCTCATTTCGACTGATTAACATTAAGTTTATTTATAGCATTAAGTAAAACCCTTTGATTCCGTCAAGATTCTTTCATGTGAGGAGTAGATCAATGAGGATGGAATGAAGTTTGTTGCCCTTGTGGAGCAAAGCTGCTTTCAAACTCTTCGAAGAACTTATGAAAAGTCCACTCTTCATAGTCATGATTTAAGCAGATAGCTTCCATCAAACCTTTTATATTTGTGCTTGCAACAAGTTTATATTGTAACAAGGAAAAAGATGGGAAGTGCTCTCTAATCCAGTGGACTGAGACACATGAAGAATATTCAAGCGATTTCCCATTATTGTAATCTTAATACTAATTGCTAAACTTTGTTTTTAGTAAGATCTGTTATCAATTCATTCAGCGTCTCATGTTGAATGATTTGCGAAGAGTGTCATCACTTTCTCAAGAATAATTTGAATAATTTGAAGGACAATTGCCGACATCACTTGTTCCTTCATCATAGTCCAATTGGTACTCTTTGGGTGTTTCCGGAATTGATAGACCTTTTCCATGCAGAACAGATTGAATGGCTGAAGGGATGCTCATACGGGTTAAATTTTTCTTCTTTTTCTTAAACATTCAAAACTCATGATTTGGAAAGAAAGAAAGACTGGAAACAGAAAGAGTGGTCTGTTGAATCATTTGTGGATTTTTTCCTAATCATGAATATTGATTGAAACTACATTAAACGACATTCCCCACTGGTCTAGCTTTACTAAGTTCCTGGCACAAGTGATGCAAACATATGATGTGCTCTTTATTTATCTTGGTCTTCTATTCGATAACCAAGGTAACGGTGATATGCTGTTTCAATCAGTGGCGGAATCAATAACTTTCTGATTAGATAAGGTTACTTTACACACGCAACGAAATTTGTTATGATAGATCACACAAATTAGAGGCAATTTAGACCGAGAAAATGAGATTTCCAAGCTTTAAACAGACAATAACACAAAATATTAATGTAACTGAAGTTGAATTGTTCACCTACAGCAGAAAAACAAACAACACCAGTAACTTCTATACAGAGACTTTCTATTCTTAGATGTCACTGGTGCAGGCGTACTTTCTGTTATATTTACTGCATTACAACTCTTCACAACCGACATTTGTAAAATAAAAACTAGAACTAATTATTAATTTGGTCTAACATTTTCGTATTTAGCAACATCAGACTCATATGAATTGGCTATTTTTTTTTAGATTACAATTTTGTAAACTGAACTTATTTATTTTTCCAAATAATTCATTTAGCTAAATTCAAAATAATTAAATTAAATTCAAATATTTAAATAATAATTCAATTCATTTTTAGTTACTTAATTGATTTAGTCATATCTAACTAGATATCTATGTTGACGAGTATTTCCTTCCTCCTCCAGTTTAAAAATATATAAGTCAAGTGACATGAATTAAAAGAATTGTTTTAAATAACCAATTTCGCTATACAAGAGAGCAAATTTATAGGAAAAAAAATGCATTTGGTATTCCGCGTAGAAAATGCAAGAAGAAATCGTTAAAGTTGAAATTAAGTTTGTTACACACACTAGCGTAGTATAGATAATTTCTTTACTTAAGGAAGGCTTTTTAAAATCGTTTTTAAAGTAAGGTACTAGATTATAAATCATCCTCTTATTTGACTGCCGTTCAAGTTTAATTGTTTGTAGCCGTTTAACAACTCTTGTGAAATATGGTACTAGAAAAGTAGCCAAATCCTTTTAATTTATAAAGTAATAATTATTAATATCAATCTTTTTTTTCAGAGTTGTGTATAATTTGTTTGAAATTTTGTATATATTTCTCTTCAAAATATGATAAATTATATTTCGATTTAAAACATAATTGAAATAAACATAATTTAAATTAAAATTTAATTTAAATTATGTTTCACTTGTGTCATAATCGTTTTAAAGTGTGCTTTTTCTTAAATTTATGCCAATTACATGAATTTTCGTTTTTTCTTTTTTAAAATCATTATTGCCCTTGTACATAACTCATGGAATTTTTCTATAAATTTCTATACATTTTATGAATATAAAATGAAATTTATTTAAATATTTTAAATTTCTCTTGCTCCGAAGTTCTTATGATTGGAGACACATCCATTGAACTCCAGATGGCGCTACGAAAATGGAGCGCAAGTAAGCAATTCGAAGAGCTACTTCTAGACCTTGAATTACTTTTCTCCGTGTGTTAATTAAAAAAAAAAATTACGAGAATCTTCCATACTACGAAATCTGATTTAAAATCAAAAAAAATTTTTTTTTTTCAAAATATGGTAAAATTCTTCTCTCTTTCGGAATATACGTTAAAAAGGATTCGAAATAAATCTGAAAGTAAAGAAATAAAAAAAATAATCGAAAGGAAAAGAAATTTTCCAAAGCAATTTGAACAATATTTTAGAATCAAACATTGTGAGCCTTATTCTTAAACCTATTTTGTGAAACAAATGTATTTATTAAGCAAATGAGCTCTTGTTCATATACTTGATTCATTCACTGTTATGTAATTAAAAAAAAAAAAATCAAGCGTCAATACTTTTGGGGATAGAAATACTTGAGTGCATATTATATCGCTACGAGAAGTGTATAAATTACATATTTTCAAAACATTTCCATAAAGGTATTTAAAACTATAATCTCACAGATAAAAGAAGAAATTGATTCTATTGAAATGTAACTTTGTTTCATGGTTAAAAATATCAGAATATTTTTTTAGAGTTCAGTTTAGTTTTTATTAACGTCTCACTAGGAGCAACACGAGGGCTATTGGCGACGGACCTCGTAATTCTGAACCATGGTCAAGTGACGAGGACGACACCTGAGCTGGCATCCCCTCGCCTAACTTCCACACCACGCCAACGGGAGGACTTTGGTCCCCGACAGATGTAACGTGCATCAACCTCGGCTTTACGACGGGTCTTTAGTGGCCAAGAATCGAACCCGCGACTGAATGAAAACCGCCGGTCACTGTTGTGAATCAACTGTGTAAGCCTTTCAAAATTATTAGAGATATGTATACTTAGTGGCAATAGTGTGTCGCTGCAGTAGTATCACGCGAAGTATATTGGATTATTCAGCAACTGATACTCTCGAGCGAGAGACGCCATGTTTTTGTCTTGTTTTCATTTCAATAGTTAAAGTGTGTCTGTAAATAAAATTTCTATAGTTTTGGCATAATGACGTAATCATTGAACCCTGGCGTTTTAAGTATTCCACCGGTCTTATCTTTGTGGTGCTATTTTCTTTAATTGCAGCCTTGTGAGGTAAGTAATGGTCACGAATCCGAAACCATGACCATTAGGCTATCGCGACCACACTTTTTTTTATAGAATAAATAATATCAGAAAATGGATATTCTATATTCTCATTCTCTTAAAAGAACATATTTTATGAGAATATAGAATATCCGAAATTGTAGAATATTTTCCATAAAATATAGTATGAAAAAATATTTATGGAAGTCTTGATTCATAGTAGAAGTACGGAAAAATTTTCCAGTTTATGATCTTATATCGCACATAATTTGAAACGCAGCTGTATGCAATTATATTTGAATGTCGTTAAAATGTGTGTGATGGAAATGTTTTAGTTATTTATTATTTAATGAATGAAAACCTAAATATGAAAATTTCGAGCGAAAGCTAATTCTGCTACTTTTGTACAAATAAACGTTTTTTTTGGGGGAAAAAAAACTGCACTTTTTAAACAAAATCTATCTAAGAATCTAGAAAATCTATCTAAGCCTTTTAAATAATACTTATTACAAACTCAAAAATAAATTAAATTCAAATTTTTGAATGAAATAATATAAATTTAAGAAATGGATTTATATTATATTTAACTTTTTATCAGCGATGCAACTTATTTACTTTGAATTTTACAAAAATTTTTTAACTAAAAAACTTCTGAAATATTTCAATTTGTTTTATTATCATTAGTTATAATTTCACATTATAAACTTACATAGTTAAAATGACTCACTTTATCCCACTCAAGAATTAATTCGTTTAGTGAAAATTTCGCATTCTCTAAAAATGAAATTTTTAAAAAGGAAAAGCAAACGCTGTTTAACATTGTTTCATGGAATTAAATGACTTGTACTAATCAAAATAACTATCTGGTGAACTTAACAATCGTTTCATACTGGTTGCTTCTGATTGAAATTCTAAGTGAATGAAAGATTTGTTTTTTTAAGGAACTGAAACGAATCTTGCAAGCTATGTTTGATTAAAAGTAAATCAAAAAAATAAAATAGTAAAATGTTTAACGTATGCTTATTTTTATTCGTTGGTTGTAGTAACATTTTTGGAGTTTTTCTTATCGAAAGTCTTACTGTTTTTTTCATTTCACGCTGTCTTCCACATGTACTGATTGAAGTAAATTTACTTTCATCCAGACAAAAACAAACGAAAAGTAATGATTTTTTATTATAACTTTTTGAACGAAGTTTGAGCCTCGATGAAAAAAGAAACATTGAAAATTTAATTCATAATATCAGCTTCAATAGGATGAGGGGGGGGGGGAAGAGAGAGCTTGGAACATATTTGAAAATTTCAAGAGGAATTGCACGCGCAACTCTATTGAAATTCAATGCCATTGATGGAACAAATATATTTTTAAGGAATTTATTTTAATTCAGACATGGAATTTAGGCTTTTGTAATACCATCGAAAAGACCAAATCTATTTTAAGGCAAAACAGGAAGCAATTTGGTTGATATCCTTTAGAATCAATTTTAAAATAAAATTGTTTAAATATTCAAAACAAGAAATTCCGATTTCGAAGTCAGTGAACCGTACCTGAAAGTTATTTTGTTTCTGAAAAAAAAAACGTCTTTGCATAATACATTCTTCTGATATAAATCGAATCTTTTCTAAAATGCTTTTACTTTCTTGATTTTAATTTCTTAAAAAATATCATTGTGACTATCACAAAAAAGTAATAACTTGGTGGAATTTTTGAATCTGTTTTAAGGATATTTTAGAAAGAAAAAACTTTACAACGGAGTATTTATGTAGACGGTGGGGTGATGAGATTGTACATCCCGAATACATACATCCGAATACATACATACATGAGATTGTACATACATCCCCGTCGGAGCATACTTCCGACGCGGGTAATGCGAAGAAGAGAAGCGGAAAGTGGAGGAAAGAGACCGAGAACGAAGTGTCGCTCAGTTTTGTTCTGGAATAGGTAGCGCTGCATGAGATATCACATGTATCTGATTCGAGGTGTCATCTACCAAGTTTCCGAGGAACTGGTTTTACAGTACATTGGAAAATGAAATTATTTCTGAGGAACTGGTTTTACAGTACATTGGAAAATAAAATTAATTCTTTGATAATTAGCTGGAAAATCCTACATTTATACATACAAATACTTTAACACTTACGAAACGTATTTTTTTCAATGATATTGTCTTTTTCAAATTTGGCCAATTCGTGATTTTATCAAAATATAGCGTCATTTTCATTAATTGGGGTAAACTTGAATTTTCTGAATAAATTCGAAAAGTATATTTTTTTTTTATTGTTGTCAATCCATTCCCATGCATAAGCAATTGTATCCCAGATCTAACCCTTTATTAAAAATATTAAGGAACAACGTAGAAATCTTTTATGAAACCCTAACATATCGTTACTTTGATTATAATTTCTACACAAATGTGAAAATTCTTTCTGATATTTAATTTTCTGATGATGAAAATTTATAGATTTTTCAAATATAAATGAAAATCACCATTTCAAAGATTTTTTCAAGTCTTTTGTTTATGAACTATCATTTTAGTTGTAAAATAATAAATGAATATTTCCGTTTATTATTTTTACAAAAATAAAAGAGCAAATTGCTTTGTAGGATTATGAGCATGAAAAAATATTTCGTTTGATATATTTTCTAAAAATGATGGTATGATCTTAGAGTTTTTCTCAGTGGTTCCTGGATTGTTGCAAATAATCAAACGAACTGCTCTTTTGCAATTTTAACCCTAGAGTACATGGAATGCTATAATACTTTAGATGCTTTTGAGTTTGTAGTTAGTTGCGAAAGATGCGTTGCGTATTTTTATTTGAAGAGGTTATTCTCACAACTGTGCCAGTGGATTTTTAAATTAAATCCTTTGATTTTTTTTCAAATGTTGATATTTTGGGACGATGTGAAGCCTCGATATATTTTTTTAAAAAAGAATATTGCATACTGAAGTATATATTTTTGTTAATTCAATCACTTATATTCCTATAACTTTATTGTGAATAAGTGTAATTCTTCTTTTAAATAGAGTTTTCAAGTTCAATCAAATAATAATTTAATTAAAATTTCACATATAATATGAATGTGAAAATGAATGGAGATAATAATATTGAAGAATTACTTGAGGTTAAAGATTGAAATTATATTAAATTTTAATTAGACTGAAGAAGAAGAAAAGCAAGAATTCTCATATGTATGAAGCTTAGACTTTCTTGTATGAGATTGGAAAATACATCTTAGCATGGTTTCGAATATACTCTGAAAAGAAAGTGAAACATAAATTTAAACATATAAATACGCTAATGATATACCGCTATGAAAGAAATAATTGATATGATTGTTTTGCTCACGAATAAGGAAATAAAGATTCAGAAAATATTTTATCTTTCAGATTTATTTTATTGCAAGGATACTAAAGCATTCTGTATCAAATATATTCCAGATCTTAATGCTGAACATGTAGAAAAGAAATATGCCCGTTATGTATCGAATAAGAAACCATGAATTATTGAATAATCAAACCTCAAATTAGGAATGTACTAACAATTATGAGAAATGCAAATGCGATAGGGAAAGTAAGTAGTCGTTAATGATATTTTTCTGTTGAGAAAATTATGAAATATGAAAATAAATCGTCTGACGACAGTATGATTTAGCGTTTTCATACCAAATAAATATTGAAAATAGAAACTGTATTCTTTCAAATAATGCTGAAGTGAAAGGATTTCCTTTGGCGTTGTTTAAACCAAAAGCTCTGAAACTTTTTTAGCCTCCCTTCTAAAATATTTCCCTTTTTAAAAAAATTTACTTACCATTCTAGTTTTAAGCAACAACAAAAACACTAACGAATCACATTCTTGAATTCAATAAAGTAATTCATAATTCTTCTACTTTTTTTGGGTCATAGCTCACCTTCTGAAACATTGATTCGATGGCGTTCTTTCTTTGGTGAAGTGTACTGTAATATATATTGAAAACAAGGACAGTACTAATCAAAGGTTCGTGTACTAGTCAAAAAAGGTATTAGGAACAAAGCTATAATGGTACAATTCTTACTTTAAATACGGTCTGATCTAGCTTCAAAGACATTTGGAGCTGGTTACTGAATAAAACGTACAAATTTTTGTTAAGTGTTAATCGAGCTTGAAACACCCTTTCTTCATTATTGAATTCTACTGTCATTGTTCCTTCCAGTTAAACAGTTAATAAATATCAGACTCCAATTGAAGAAACGTGAGAACAATATAAAATACTTTATTTATTACTGAAGCATAGATAAGGTCACTTTCTCTCGAATCAAACTTAACTGATCAATTCTAAATTAGGATCAAATAATAAACTCTTAGTTTACCAACTTCATCGTTCTAATTCAATCACTTTACACAAACAGCCAATTCTTATTTTGATATTTTAACTAAGTTTCGCTTCAATCCTAAAGATTAACTGCAACGTTTTAATACAGCTTATAATTATACATCAGCATGACATTATCCTCTGTCTTCCTTCATTTCAACATTTTTTTTATTTCATTTATATAATACTATCTTTATTTTACTTCACTTCTCTTTTATCATCATCTAATTTACCTAACAATATTTCATTTTGGTTGGGAAGATATCATACTTTTACGCAATTCAATGTATTAAAACGTCTCAGATGTTAGAGAAGAAAAAATAGCAAATAGCCCTACTTAGTAAGCTTATCCGCGCATTCTTACGGGCATTGCCCCAGGAGGGCGACAGTTGGTCCTCAACGACTCATAATTTTGGATTAAAAAAACACCCCCTGAGATCTTTACAGCATCCAACGACAGATAGTGCCGAACCCATTGGGAACTGCTGGTTTAAACAAATGTTAAAGCAAATTTACATTTTTACTCTGTGCTTTATTGCCAGTTTACGCAGATTAAACAATTGAAATATTTATCAATATATCTATTGTAGTTTTGTGTGACTAGAAATTAATCCCTCAGAAGATCCTTGTTTAATCTCCATTTTGGCATATGAAAAATCTAGTTGTTGCATATGTAATGGTGGCAAAAGTGCCAAATCTACGGTCTAATTGAAACAGAATGTCTGTAAAGTTTATCAACGTGTATGAAGAAGGAAAATTGTGACGTTGTGCTATTTGCGATTTTCTCTTCACTAACTTCGAGGACTTTATGGTCATTTGAATTGATCAAAATTGCAATTTATTCCCGAGCCAAATCAAACATGATTAGGTAAATTAGATGAAGAGAAGAAATGACGTGAATATGAGAGATAGGGATATATAAATGAAACAAAATGGAACGAATAAGAGAGAGATAGAGGTAATGGCAGGCTGATATATATATTTGAAAATTGAATTAAAACTTCGCAGTTAATCTTTTGGATTAAAGTGAATCTTATTTAAAGTACCAAGGTAAGAATAGATTGTTTGCGAGGAGTGTTTGAATCAAAAAAAGAGATTGGGTAAGCTAAGGTTTTATTAATAGATCATAATCTAGAATTGACGAGTTAAGTGGGACTTGAGAGAGATTCCTTATTTAATTTTTAGGGGTTAATGAAATATTTTGTCTTGTTTTTGTGTGTGTTCAATTGGAGTCTAGTAATTATTGATTCTTTAATTAGACTGAATCATGGTAGCAGAAATAAATAATATGAAGTATGAAGTCACAAAATTGAATTGACGCATTCTGATGCATAAACGCTGTAGCAATTTTATCTATTGGTTGCTCCAGAATTGCACATATGCCCCTCTTCCCCCGTCTTTTTTTTTTCGCTCGATCTGTTCTGTCTAATGAAAATCTTGTTTTTATAGTTCAGTCGACTCATGACCTCGTCATGGCTTCACACCAAAAGTTGCAGATTCTTCGAAACGTAGAATCATTTTCTAAAGATTAGTAACAGACAAGTGACCTCTCGGTAAGTTTTTAAAGCCTCGAATTTCCTTAGCGTAGCGCAAGTGTTGCTGCTTCGCTGATATAAGTGTTTAACGAGCAACGCATTATCAGGTAAAGTAAGCAACCGTGACTTATCACTTTTCCCAAAATTTGGGAAAGACACGTAACATATCATGTCTGAATATATCCATATCTAAAAAAACTGGATATATAACCATTATTATATTATATGAGAAAGCAACAGAGTTTCATTCTTAATAGTAATATCAGAATATTGAATCAGTATTTCATTTGTGTGAGAAACACACGATAAAAAACATCACGTACGTCAAGTTGAGTTTCACTTAGACTTTCTAAAGTTCGCTGTTTTAAAAATGAACACTACTACTCTTCAAATATTTAATGTTTATTTACATGTTGTATCTCCTATTTTAAATACATACGTTCTGGAAGTAATTTATTTACTTTTTTGAAACGGTTGAATGAATTCCCTTATGAAATTTTTTTTAGAAAAATTATATGATACAGGATTATTTGCCAGCAATTATTCTAAGATATGACTCGATGAAGAATTAATTTCAAAATTATTCAACGAAATACTTGATACACCTAATGATACACTCGCACGTTTAACTGTACAAATAACATTTACTACTTTTTCATTACTCGATGATTGTGAGAGAAGATAAAAAAAAACTTTATTAGAAAAAACTTGATCACTTTTCTTATAAAAATAATTGATTTTTTTTACATAAATTTTAAAAAAAAAGTTTTAACTTTCTCTTTGCTGTTCAACATACTTGTATTACTTTTTTACATGCAATGATTCAAAATTCTGCAATATCAAATGGACGATATTCCAATTCAATTAAAAAATTTCATACTGACTAGGAAAGCTTTAAATTATATAGTTTTCACAATTTTTTGATATGCTATCTAGAAAAAACTTAAACATTGACACTTGTCTTTAACATGGAAAAAATTATCAATTATCAGTAAACAGTCGACAGTCGAGTGTTTTATCTTACATAACATGTAATAACAAAGCAAAGGGAAATAACTTATAATAATATTATAATTTAAAATGATGAAAGGGGCAAAAATATGTGTTAAACTTCTTGGTAAATATTTGACTTAACTAATGCATTTTCCAGATATCCTTTGAACATGCAAAATTATACAGAAGAAATCCTTTGCAAATATGTATGAGAAGTTTGTGGATACTAGGGCAGTGAATTTTTCCCCAACATAATTTTTAGCAACTGCCTCAGTAACTGTTACTGTTAAGGTGACCAGACGTCCCGTATTTAGCGGGACAGTCCCGATTTTTAACAATTTATCCCACATCCCTCGGGGTCTTAAGAACGTCCCGATTTTTAAAAAGAACGTACGACAAGCTAGAGAACGGGAAGGGAATATACGGTTTTCAGCTTTCATGTAGCTATTTCACCAGGATATGAGCTTTATATTATTTTTGTAAATTTTATAATGTTACACTTTAATAATAAAAATAATTGTCGAGAACTGATTATCAGGAACTACTTATCAAAGTTCGCCTTGATAAGTTACTAGAATACGACCTCCATTGTTTGGACGTAATGAACAGTGGCATTTTTCGGCATTGGCAGAGACGAAAACATTTTGTAGCTGTAAAATGAAGAGAGAATCTCCCGCTTTGTATATTTCCACAGATTTTATTCTTATGGCGACATGTTCCGCTAGCGATCTAGCATCATTCGGAACATTATTCAAAGGAATTACATCTCATACAAAAATTGGAAACGGAGGGGAATTTTAGAGAGGAGAAGGGTCAAGGTGTAAGGAGTTTGTTGGTCGTCCACGAAGTAACGCCTTCGCATATTGAGTTTTGTAACTGTCTCTCATACGATACTCATAGTACTGCGTGCTAGTTGAATAATGATGTCAACAAATCAGCTATTCAGATGATTTAGGTAAGTAATTTATTTAGATACCAAAGGTAGGTATTTTTTAAGTACCAAATTTTTAATCAAGACTCCCCCATGTCAATGGTGTCCTGCTTTTCGAAAGTTAAAAAAACTGGTCACCTTAGTTACTGTAGAACATAAAGAGATTTTCATTCTCCTCGCTCCAAACTTCCGTTTCGTTAATTTCGTTAACTTCCCCCAAATATAGCTTATTCGATTACGAAATCACGGAAACGATTTGTGCGAGACCAATAAAAATAAACCATAGAAGCAGACGCTTTGAGTTTTTCTCTTACACATTGCGGTTGATTCTGGTTCCCAGATTAAACGCCAGATTAAAAAAAATAAGCCACGGCCCGTTTTAACTGATCTGCTTTAATTGAGCTTGTGTGAACAACCCTGATGAGTTATCAACCAAATTTTCGGCAGCTAACTACTAAAACGGACAAGATGGTTAAAGTATCCGCAAGAAAATCTAACTTTAAAAAAATTTCTTTAGAAGATTGTTTAATAGAACCAATACCACATCTTTTTTTACGTATTTGAATAACATCTTAACTAACAAGAAATGAAATAAAATATATACATATTAGACATTGATCAGTTTAAGTTTCTAAGAACTTTGTAAAAAGAAAAAAAAAAAAAAAAACTACTCATTTTTGGACTTGAGTAGTTTTAGCTCACTATATTTCGTACATATATTTTATTTGCATCACTCACTTGCGAAAGTCACGCTATGCTCCACCCCTCTTGTTTTGTAGCCTTTGTAAAATAGAACCTATGATATTGTGACGGGTCTATCCGCGACCTTGTCACTAACAGTCCTCTTGGGGAGTTTTCACTCCTCAACAATTATTTGTATTAGAAAGCTTCCTCCGAAGAAGAGAACGTGATCATGCTAATTAAGATAGATGTATATATAATATAAGCTTTCAGAGGAAAAGAGAGGGGAGAGAGAGGATAGATTTGTGGATGTGTGAGCAGTTAATAAACTAAGTGTTTTAGAATATGTCGACCCTTCCTTCCGACCAAACACTCTTACAATATGTAGCTCGCAAACATTTCAGGAAAATTTAAAAAAACTTCAGAATTCTCTCAACTTTTGAAGATATCGAAAAAACTCTTTAAAAGTTCTGCATAATGGAATATCAAATAATTAATCAAGATTTATTTCTTTAAATAAAAGTAAATTAGCACTTCCGATTCATCAGTATGAATGTGTGGCTTTATCTCTAATAAATTGTAAATTTGCACTAACACATAACCCACAGTTTTGTATTCAATTATATTTTTCTTACATTTAATTATCGGCAAATATTTTACATCGTATATTCTTGGTACATGTATCTCTGTACTAGGATCCCTGAAAATATTTGTTAAAATAAAAATAATCACTTTTGGAAAAAAAAATTATTTGAAACCTTTTGAAACGAATACAAATTTCAAAACATGCTATTGTTAAGAGGCTATTATAAGTGCATTTTATAATATATTTCTGATAAGTTATTTAATATGTTTTAATTTGTTTGTTTCATCAATCAAAACAAATAAAGTCAATGAATACATGAAAATTATACAAATAAATTTGGTAGCAACTATGTTTTATAGCCCTTTTTGTAATAATTATAATTATAGATTAAATTTTCTGTGAACAATTTTATTCTAATATTATTCATGAATAAATAATAAATAACATGTGTTTTAAGTTTTTATTTTACAAAATTTTTGCTAACTTATATCATTTTATATTAATAGTAGTTTATTTTATTTACATGAAACCAAAACCACACGAATTCTTGTAAAAAGTACCTAACGAATTCTAACAAAAGTATTCTCAACAAATTTTACAAATCAAACATTAAACATATTATTAAATTTAATGAATAATTTTTCTGGAATTACAGATAACAAAGCAAATAAGAGAGTAAGATAAAAAAAATATCAAGAATGTGTTTTAAATGTTTTTTTAAAATACAAACTATAGTATTTAAAAAAAAGCGTCCTTTGTGTGTCTTGTATTAATTTTTTACGTAACTTCACGAATCGAATTTCAATTAGTTTCCTCAAATATTAGGAAGAATAGAATAAAAAAAAATACTGTGTACGCCTGATAAATTGAAAATAATACTTGATTTTATTTCATCCAAATTAGAAATAAAAACTAAATTTTTGTTAGAACTTAAAATAATTTTAAATTTCTGAATGATAAAAGCTAAAATGAATAAGTTAAAATATCGTATCCATAAATACCAGATAACCAGTAACTATAACATTATCATTTTGCAATTTTTGTCAAAAAACGAATGAAAATATAAAACTAAAACATGGTAATACTTGCACAAAAATATAAATTTAATACGTATGACTTCAAGATTTGTTTTAAGGAATTTAGCAAATTTAATAAAATGTTATAGTGTAGTAAAAATAAAGTAAGTGATTTTTTTTAATTAACTTATGTTTTCATATAAATATCGGTTTTTGTTAATAAATTAAACCTTTTAAAATATTAAGTACAATTTTAACCTCGTAATCAAATCGTGAAAAGGATAAAAACATATTTGAGATAACTGTTGAAATATCGAAAAATCGAATTTGAACCGCAAGAAAAAATTTTTTTGTTTTTCTTCTAAGATCTAATAATTAAATTTCACCTCAATAAATTAAAATATTCGACTGATTTATTTTAAATTACCCAACAACTCGCATCGTCTGCCCGGAAAATCGAATAAAACGAGATTTAGTTTTAAATAGCTCTTTTTTTTTTTTAGTGGAAAAACTAGAAAAAATGGAACCGAAAACAGAAACTGCTTTACTTTTAGAACATGAGAACCACACACGCATGGCGCTTTGAATCGTTCCGATCTCTTTTGCGCATGCGCCAGGTACATCTGCTCTTCCGAGGCCATCGGTAAGGTGGCGTTTGTTGCCAGAACAGGTGGCTGGTTTGGTTCGCTTCGGTAACGCCATTTATTCCACATCCTTTCCGTAGTCCTGTGTTAAAAAAGAAGAACAACGCAAACTTATTAATTCAGCAACGGTCGTTTTTCTGTTTTTTCTCTATCTCTGTCATCTTACATACAGACTTTTTGGTGAAGATTTAATCTTACAAAGTTTTTCATGTGAATTCTTACTACTATATCATTGGAAGAAAAGATGCGACCAAAAGATGAAAGGTAAGTTATTTTTATGAATGACAGGATGAAAAAGTGTGCAAGAGTTGGAGGCGGTAGCGTAGCTTTTACTGTGCTATTGAATATTGGAACTGTTTTGTTCTTAACATATGTTTTATTCGCAGCTTTATTTATGTTCTTGACATAAAAATGTATTCTCGATGTAAATTTTTACATATTTCTGAAGAATTTCCAATAGTTTTCGAACCGGAAATGCTATTTTTTTCATTCATATTAATTAATTTATATATATTTATTAAAATTATTAATAAGTAGTATAACAGTTAACGAATAATTAAATAAGAAAATAACAAACATAGTTATTTTATATTTATTTAACAGTTCGCGATATATTTCGTTTTTTCTCTAAAAAATTATTTATTTATAGTATCAAAACAATTTGAGGAATTCTGTAAAAAACATTTTCCGTTTTTCAAATAATCGCCCAAAGTAAAGTAGAGTTTGTTTTTTACGACATGTGCAAATAATAACGATCGTGTTACCAATTACAAATAATGTATGAAGTTTGAATAGGAATTTTAGCACATTTTTTTTTCAAAAAATTCTTTTAAATCAGTGTGCATTTTTTAATATTATTTATTTTATACTGATATTCAGAATAATCTATCTTTCATTGTAATCATTATGATCTTTTTTATTTTTAGTTATTTTTCTCCGCTTTTATTTCAATCCTATTTTGCAAAATATAATATAGCTTTTAAAATATTTTTTGAATTTTTAACACGTAAGTTTTGAGTTGTCTTAAATGTTTTTTGGGTATTAACTTTTTTTTATACGAAGATAATTGTATTATACCAGAATTGTAAGCCAATTTCAGTCATTTATGGGTTTTTTTATGTTCGTCACCCAGGTCCTAATTGTTTTTGTAGAACATGATTGAGAAAAAGATTTTAAAAAATACATTAATGATAGACTTAAATTTAGACAAAATTGGCGTTAACACTTTTTATTGTTTATCGTAGCAATTTTTCTAAAAATTTCAAATATAAACATTTTGTACAATATATACGATGATTCAGAGTTTTCAAAATATTGTATATGGCCGTCGCTATAACAACGAAAGCATGAGCTCTCATTTTGGTGTCTCAGTATGCACTTTTAAATGTAGCCGAAATGATTTCATATGTATGTGAAAAACAATGTATTTCATGATAATCTTTTTTTACAATATTAATATATTTTTGTCTTATCGTAACGAGAATTTTAATATCAGTAATTTGTAAACTTGTAAAGCATTTGTATTTGTGAAAATTGACCAAAAACGGATTGGGAATACTTTTAAAAACTGCTATCTGTACTATTAGTTATTTTAAATTCATTTTGCGATATATTGAACGAAATTGCGATGTATTGAGTATAACAAGCTATAATCTATTTTTCTGCCGCCAGAACTATTTTTTATTTGTAATAATATTTTTCTGAAAAAAAACCCGTATGTTTTAAGAAGGTTCTTTATGTGTAAATTTATATTTTTTTTCCTTTTGAGAAATAACTTTCATCACTGACGGAACTTCATTTTACTATGAGATATATTTCAAGCTTACTGTTTTTATCATATCTCAGGAATGAAAAGAAAAAGAACGATGAAATATTTGAATATCAGTGCAAGCAAAGAAGCGCATTGTTCTAAATGATGGTAGTTATTAGGAGCAATAGAGCCAAAAATGTTAAAAATCATTGTTTTGTATTGTAGACAGAAGTAATGAGGCTTAAATTCAAATGTAATGTCCATAGCATTTGCAATTTTTTTCTAAAATGGACGCTGTACTTATTAATTGCGAAAAAATATGGATGCAATACTTATGATTAATGTATTCTGGATGATGACGAAATTTTGGATAACATATAAGATGCGCATTATCTCATGTACAAATACATGGAATCGCACATTTTTCGATAAATTTGCTGATTCGAGTTCTTATTTTTTGAACTGAAATGCATATAGACATATTTTATTTGCGTTTTACTTTGTCCGGTATGTTGGAACGTTTTGCGGATCTAATGGTTCAAAATTTGAGATTTTGCAAGAGACAATTAATAATAAATTTAAAAATTTTTAAGCCAGACGAAAAAAGGTTTCTCGTTAGAGGGTCACAGACAAAAAGTATGTTTTAAGAGCCTGTTTAAAACAGATGATTCGGTATATTATCACTGTCAGAAAAAAGATGTATTTGATTGTAAAGTCATAGTTTTGTTTTATTCATATTTCATTTTGTCCAGTTACTACGTTGTAGTTATTACGAATATTTTGTTTACGACTGAAAAATTATACCCTGTGATTATTCGCCCATTTCAAATCTCCCCAAACATCTTTTATATGTACTTTATTATGATTTCACAGTCTAGTAGACATTTTTAGATAAATTACGTACAAAAAAAAATTAAATGGTTCTGAACAATTCTGAATCCAAGAATCCAACTCATTTGAAAACCGGTTAATATTTTATACAAAATCATCATGTTTCAGTCTGTTAATTTTATCTGAATAATCTAAAAAGGAATTTTATAATGTCCCAAAGAGAGTTCCGAAACTTTTACCGTGGAGTTAAGTAGGAGGAGCTAGTCCTATGAATCTATAAATGATATTAAATATTCTGCTTTGAAATTCGTAGGTGAAATTCTTGAGTGGTGTTTGAAAAAAAATTTCGAAATTCATTGTTTTAGAAAAGTGAATTTTTGTTTTAGGTCTGAAATTACATGTTAGATATAATTATAAATTGCTCCTCATATTTAATTGTCAGTTCTAAATTTGTAATTCTGAAATATATAATGTATCTACGTGGATCCTTATGGAATCCCGTTCAACAAATAAAATAATCTATTTAATTTTTTGTTTGTTTGATACCTATTTATTAAACTTACTATGATACTTTTAATAGAAAAGAAATTCTGATGACCTTTTTTTGCATTTGGAATTCGTTTTATAATCTGTGTTCTGAAACAAAAATAATGTTTTCAAGAAATATTCTTCGGCTAAGTGCAATACATTCATTATTTCCGAAAGGTGTTCACTTAAAAAATAAAAACTGAACTTAAACTAAGCACGAAGTCACTTGAACTCTCTATCCAATGACCTAATTTTAATCTGTTGCACGAGCAAACGCATTTAGATTTCAGGAAACAGTAATGCGACTTTAAAGTAAAAAGCAAAGCTAAGTAAAATAGGATTTGTTATTGAAATCTATTCCGGAAAAATATTAAAGAAGCATAAAAGGTTTATTATTCAAAGACGAACTGCTTGTAAATAAAGCTATTAATTTCTAAGCTAGAAACACGTTTGTAAGAAATTTGTTTTAGTCAAACAGAAATTTTATTATATTCTTTAACCTCTGTTATATATAAACAACTATGCAGTATTCTGTTACATCTTCAAGCACGTGAATGACATTCATTAAGGCCCCCGTCTACTAGCTATTTAGATTTCGTGAACATAATGTTAATCCTCAGAATTAAACAATTTTATCTACTTGAATGCAATAAAATGCATCTAAAAAGGCAAACAATAACGAAGGTTTATGGGGAATTAAATTTTTTCTCTGATTCTTAAGAAAATATTTTTACGCCTATTTTAATGGTTTGTCTGTGGGTTCCCCGGTTTTCGAAAAAATGTTTTCAAAAATTGATCAGAAGATGCTACTCTGTGGAAACCTTCATTGTTTTTTTCTCTCTTTCGAATGCACTTTATTGCATTCAAATAGATAAATTAGTCTAAATTTCAGGAAGAAAGTAGAATTTTATAAGTAATCCTATGGAATTTTTACTTTCGTACTTACGTTCACGAATTTCGTCATTACTTTCACGAAATTAAAATGGGCGGTAGGCGGGAGACTTAATCAAATTATGAAGTCAATTATTTTCAAAAAGTTTTGGGTGATATTTATGTAGCAGGTAATACAAACTAATATGACAATTGATACAATGTGAATGGTGTCGTATCTTTACTCGAAATGTTTTGTTATTTTGTCACAGTGGCGTAACCAAGGGGTGCCAAGTAACAAATGCTCCCTCTTTCAATATTTGTTCTCGAAATTGAAATACTTAAGGATAATTTTTTTTATTATACTATTAAAGATATTTTAAATTTTAAACATGAGAATTTTTTTCTCATCATGCATAATTTTTTTTTTATCACGAATAGAAAAAAGTATTTCAACTAAGTGATTTTTTGAGAAAAGAATATAAAAATCTTGAAAAAAGAATTTCTCGAGAAAAGAATATAGAATATAAGATTTCTGTCTCTGAGAGAGGGCCTGGGGGGTCAGTGTTTGGAGCTAAAGAGGGGAGGAGGGGATGCATCCTTTTATAGAAAAGGTACACTCCAAAAATGCAAATTTTATTCCCGTAGTATCTTAATTATTTATTTAAATTATCTTCATTTTTGTGACTTTTATTACTTAATAAAATTATATCAATACTTGAACAGTTTTAAATAGGAGAAATAAGACTGATACAACATATTATTTACTTTTTACCGAGTGGTAATTCTAAACTATAAAATTGCTTCTTTCATGGTAATGACGATATGCTGTTCCCAAAATTAATTTCTGGATACGATACTGTATTGTCATTAGTTTCTAAAATCTATCTGTGGATGAACGCACTTTTTATGTGGATTTCTTTAAAATAATTGCTGATTTTGGTATTTAGGACTTACTTTTTTGTGTCTAGTTTCATCCATGTTTATAAATTTCCATCCCAGTTTTCAATTCATTGTGTGTCTTGACTATTTTCATATTATCGGTTTTGAATAAAACGTTTAGAACCTGATTGGTGATATATGCTCCCAAAATGCTTAACAAAACGTTAATGGAATCTCTTTTTAAGAAAAATTTATATTTATTTCATATACTCACCAATAACCTTTTTTTTTTTGTAAATAACTGTGATATGCAATACTACAAGCATTTTCGTTTTTTTTTCTCTCCCCAATTTTACCCATTTTATTTTCGGAGCTTATATAACGCATAATTACTCAAAACTTCATATCTAGAATCTCTAACACTTTTAGAGTTGAAATGAGACACCGACAGCAAATACTCCTTGCCATTATTTCCGCGAAATGTTTTCGTTACAATAGCATCAATATGGAACAATGTTATATGATCCGTGGGATGTTCCAATAAGTTATATTCATTGTAAACCTGGTTCAAAAGGATGAAAGCAATTTTACCACCGTTCGATTGTTTCGAAATATACCATCAGATAAACCAATGTAAGGTGTCAGAAAACAGTTCCACAAACCCATCTGGAATCTGAACGAAGCGATGCGCTCACTTGATTTCTGTTGTCATTTAAAGAAAGGAATTTTATTTCTTCCTGAAGTGTCCTAAAATAAAGAATTTATAACTGTTATGCCTTTCTGAATGCTGTAAAGTAATGTATTTTAGTTGTAACTTGTTCCTGCTTCTTAAGCTTTGCATTCTTACTTGCGAGAAATAGGAAATACGATTGTGAAAAATAAGTGTCTAACATTAGAAATTACGATTTTATGTCCATTTTCTAAGAGGTATAAACTCTATGCTCTGAATAAAACTTTAAAAAAATTATTATTACTTTTTACAAAGTCTTTTTTAGAAATTTAAAAAAAAGTTGATTTGAGGTAATAATATTTATAAAATTAAACAAGGAATGAAGTTTTTGAAAATTTCTGTATTCGTTTGTTATATGCTTTTGAATGTCTTTATCCATTCTTCATTATACATTGAATATTTTCATTAGATATTGATGTTAAAGTATAAATAAATTCACATAATACTTTGAACTCAATACAGAAAAGAGCAATAGTACTTTTATAAAATTTTAGCAACTAGCTGATTTTTTTTAAAAAAAATCTAATGCACAATTTTCTGACAAAAATTAATTATTGAAACCATTACTTGAATCTATAATTAA
This sequence comes from Nephila pilipes, assembly GCA_019974015.1. NCBI lineage: Eukaryota > Metazoa > Arthropoda > Arachnida > Araneae > Nephilidae > Nephila > Nephila pilipes. The sequence continues at coordinate 239,941 of BMAW01097683.1, read as the reverse complement.
TTGTCCGTATGTAGTAAAATCTCTCTATCAAAATATTCTTTAAAATTACGAATTTAAAGATTCTGTTTAAAATATGTACTTTAAGATTGCACTTTTTATCAATTTGTTTACGTATATCATATTTCATATTTTTTTTGAGTGATTTTTAATATCCGTTTACACACAACACTATTTTTTTGAAAATAAATTCCCAAATTTTGAGCATTTTGTCAGATTTCTAATATGTATTTAAATACCTACTTCTGCTTTAAAATTTAAAATAATGATTTTATAAAATTTCTATTTAGATTTAAGTATAAAATAAATAATTTGACTCATTGGGTTTGGAACTGACTCATTAATAGGAAATGAAAATAATATATAATGCAACTTTTTTTTTCTCCCGAACAAGAAATAACAAATCTAAATACATTTTTGATCTTGAAATACTAAAATTAATTATTAAAATGATTCAAAACCCCAAGTGAGATTTTGGTTATATAATTAAAAATGAAATTTTGAAATTTCAGGCTTTCAACCGAAATAGTTAACGCAAAGAGCATTTTGAATACAAAAATAAAATTCATTCTTATAAAAATAAATATATTCAAAACATAGAATTATTAAGTAGTTCTGAGTTTCTTGACACAAAAAAGGATATTGAATGACTGAAAAAAAATTGTCATATTTGAATGGTGTTTGCTGCTAATGATACATAAGTTTTTTTCCCCTTTCAATTCAAACGTTTTTCATAAATCAGGCATTTTTAATGTCCTTCCCCCCTGAAACTGCTTGCAAATTTTGATAGATATTAACTTAATTATTTTTAGTTACTTTTAGTCAAGTTTTTTCCGCAATTAAAGTTTCCCTAACCGCATTCTTCTCGTTCTGAAAACGTTTAGAATTAACTCTTGCTCGAATATTTTATTCGATTCAATCTGTTTACGTTTCTTTAAATGAGATCATCCCACTTGTAATAACATAGTTTCGCTGTTTAAAATGTGCATGATACACTCTCGTTACCGAGAAAACAATCGAATGTTGTTTACAATCACGCTTGAAGAGATTGAAAGACGATTTTTTTTATTGATAGAGATCAAGAGACGTTAAAACATTTAAATTCGTAATTAGACTGTTTTAACGTAGCCTATTTAATTATTTCCGACGAAACGAACCAAAGAAAAAAAGAGTTCAATGTCAACGAACAACTTGAAAGGGAAAAACGAATGTGACGGATGCCTTATTCTTCGAAACGCTCGTAATTTGTTACCGTCGAATAAGCTTATGGTCCATGACTTAAAATGGCAGACACGATGATTGACTAAAATTACTGCGGTTTGTCCCCTAATCTTTTTCTTTTTCGGGAATTCATAAGTAAAAATATTCAAAATAATCACAATAATTACATCTGCCGGCAGGAAAACCCTTTTTTGCATATTTTAGTTTTCGGAGAACAATAGCAGGACGTCTAAGGTGCCGCTTTGCTTTTATGTAATATCGAATGAGATATTATTCTGAGAAGACAAAATTGCCGTCATATCGTCTTTTAACTAGTATAAAGTCAATATTTTTTATATTTCTTTTCAAAATGTCAAAACTAAATAAGTAAACTAATCATAGTAACGTATTACATGCCAATTTCTAAGCCGTATATATATTTTTTATATTTCACGCTAAATTATACATTATTAAACTTTTACAAAATTTCTTTGTCTTTTGTTATTAATAAGTTTAAGATATGAATCTTAGCATGCAACAAAAATAGTTGAGACGTTTCAATCAGTTCAAGGTACGTAATTAGCTATAAAAATATATTGAAAAGGAGAATGTTAATGGGAAAGAAAAATATCATAGTCTATAAGTAGAGAAATGTAAGTTGAATAAAAATATATAATAAGCCATATAGCATAAGGTCGCAGAGTGCCACATTTCAGTTTTTCTTTTAATGAGCCATGCCGTAGTTGCTAAATAACTATGGAACACATAGTTACCATACATTGTTACAAAGTAACTATGGCGTACATAGTTACAAAGTTTCTCTGGTATAGTATGACAAATTCAAATCTAATTTAATTAATATGTATATTCTATACAAGTCGTGTGAAAAGTGTGTTTTTATAAGACAATGTAATTAAAAGAGAAAAAAAAATACAATATAATTACTGCAAAATTTTAATAATAAAAATAAAATGTCTTAGAGTTGCATAAATAAAAAGTATAACAACTTACGAAGATCTTTGTTCCTATTTTTGAAATTTGGTGTAAAATTCGGTGAAGCCGCTCGCACCAATTGTGTGGGATGATGAAGCGTCAAGTATGAACGATATTTTGACTTCACGAGCTTAACTAAGGAGTACAAAGTTTCAAAGGTTTTTTTTTTGTACCGAAAATTGGAATTGGACGGCAAACAATCTTCTTTAACTGTGAACTTATTCAGTAAAAAAAGTTTTGAAAAAATGAAAGAAAGGAATTTAACTTTTTAATGGAAGCCTCATTTAACTCAAAATAGTTATATCAGTTATTTAAGTATAAATGAAAAAGTGGTTTTCATTTTTATGTTTCCAATTGCAAATAAGTTGCCACTTATTATGGTTATAAAAATATATATTATAACCAGATGTATAACATTTATTAATAATATTATACATCATTAGCATTGTTTGGGAAAAAAACTTATTTTCTAAGTTTCAGTATTCCGAAAGAGAAAATAAATATAGCCATTTAAAGAATATTTTATCAAAACATATATTTTGTGCTTTAAATTTATTATCAATAAATACTCTCGACTCATAGATATTCTAATTGATTTTAGGAAATATTTCCTTTTTTAATATTTTAGGGGTGCTCCTGGTTTTGAAGGACTGATGTTGAACTGTAATAAACAACATATCACATACGGTAGCGTGTTTCCCCTGAAAATAGAAAATAATTCATTGGTTCAGAAAAACTGTTCACTTTAATATGAATAACTTCCTAATTAGATGCAATCAATTTACATTTTCTTTTTTAAAACTGACACCTTCATCTAAAATTTCATTTACATTGCAGTTTATCTTCTTTTAGTTCTTTCTCCTACAGCTCTTCATCTTTTCCTTTCATTATCTAACTACATCTTCTGTCTTACGAAATGAGTATTTCTTATGAAATTTTGTAGAATACACCCAGTATTATGCAAGATATTTGTGTATACCTGCTTCTTCTTTTAACCTTTTTTTTTTAAAAAGAAAAGATGACATAAAGTTATAAAAGCATCCATCTGTCTGTGAAATCGCAAAGTTTTTCAGAATTTACTATGAAAGGAAAGACCTTCACGCTCCATTCGCTTTCTTGGAAACTTATTTTTGTATTTGCAGCTATGATTCTTCTTTCGAAAAAGAACAGCAGTAGCAGTGAAGGTGACACGAGACGAGTCAAATTTTTAGAGGTCAGGTTTAGAAATGGAATCTTACAAGACTCAGGCTTTTAGTTTGTTTTTGATGAGCATAAGCTGGGGGTTTCTATTGTCTGATTGTGATTTTCTTTAAAAAAAAAGTATTTTGCAATAACTAATTATTTTTGAGTCGCACTTAATTTCAGTGAAATGAATTTACTTTTATAAAGGATAAAGAGGATTGTCTCTGATTTGGAAAAATACCTTGATGTCATTTTTAGATAAAAGGATTTGGTAAATATTTTGAAAGATAAATGTATGTGTACTGAAAATTTTGTTTTTAGTCAGGTTAAAAAATTGATTTTGTAAAAGAGCGCTATGTCGCCTACGGGGCGTTCAGTGTAGTATTAACGATTGCTAATTCTAAACGCATGTTCGATAAAAATGACGGCACTTGAACCAGTGCCTCACTTTCAAATTTCAATAGTACATCTTTGAGTCTTAGGACTGGACTTAACTTGAAGTAATCGAGCTCAATTATTCCTCATCGGGTTTTTCAGAAGACGCAGTATCCTAAACATGATCAAAATATGAAAAAAATTATTCCCTTATTTTAATAGTAAAGATTTTTGTTTTAAATACGTGAACAAAATTTCATGCCCTTGGTTGTATTATTTAGCAATTCATTTAAATTTCCTTTAACAGTGTACTAAATAAGTTAAATGACCTTCTAAACTAAACTGCTTTTTATTTTCATGACATCGCATGTATTTAAAATGTTATGGCTTTTTTTGTAATCAACGTAAGGTTTTAAATTTTTTTTCTTATTATTTTGTATAAATTATTTGATACTTCAGTACACGTAATAATTCACATAAATAGTTATTTTTAAAAAAATCCGCAAAATTAGATATAGCTTTTTTTTATTACTGTTTTTGTTGTGCCTGAGGAAACAATACTGGTAAAACTATAAATTTATTAGCACAACCAAATACATGCACCTAATTGTGAGAAACACTTGTAAGAAACTAGAAAAAAATTGTTTGATAATATTAAAATTTGTAAAATTGGTGGGTATTTTTAAGACCTGAAATATTTTGAAAAAATTAAAATTTCAAATGATTGCTTATTTGAAAATAAAGTTATTTTTCTTCAGAAATACATATTTACATGTGTACAGATATAGTGAATAGGGCATTTTTCGTAGAAATATCTAATAAAAAAATGCTTTCGGTGTGCCGTGTCCTCTTGATAGAAAGGAGTCTCGAACTCCCAATCCTTCGGCAGAAAATTATTCTTCTATGAAATTACACACGTCGGCTGGAAAAAATTAATAATATTTGAAGAAATGTTTCTTATATTTCTAAGGTAACTAATTCATTTTGTTGAAATAAGTCATATTTTTACACTATTTGAGAATAAGTGAACTTCGGAAGAAAACATATAGTTCTCGCGGATGATGAAAAACTCATGATATGCCCCTGAGCCTACAAACGTATTTAAAATTCTTTCATAAATATTCCTATCGAAAAAAATTTGTGATACAATGCATAAAGTTATTTTATAATGTGGTAAAAATATCAGTAATGTATTTAAAACTATGGGGTACTCGACCACTGAGTCATTTTTGCTCCCCAAATATCACATACAGTAACAATTCTCAAAATTGTTCGAACTGGAATAGCAGCCATCTGGGAGTTGATGGATTGTAACTCTAAATCTAACAGTAACACCTTCCATAGACCATCGAATGAAATAATGGTCATTACCGCAAGTTACTGGGCCTTGAAGTCCTTAGGGGCTCATCATGGAAATTAGAAGCGATGTGCTGACCTTAGAGATATCGGACTTGCCGTTTGAACCTTATTCGAAAAAACAAAATCTATCATTAATAACCTATTGCTTTGTTCCAAGGCGATGTTAATTTAACGAAATAGATAGAGAGTACTTAGATTTCTTAAAATTGTTTAATTTCTTATTTAAGTGAGTTATTTAATCTGAATAGAGAAAACCAAAAAAATTAGTTAGCGGAGAATTATGTTTAAGTTAGTTTAATTCCATTTTATTTTTCCTCCTTTTCACAGACATGTTCTTCCGTTACACTCGAAGCATATCAACCTGAATTCGATTTTCTAGAAAGAAATGATTGTTTTACAAATAGGAGCAGATTGTCGAATACCTGTAAGCTCATTTTCATATCCGATTACGGCGAAGTTAAGACGCAAAACTCTCATAAGTACTCTAATGTACCCAAATCATTAAGTATCTGAAATAATTGGTCCTTTCTAAGGATTCGATATCATTTCTTGACCATGGCTCAAAATTATAAAGACTGTAGCCAACAGCTTGTTACGAAAATGCAGAGTATTATCGATTCAATGGGGGGAAAAAATCTGAAAAACTTTTAGGATTGCTATTCTTTTTTTCTTATTTAAAAACCATCTTATTTTTAAAAAAAAATCGTTGTAATAGATGGTGAAAATAAACTGATTATTAATTCCCCTTTTCTCAGACGCAATGTTTTGTCTGTCCTCGAACACCGGTGTAGTTCAAAAAGTACTTGTGTTTGAAGACAAATGGCTTAGCTAAGGAAAGTTGATGTAACCATTGTAACTGTCATTTTTTAAACGGAGACAAAACATTTGATATTGATTCATATGTTAATTTTGACTGTTGTCGCGTCGAGTTTTCACTGTTGATAACACATGGATTCTTCATTATACACCGGAAACCAAGCAACAATCGAAGCAATGTTTCGTATCCGATGAGACTTATCCTCAAAGATGACGAAGAAGGTCTCATCGAACGGAAAAGTTATGGCGGTGGATGGACAATACTACAGCGAGTTATCCGCTTTCTCACCCTAATACATGTTTTTGAATTATTTTCATATATCTTCTAATATTAGATTTATCAAAAGAGACGATTATCCTAGGTTCTGAAACAGATTCTACGGCACTTAAAAATCCATACTCAGTTTCGTGTGAAGTATAGTTAAGTTTCAAAAGGCTTGTTAGCTGAATCTCGAGAAATGTGTTTGCAATAAGTTCTTGTTTTTTATGTTATCAACTCAGATATTGGCTTAATTACGCGAAAAATTATGAAGACCATCACCAGTAAACCGCTGCATTGCTTCTGTGCGAATTTAACGCAATAAAAAATATCTACAAATTTCTCAGGATCGTTAAGTTTCTTAGTTAAGAACCATCTGATCTGGAAAGCTGTAGTAATTTATTGTTAAGCCAGTTTTGATTCCATTTTATAATTCCTCTTTTTCTCAGACGTATTGTTCCGTCTTACTCTAAGTATACCAACCTATATTCGATTGCTCGATAGAGACGATTATCCCGACGACAGGAACAGACTCTTTGGTACGGTTTAGCCCACTCTCAGATCCGTGTGTGGTGCAGTTTAAGTTGTAAAAAAGTCCCATGAACTGCTCTAATCTATTCAATTCATCTGCGTCTGGAATGAGTTGTTTCCTTTCTCCGCAACTAACGGCGTTTTTCTCGCTTGGTGTGCGTCTTTATCAGTCCTTAACCTTGGTGTGGGTTCAGATAGAGCCGATTAGCATTTTCAGTTTCAGGAAATCTGGAACTGCAGTCGGGCGTGATGTTGCATTTTAAATTGCTGGAAGGTGTAGAAGTGGCATGTTTCTCTCGTTTTTGCTGCAATTTGATGGATCTGATGATATAGTGGTTTCTTTTACGTCTTATTGATTTGTGGATTGATGGTTATCTTCGCGGTTCAAGTTGAAAATTTTTTTGCAGTCAAATATCCCGAGGAACATTATTGCTCTGTGGGAAAAACTCGATACGCGAAAATGAAGTATCTATAATAGTTTTTTTCGAATTTAAAATGCAGCCTTCCGGTTATTTAAAATACTATAAAGATACAAACAAAAAAAGGATTAGGGTTTAATACGTTGAAGAACTTTCTTGTAGAAAATTCGATAACAGATTTTGAGATTGTTGAAGTAATTTAAAAAAAAAAAGAATTTCAAACGAAAACTTCCTTGGTTGATAATGTTCTATGATACGACATATAGATTTCGATTTTTAGGTAATCATTTTCAACAACTGGTTTTCTTTTCTAAATGGAATCTTATAACTATATAATTGAAGATAATTTTTGGATTTCAAAATGATTAGAAACTATGAATTCTTATTTTTTTCATTTAGTATTTTTGCTACAAAAGTGCTTACATAAAGGAATGCAATCAAATCATAATTTGAAATATATATATATATATATATATATATATATATATATATATATATATATATATAATATTATGGGCAAAAGAAGTTTCTTGTATTTAACATAATAATAATTTACCTGAAAGAAATGCCGATGGAGCCGAAAACAGTTGAGGTGACATTACAAAACAAAATAATTTTGTTACAAAAATAATCAAAAGGTTTTTTTTTTAAATAATTTACTTATTATTGAAACTTACCTGCACCTCTCTTTGATTGCCATTTTCCTCATTTTTCAATTGCTGATCATTCAGCATACAAATTTTTAGAAATGCTTGGAACAAAGCAGACTTCTTAAAGTTATCAAAACGAGAACCTAATTTAAATAGAAAAAAAAGGAAAACTAATCACTGAAGTTATTTTTATACCAAGACGTTTTTAGGCGATAAAAAATAACTAAAAATATGATAGGAAATCAAAAAAGGAAGAAAAAAATGCATATTTTTTTACCCAAAAAACACATTGTCCTTTTCTTTAATACGAAACATTAATAATGTGTCATCAGAACCATGATCCAGAATATAATAATGAAAAACAATAATAAAAAAGAAGATATGATTGAATTCGTGACTCATCTTATTTTTCCTCTGAAAAAAAAACATAACCTCGTAGCACTTTTTAGGTGTCTGATTAGACACTAGCGGGAAAATTAAATTGCCATTGTACTCACGGAGTTAAGAGTAAGTTATTACGAATTAATAATTTTTTTAAAATTAATTCGTTAGTAATATGTTTCTTGCAATAAAATATCAATTTCGTACTGATAAAAAGCAGGTTACCAGTAAAGTCTGTTATTTTAATTATAAATGTATTTGAAATACAAGAAGTACATGCTACTATTTTAATTGTCAAACTAGTTTATCAATTAAAATGTAAGTGGAAATGAATAAATAAAAATGGTGAGAAGTGATTTCTAATCTGTTTTATGTTGATCGAGTATGAATGTACAAATGGAGCATTCTCATTTGTAAATGACTCGACAAGGTTTCAAATCAGTTTTACTTTTCATTGACAAATTTAATATCTGTCAACTTTAGACAAAAGGTGATCAGACTATAATAGAACATAATTACCATTTGCTATAAGGGGAGGTAAATACTTAATAAGTTCTAGGCTAACCTGGACAAAAAAAATGTATGCCAACTTAACATGCAGTTGAAACATTGAAGATTTTCCATCCGATTATTGACTTTTCCATTCCGTATTATTTTTAAATCAACTTTTCACTGCTAAATATGTGCCAGCTTTGAAAACACGTCCAATGCAGATACATATTTTATATGTGTGGATACAAAGAAGGCCATATTTTCTCACTAACTTAAAGTAGATGTCCATTAAGTTTGCATACACCGATGGCCTGATCCTTATTTTAAGCGGTTATCAACATAAAAAAATTCGGTCAGTAGCATGGATTTCTCCGATGCAGACCATTGTTTTATATGCAAATCACACTTTCTCTTTTCGACAGGTTTGAAAACTATAATTATCTCACCTTAACCCTTTTTTTTTTTTTTTTCACCTACCCTAGATCGTTTCTCCATCTTGTCAACAATCGGAACAGGGTCGCTCGTGTTCGGAATGGAATTTAACTCGGCAGAGGTATTCGTTTTACGACTCCTATGAAACGAGCATAAATCTGATCCTCTTCTGCCATGTTCCGATTCTTTGCGGCGAGGGTGTTATTGTACTCGATGTGTGTGACAGGAGACTTGTGAAGGACAGAGACGCGTTTCATTTTATGATGATATCTGTTTTGTTTTTCTGTCTTTACACTTTTTTTTCTAGATTAAATGCTCAATGCGGAAAAATTTCGTATGGATAAGTTATTCGAATCAAGAGTTATGTCATGTGATTGTTTGTTCTCGCACGTCTTGTTCTAAAAATAATATGTTAATTTATGGTATCTGGGATTAAGTTAAATAAGTAGTTGGATCATATGATATCTAAGCTTATAAGCGGAATTTGTATAAAGCTCGAAGGAGTAATAAAAGAATCGTTTCCTTCCTCTTAATGCGAGCTCTTGAACACTTATCCCAATAAAAAATCTAATATGAAGTATTTAATTCTTTATTCCATAATACTAATATGAACCAATTAGTATAAATGGATGATTCAACCAATATCCGAAAATTAGTGTGTGTAATTTACGATTTATAGAATAAGGATATCTTCGTGTCAAATGTGGGACCAAACTCATCGCAAAGGCTTACAGATATGAAAAAATGCCCCACAATTTATAAAAAGTTGAGGCATTTTTATGCATCGTATATACGATGCATTTAATCTTTAAATTTTCTCAGGATTTCTTCACACTTGTTAGACATGGCATTTCAGAGCAAGAGGAATATAATATATAAAAATAGCACCTCTTTTAAAACAGTCTTTGATTTTTTTTCCTTGAAAAAACAATATTTGTTACGTTGAAGTTTCCGGCTGCTTATTTCTGCTCAATTGAAAGAACTGCTGAACCACTGCGCCGTATGATTTTGAACTCAAATGACAAGGTCGCCACCTGATTTACCATCGCATCTTCTACAAATTCATAAATATATAGTGAAGTACTTGTTTTTGAAGTACATAACCCTCACGGGCTTTAATCTCCAGAACTTACCATTGTTATAAGATGTAGCTAAACTTTGATCCACATCCATAAAGAGAGCATTTGAACCGAGTGTAAAACATTTTTAAATCAAGCTTTTAATTAAAGACGGACTAAAAAGGAATAAAATCTTAAAGCGTTTAACTAATATATCTTGGTATATATAATTACAGATATAAATTAATTACCACAACTACTTATACATTAATACAAAAGAAAGTCAATTTTTAAGCGAAAGCTTGATTAAATTTTTAAACTTATATATGTTTAATTCCTTTTGGTCTGGAAATTAAATATTAAAAAGCAATTATGAGATCTGTATATGGATGCAAAATTTCAACTGAATTAGACGCTGTTAAGTGCAAGGTTCAAGCCCCCACACATATACCCTGTCATTGCTTGAGCATACAGTAATAATGTATTAACACCAGAGTTATATATGTATGCAAAATTTTAGCCAAATCAGATGATGGAAACTGAATTAAGATTTGAATAGAAAATACAAAGCCTGCGGCCCATGGCAACCTACCCGCCATTTTGATTTCATCAGCTTAATGTTAATCCTATGGAATTTCGACTTGAATTCTCACATCTTTACTATTTGATCTATTTGAATGCAATAAAGTGCATCCCAAAAAGCAAAAAATGATGAATGCTTCTGTGGAATTATTTTTCCTCCGATTTTTAAAAATATTTGAAAATATTCTTTAAAGACCGGAAAACTCAAAAATGAATCATTAAAATAAGAATAGAAACATTTTTAAAAATTGGAGGAATAAAGTAATTCCACAGAAGCATTCATTATTTTTTGCTTTTTCGGATGCATTTTATTGCATTCAAATAGATCAAATAATAAACATATGAGAATTAAAGTCAGAAATCCATAGGATTAACATTAAGCTAACGAAATCAAAATGGCGGGTAGACGGGTGCCTTAAGTCCATCACTGTTTGAGCATATCATATTATTGTTTTACCATCGAAGTATACTTGTATGAAAATTTTCAGTTCGAATGGATGATAGGATGTAGGTTAAAATTCGAGTACAAATTTTTAATTGGGGAGACATACTTATATACATACATACGAACATAGCAAGTTAAATAAAAGTTTGTGAAAAAATTAAGTTGATACATCAGTTCGTATCTTTATGATGCTAAAAAAAGAATTATTATTGGATTTCCTATCTCTTAGAGACTATGTAATATTTTCTTTTCATTTAACAACAAGGAAAAGAATGTTAAAAAAAAATTCCCATGCCGAGAAAACTTAATTTACAAAAGTAAAACATTTGTCTTTGAAATCCTTTATGTATTGAACTTCCGATCTTTGATTTTGGAAAAGAAAACGCGATTCATTAAGTTATATTGCATCATATTTTAAAAAAAATATTCAATTGAGAATAATTGCAGTTCTCGTACCAATAATTATTATATTTAGCGCACGCAGTGATTCACTTTGTGTGCGTTAATTACAAATTTATCTTTTAAAATAAAAATAATTTTTGAACTGTATGTTTATGAATATACTTTCAATCCAGAAACGTATTTCTACTCAGTTTGTGATTTATTTAAATAACAATTGAGTAAATAAGAAACCCACATCTTTTATAAAATACAGGTTTGTGAGTGGTAGTTAACTTTATGATTGCATTACGATAAAAAAGTTATTGCTTAAAAGACATTTTATTTTACGCATCATGTACATAGTTTTGATGAATTTACTATTTAACCTCATCACACACACGCATTATCTCAATCGACATCGAGTTTCAAATCCTATGAATGATATTAAAAAATGGGGAAGTCTTAAGCTATATAATTTTTCGAATGAATGGTTAGTTGTTATATCATTTCGTAAATAGCGTGTTGAAAAACCGTTGTTAAACTACACATATATCGAATTTGTGGAGATATCGAGTAAAACGTTCATTTTTCTGCCTAAACTGGTATCCAGCAAAAGACAGCGCTCCCAGCGAATAAAGAGACCTGCTGCAATCATTGTTCCAAAACGTACGCAGCAGGTCGGAACGTCAAAATCGTATGGGTCCTTGAACCCGTTTACCTTGCGGATTGATGGGAGGACGAGAAAGCAACAAACAAACATGGCCGCGTATCCATACGTTTTCCCATTTGAGAATTGTTACCTATAGCACGATATCGCTTCTTGAGATCCAATGAACCAAGGCGTCGCCAATAGCTGGCGACAAATATCAGAAACAACCTTTTCAACAAGTATATTTATATTCGAATATTCATTGAAATAGCAAGCTTCATGTGTTAAGTTTAAAGTGAACAGATAAAAAGAGAGACCATGAAAAAAAAAAAAAAAGACACCACTTTCGTAGAAAGAAAGAGCAATAATAATAATAAAAAAAATCGTTTGCATTCTTCTGATTCAAAATGGAAATTGTTTATTTAAACTTTTCGTTCTCTGACAGTTGTGTTGAATGTTCATTGATTTATTGAAAAATCTACATCTTTCATTTATTTTATTTCCTTCGGAAAGTTTTTTTTCGGAGAATTCCTTCTAAGATGATTTCCTTTTCTTTTCCTAACACGTCTTCCAACAATATTTTTTTAAAAAATATTTAAATTCTTTTTTTTTATTAGATCTACTTGTTTTCATATTTAATTTAATTGATAATGGCAAATAGTTTTAATAAGAGGTAAAAAAAAATTAACTGATTCCTGACGTTTACAGTTAAAACTTTTACGCAGCAGATATATTGTTCAGCATTTGAGACACTTAAATTTTTTAATAAAATTTCCGCAAAATAAATGTTTAATATGCATTAATAAAATTGAGAAAATTGTTTTAAAACTGATCGAGGAATAATACTCTACCTTTGGATAATTTATATTTAAACCTATGCATTTTATTCTCCTACCTTGAATCATTAATTAAGATAACAAATTTAATTTCTTTATTTTTCTGAACTGTTATGGGGAAATTTTCCAGATTCCAGGAAATATGAACGAGAAATCTTTTCATGGTCAGTTCTATTGTGTAATGGCCTTGCATCGTTTTGCATTTTATTCAGATTGCACTTTTGTTATTTAACAATGGATGTAAACAATTATTATTTCAGGGATGATATTTATTCTTCCCCATTATTCAATTTTTTTTTAAAAAAATTCATTTTTGAATATATATATATAGAAAGAGAGAGAGAGAGAATTTTTTAGTTTCATTCAAAATAAGATTTAAGTTACAATTTAATGGAGATATTTACATTTATTTAATTTTGTCGTTATTATTTTTATTTTATTACGTATTGCTTCTTAATATTTATTATTAAAATCATTATTGCGCTATGAATTTCGAAGAATTTGTGTCTAAATAACATAAAACTGCTTGTAAATAAATACCTAAATTCACACAATAATATCGTATTAATATTTCTGGTTCTTAAACTTAGCGAATGTAGCTATTGTTTCTTTGAAGACTCATTTCTTGTCCAAAACATTTTGTTTTAGAAGATTTGAAAGCAGAGAGGCATTCAAAAAGATATATGGCATTATATTTCATTGCGGGCATTTTTTAAATTTTAGTATTTAAATTACATCTTATTTCGCGTGTTTTCATCCATAAAATTTAGTATTGCCACCTGCATATTTATATAAATATTGAGAAGAAAAAAAAAAAATATCCTACATTTTTAAAAAAATATTTTTTAGATAATAAGAAATTTTATGTGTCATTAAAGCAAAAATATCTCAATTAATTTTAAAGCAATGCAGTAAAAACAACGTTAACCTATAAAAAGGTTTTCCTAATATAAAGTCCATCCTCCTCGAAATTATTTTAAACATTATTACGACTTTTAAAGCGTTATTCAAACTTTTATTCACTCGTTTATTTATACATAATGGTTTTTTTTTTTTTTTTTTTTGATAATCGATTGATGAATTTCAGGAGAAATGCAGTGCTTTTATATTTCTTCGCTGTGTTTCTTTTTTCCTTTGGATTTTTTCTCCACTTGGTTTTCAAATGAAAGTAGAGTTATATATATATATATAAAGAAGTAATCATTCACTTGTAGAAATAGTTCTCATAATTGTTTTCAAATATCCAGTGATGCGTTCATCGCTTCGAAATGAGAATAACCTGAAAGAGACATTGTGCAGCAGAGAAACGAGGAAAAAGTGTTTCCATTCGTCAACTATATATTTTCCCCCTCTCTTCTCTCGCTTTTCAAAATTACCACCTGCTGCGATTCGAAATAAACTGCCAAAGAAAAGAGAAATCTGGGATTGTTCGAAAGTGAAGGAAAAGTGTGAAGGAAAATAAAATGGAGCGCCCAGAATTGACTAGACCTTATACGAACTCCGATTGTTTTCATTGCACTGAAGCGATTCATTCCTACTGAATTCTGCGATGGATTCAATTCTATTTTCGCACCACACAATACATTGTTCTTTTTAAATTAAGTCGAAACTCGTGTCTCTGAATCATCTGCATAATTTCGAAACCTGATAATTTTTTTTCATTATTATTCTTATTATTTGCTTGGTTTCATTGAACTTGGGCATTCACGCAGAAGGTCAAGATCGCGCAGAAATCATAATCTTTCATCTGCACTTTTTCAATGCTTTCTTAGTGTAGTCTTTGTTTTTCATTCCAGTGGTTGAAATTCACAATTATTTTAAATTTAAATAAAAGTATTCAGTACAGCCCTTACTTAAAGGCTATTTAATGCATCGTCGTTGAGTATTTTAATTCATGTTAAAAATGGAAAGCACCCTCCTTGCGAAAGCTATCTAAATCAACAATTTTTACTAGCTACACCATTTTTTTTGCATCAAATATTTATTTATTTTCTGAGAGATTATTCAAATTTAATACATCAATGGTTATTTCTTTAAAGTCACTTTTTACTTCATGTGATATCATTGATGATTACACACTGAATGAGCAATGCACAAAAAATAAGCCATAACAAATTAAATTACCTAGCAAATTTTTTTGCACATTACGCGATTAGTATAATTGCAGCTTAAATAAAATGCAAATAGACAAGTTTTTGTGACGATTTCATTATTAGGAGCAAAAATTAAACATTTAAATTAATTAATAAAAAATTGATTTATTTGAACATCACAGCAAAAATAGAAAGAACTTAACATACAAGCATATTTTAAACATAAATCTTGATGTTCCCATGTAATTGAAAAGAAATTAACTCGCGCGCGAATTAGATTTGTCTTTTAAGGCTCCCGTCTAGCCGTCATTTTGATTTCGAGGACGTAATGTTAATCCTATTGAATTTTTATTTTAATTCTCACATCTTTATTATTTGATCTATTTGAATGCAATAAAGTGCATCTGTAAGAGCAAAAAATAATCAATGCTTCTGAAGAATTACATTTTTCCTAAGATTTTTAGAAATATTTTTTTTTCTTATTTTAATTATTCGTTTTTGAGTTTTCCGGTCTTTAAAGAATATTTTCAAATACTTTTAAAAATTGGAGGGAAAAAGTAATTCCACAGAAGCCTTTATTATTTTTTGCTCTTTCAGATGCACTTTATTGCATTCAAATAGATCAAATAATAAAGATGTGAGAATTAAAGTCAAAATTCCATAGGATTAACATTAAGCTGATGAAATCAAAATGGCGGGTAGACGGGAGCCTTAAACACTCAATCAACTTCTGCTTTCTATGCAATTTGATATTTTTAAACACAAATTTTGTTTTACTTCACTTTTTAAATAAAAAATACCCTTTAAAAAATGGCATTCTTCCTCCCACCGCGCAGTAGAAATTAATAATTGCTTCAAGCAAATTAAATTAGAGAGGTTCAAGAAATATATAATTTAAAAAAAAAATAAAAAAAAAAAAAATGGGAGAATTTTTTTTTGCTTCAACTGGAATTCCTTACATGTTGTTTTGAAACAAACTCAAGCAAATTAAGAATTAGAACGAAGTAAATATTTTTCGTATAATCATAAAGGATAATTCTCTCAAAAAAATAGGAATAAATCTGTTTCTGAACCGGACGAGGCAATTTATTTTCGTTCTATTTTAATCAGCGCTAAGAAAAATTACTAAACATAGCAAAACTGCTCTCCATCACTCGTGCAACAACCTCATATCATCCTTTTTTAGAATAATTTGCAACAAAACCTGTAAAAAGTCTTTAACCGTCTGTTCCTGTTCGCGCGACAAAAATCCAATCACGTTCGTAACTAGAAACAATGGAGGAATGCTTTTGAATTAGGGTTAGCGAGGAAGGGAAAAGTTACTGAAGCACATCGCATCCGTCGTTGTGACAGGCGAGCTGGGTAATGTCTGTTCATTTTTATTTTTTTAAAATTTGCATGAGATGGGAGTGTATGTTTCGAAAGTTCGAAAGCATCGCCCGCTTTTGAAATGCGGATGATTTGACGTAAATGGAACTTGAATGGCGCAAGTTTCGTGAAACAAGCATTCCGGCACCTGCAAATGTCGTTTTGTTTTAAAATTCCATTGCGTGATGAAATTAAAACGGCGTGAATTGAATCTGAGATTCTTTTTTTTAATGGCCGTGATTTCATTGCTCTAGGAGATAATTTGTAGCGAGATTTCTTAACACTTTTTGGATGCTAACATTATCCTTTCGAAGAAAAGAGTAACCTTGTAAAAGCATTCTTTAAAGTGGCACTTCTTTTATGAATTTTTAAATGGAATTGGCTATTAAGAAAGGCAAGAAAAAATTCTGATGAGAAATGAGCTGTTCCAAGTTCTTAATTTAATTCAAAATATAATTTTAATTTTTGAATGATGTTTGGGTTTTATTATTCGACAAAATTCGATGTTTATAAAAGCTGAAATTGATTTCATTAAACAATTTTAAGATATTCATCTGAATCACTACATATTTATAATTATCTTTAAGTTTAGCATCGAGATGTTACGTTTTTTTTTTTCAAAGTCTTAATGCATCGCAGTTTTAGCTACGTATTAGGAACTGTTTTATATCCTACAATAAAGATTTCGTTTTTTTTACTTTGTAGAAAATGATATCCAAATTGTTCTGAAGTGACTATCTTTATCAATTTTTATACATTTTGCTTGAAAAATAATAAAACATATTTAACACTTAAAATTATTGGAATTAAATGCACTATAGAGGTTGAAAAGGAATTCAGAGATAGAGACTTTATATGTTGACATATTCAGGATTTTCTGTTTTTCAGAAAAAAGAGAATAAAAAGTAGTTAAAAATAATTCAAGATATATTTCTCTTTGTATTAATAGTTTCTGTGTATTTCTTATGGAGGTAATTCTGATCGGTTTTGCCATTCTTTATAATATAATTCCAAAGAAGTTTAAATAAAACGAATGCGATCTTATTGTATCTTGCTGAATTTTTATTTTGTTATCAATTGTATGAAATACAGAAAATGTAGAAGCATTGAATTTACTGTAATTTTTTTTTTAATGTATGTGCTACAAGTTTTGGTCTCACACATGTTAGATATATTAAATCCGTATCGTAATTGTTTTGAATTGCGCCTCTACCACTGGAGTGGAAATATAGCATGAAACTTGTAAATTAATGAAGTTATTAAACAACCAAATTATTAAATTTAAATGAATTACTTATAATTTTTTTCGCGTTCAAAACAGAATTTTTGCATATGTGAAGATACAGGTTTATGAAATTGTTTTTATGCAACATTTTTTCTTGCTTACGAGACGCTATTGTCATAGAATTTTGCTTAGTATTACCTTTATCCATTTTTTTTATTGCATTTCGGTTGCTACATAGTTACAAAATTTCGGAATTTCGAAGGCAACACTAAACATGAAATATATTCGAACTTGCCGCAAGTTGAAAAGCAATAAATATTTTTAAATAAAAGGGAAAGAGTAATACAAGAAATGCACTGTAATGCCTTACATCGATGGACGGAAATATTAAAAGCGTTTTGCACGTTTAATACCCTAGAACACCAAGAATGAAGCAAGGTTGAGAAGAAATGGCTTGTAGACACTACACAAAAAACGATTACCTAACATTACTTTTATAATTTATTACTTAGGTGCCTTTTTTAAAAATTTCTGTTTACTTATTAATTAAGTTTTATTTTTAATCTGTCATAAACTTTATTAAGAAATTATAATTTAAAAGCAAATCTTTTTATATTCAAACGCAGCGTAACATAAAATTGTTTCAGCATATTATAACACTAGTCTCCTTCATGAACTTATTCCAAATTTAAAAATAATTTGAATTAAAGACAAATACACTTATAATTCAAAGCGAATATTTGCAACAAAAAAAAAACACAGCTAAGAGTTTTCTTGATAACACATTAATACTAATTAGTTTCGTCTAACGCTAAATTTTAAATTTTATTTCTAAAAGACAATTTTTCAGTGTCTGTGAGACCTCTGAAAATATTCATTAGTTTTAAAGGGATCTGGATTGATGGATGATCTTAATGTTCTACGTGCAAAACATTTTTCATCGTCATTTTCTGACCTCATTGGAAATACATTAGTCATAAATGCATGCAATATGGTTTCTCGCCCTAAAATACGAAAGTAAACAACTCAGTAATATCACTGTCAATAGTCACGCTTTGCATTATCATGTTAACTTTCACAATCCTCATTTCCATACAGAGGCGAAAATGCTTAAGAATAAAAATAAACAGGAGAGAAAGACATGTAAAAATTATTGGAATTAATTTCCAAACAAAATGCAACTGCCCATAACAATTTGAAATATACCGCATTGATTTAAGAAATGTTTTTAAACAATGTTATTTGTCTTCTATGTAATCCAAGAATTCAAAGTAATCGAACTTAAGAAAAAGTCATATATAATAATATGCAGAGCATAAATAATAAAAAGGTAACATTATAGAATATACAGATTTTATATTTTTCTTCTGAAATTATTAATATTTGTGTTTATTTTGCTTATTTTCATTAAAATTTCGCATTATGAAATGTAATAATAAATATAATATGGAAGCAGATGCAATTTTTATTTTTTAACGATGAGGCTTTTTATAACACATTTCATAAATTCCAAATGGCATGTTAGGCCAAAATGTCTTACATATAAACTTGGTGAAAAAAACATACCTAGGTATACTGCATCTTAATCGTATTATAAGTAGCAGATAGTTTGATAATTAAGCTTTTTATATTTTTAATTAAATTTACATAAAAATTTTTGAAGTACATTTTAATCAGTCGAAGGACACGAATAATAATAATAATAAACGTTAAAAATCAAAAGCCATCAAATTTTAAAAACCAAAAAAATATTAAGTCACAACTTTCTGAGCTCGCGAGTATCATTTTTTTTTTATCTTCACTTCCTTAGAAACTTGCTTGTTAACCTCCTAAAAATAGTAAAATTTAATTTCCTCCTTTGAAATTAAATTTTACTAAAGTATTTATTTTTAAGACTTAAAAGTTTTCTTTGTTTTGAAAAAATTCGCCTGCTTTTTCAAATTTCATCAATCATTTAATGCATGAGTTCCATTTTAAAATTGTTTTAAAATTCAGGGACTTCCTTAATTTGAGAAAAAAAAAATACCATCTTAGTTTTCAATGCCACAAGTAAGGAAATAATATGTTTTATTATATCAAACTCTATTATTTACCATAAATAAATGGAAAAAAATTCCATTGTTTAAAAATGAAATTTCAAAATGATCATTGATGCAAGTTGATTGAGTACAATAAGAAGTTATTTTAAAAAAATTATGTTGATATAAGTTATTGAATTTCTTTAGTACATTGATTGTTTCTAAATTAAATTTCAATCCTAACATGAAAACTTTTCATTATTACCAAAAAAAAGCAAATGCTTTATTTTAAAAAAAGAACAATTCAAATATTTTCGCTAGAAATTTTATTTCAATATTAGCTTCTTGATATCCAGATTTAAAATCTGAAAGGATAGATAAAAATTATAACAAGTTTCTAAAGAAAATCAAATCTACATTGAATTGTGATTATCATACCGAAATTTATATAACCATTCTTCATTTAATATATTTATCAGTTGACATATTTCATTTTATAACTTTGTAATGTTTCAATTTTTTCTTGATTCTATTGATTTTTATCTGATTCAGCATTAATTTTTTTCTTGTAATATCTTGAGACAAACATTTTATCGCTCATACATTTTTTTAAATAAAGATATCATGTACAAGAACAATAACAATAACAATAATCCTCTTGAATAATGCGATTTGTATGGATAAGCATGCGGAAACCAAAGTGAAAAACAGGCTTAAGACTTTTACACAAAATAAACGAGCTTGCTTTTTGTGTATCTGATCTTATAAAACTAACATTATAAGTATTATATTATTGCTGTTCAATCCTATTGTTTCAGTTGACAAAATAAATCTTTTCTGTCTCTGAATAGCAACGGCTTGTGGAGGTATAATATACAAAACAAAAATATCATACTCTTATTTAAAGAAAATAAAGCATTAAAATTCAGTTTTATACATAATTATTATACATTCTTATAATTTATGTCTTTTTCTACATCCCCTAGAAGACCAGGTTTTTCGTAATGTTTGGTAGATGTTTTTGAATATTTTTTTAAATAACGTTAGTAAAGTTACAAATCTCATCAGCTAAAATATTAACTAATCAGCAATGTTTTATATTTCTTAATTTTAAGAAATTAACCATTGCATGCTACCTATCGCATCGAAAGTTATTTTATAAACAGAAAAAAAATTATTTTTTCTTATTCTCTATATAAATAATATGTCACTTGAGTATGTAAATGAAATTAAATTGCAGAAATACGTTGCTAAATACTGAAGTAAAAGTAATGAAAATTTTCAAACTTTTTTTTAATTAATTTATTAAAAAAAGTATTTTGTTTAACATATTCCTGAAAACTTTAACCTGGTTAATTTTATCATCATGATTAAGAATAAAAGTGATTCTGATGAAGTTGCGATGTCTAGCCTTGTTTAAAATAGTTCCAGAGTTTATTGAAATCAGACATTCACGCGAGACGGGTTAAAAAGTAATATCATTCTTTTTCTGAATTATTAAACATTCTCTCCTTCAAGATATAATTTTCTCAGCTTGAGATATGCAAATTAATAATTAACATAAATGGAAATAAAATGCAAGTTGCTGCTAATACTATACATTAAATTTGTCGCTTACCAAGTTAAAATCATCATAAGCTACATTGAAGATTGGTGATATTTTCGCTATAAGTAGAAGTACTAAGACACCATATCC
Organism: Nephila pilipes; assembly: GCA_019974015.1. NCBI lineage: Eukaryota > Metazoa > Arthropoda > Arachnida > Araneae > Nephilidae > Nephila > Nephila pilipes. The sequence goes on along the minus strand of BMAW01097683.1, from coordinate 218,504 downwards.
TATAATCCGTCTCGTCTGCCATGTTCAATGTTATTCTGATTATAAAATCTAAATTTCAACAGAAATTCAAACACAGACCAAGTAAATAAAAATGCCAATTCTATCTGAATTATATGTTTATTTAAACTTCTAAAAGGGGTGTGTGTGCTCTCAAACAGTTTACTTTCGTTATCTACGGGATCTCACAATTTTATAACCTATCAAATAATACGCTGACCGGAATATAATTCGAGTATCTCCTTCAATTGCTTCGACAGTTTTGAGTCCTAATCTCACCAAATCCACTATACGCACCAGAATACTTTCGCGCACATCACACCAACACCCTTCTTATTACCGAAACCTTAATTAATTTCAATTCAATTCTCTGTCACTTTTACATAACTTGATTATATCTATTCACTTCACTTCTGAAGTTTACTTAATTTGCAAAACGTTCCATTTGTTTGAAAAGAAGGTAGGAATTTAAATAATATAAATTCAGAAAGAATCCCCAGATGATAGTTGAGGGATATAATTCGCTAATATCGCAGTTACCGTACAATTGACGTCATCAATATTCCCACTAGACTATACTAAGAAACTCAAAAAGCGGTTAAAACGACGACATAATTTCAGGGATCAATGAAAAATTTGATTCAGTTTAAAATTAGAGGGGAGCTGTTCTCGCAGAGACACATAGGCGAAATTTTAACATAATCATTCTATACTTCTTTTAAGATGCAAGAAAGTTCTGCAGTTGAATTGCAGTTTCCATTTTAACCAAATAGTTGGAAAAAAGAGGGCTGTTGACTTTAACGTTTAACTAGACTTCAAATTAAGAGTGTAAGTACCAGTTCAGATGCCAAGCCTCGCTGTTACGTCATACTTCAGAATTACAGAACTCACTTTTAATAACCTTCTTTGGTGCACTCAAATGATACAACTGTAAGCAAGGCCTTTCAAAAAATTAGTTTTTTCTTGATATTTGTTTAATAAAACCTTTAAAATAGTTGTAAACAGACATAAAGTCTTCACCATTTATATTTTAAAACTTGTATTTCATCCTATTCTGGTAGACGGCTTACTGTTTAAAAAGAGGGAAGAAATTAAAGTTTTCCTAATAAGCAGGGAGGGGTAGATTTTTCCAACCAAAACCGGTCGCCTTTCTTTAGATCTCTACCCTACTTTCTCGCCCCATTGTGAACGATTGCCTCTTGATCACGGATTCGCCTCTTTTTGATAGAAGAGCTTGCACGCAGGGAAAAAAAAATATTCCTCTCTGTTTCCTTCCCTGGACAAATCGTGTTACTTTCTAAAAGTAAAATTGCCCGGATTTAAAAATGGCAGTGGGCGTGTACTCCGGAAGGATATAGTTATTTTAATATTTTTTTTCAAAGAGGCTTTGGATACGCACGCGAAATGCTTTATTTTAAGCTACAAAGAAGCTAATTTGTCTTTTATACGTTCTTTATATATGTGCATATGTAATTCGAATGGAAAGAGGTAAAACAATTAATGAGATTTAAATTATTTTCTCTCTTTTTCGTTTATTTCATTACGGTTTTTGTCGCATAGACTTTCAGATTTTTAAAGATGACAAAAGTTCCCCACCCAAGTCAGTTATTTAATTTAAAATGAATTTTAAGAAAAGAAATGGAAAAAAAAAATTAGAATAGGTTGGAAAAATTAGAACAATACTCCCTCACACATATATGGAGAATTCTGAGAAGGTAAATAACTTCACGAGTAAGAGTGTTTAAAATTTTTTATTGACTTTTAAGAATGCTGCTATGTGTATAAACATTTAAAGATGAATGAATAATATTTCAATTTAACTACAAATAAGAATAAATTGTTAGTGTCGGTGAAACAAAGAAAAATATCTAGACGGTGAAAATCAAAAAGTTGAAAATGTAAGAATATACCTATATATAAATTTAAGGATCAACTGTAAAATTTGTTATTTGGCTCTGTGTGGAAAACGCGATTTAAATCAATACCAAGTAAATTTGAAATACATATACAAGAAATTTAATATATAGGTAATTATCTTGAGTATATTTTATTATTTGAAGAAACAAAAATGAGTTAATCATAAAATGATGTATTCTTTAAAAAAGTAGTGACACAATTTTACTCTATGAAAGAGCATTATTAGAGATGGCTTCTTAAAATGAAAACAGAATAAAACCAAAAATTTTAAAAGTTATTTACAAAGTTTTACAAAGAACATATTTAGCCGCCAAGGCGCGCTTTTTTAATAATTATTATAAAATTACTCAATTAAATATAAATAAACGATGAAAAATCGAGAAATGAACAATAGTAAACCTTTCCGATATTAAATGTAAAGCAAACGATAAAATATTAAATCGAATATATTTAAGCTAAATGTAATTAAAATTGAAGCGAATGATAAAAATTTAAAAAATGATCTGGTACGCGAAAAGTGATCCAACTAAAACAATAGTCCCTTGGGTGGATAATAAGAGCAAACTATAAGTTACTAAAGAAGACAATATTATTCTGTTCGGATATTGAAATAAAAGCGAACGAAATAGGATATATTAATGGATTTCGCTTTCAATCTATAATCTAATGATTTTTTGATTTTTTTCATGCAGAATCAAAATTTTCCTTTTTCTTTAGAATCTTTCTTACAAAACAACTCATCATGGTTAATTTTTTTCAGTAGGATAATAAAAATTTTATTAAAATATTTCTATGTTTGATCCAATTGCGCACTTACACATATATTCTTTAAACAATAACTTTCCTTTGAATTAAGATGGCATTGATTATGATTTTTAAAAAGATTGATTAGAAATTTTAAATTAGAATGTAAAATGGATATAAATAATCCGTATATTAATTAAAAATTCATTTTTGATTTGATTGTCATATTAATGTCGTAATTAGAAGCAACACAAGTAATATATATTGACGACAGACTTCATTATTTGGAAATAATTCAAAAATTTGCAATGAGAAATCTAAATCACATTAAATCATAAAAATAATGAATTGCCACTTATAAATTGTCAAAACCGTTCTTATAGTATAATTATGACGCAACAACGTAATTTTTATTAATATATTTTGTTACAAGATCTAGTTTGTGCCTAATTAATATCTTTTTGCTTTTTTGTATGGAATTGATAATCACTATATCTTCCGTTGATTAATTTTGATTCACAAATTGATACATCTGTGTGTTTGGTGTTATAAACTTACCAAAATGACGCATTATTTTTTAATCGAAATAAATTAATTTCAAGAAATATTTTGTCCTATGATATTTAATGAAATTTTACTATAAAAACTCAATTCTTTTGTTGTTTAAAATGATTAGTTAAAAAGAAATCGGACCTTTTTCTTTTTAAAATGAAACATTCGCGATTCCTTTTTTTATAAAAAAGAATCTTAACTGCCCCATATGGCAATTTATCATTTTTGTTACACTATTGGGATAATTTGATAACTTTCGAATGAACTGTTTGCCCAAAAAAGAAGGATTTTACGAAGTTTTTAAGGTTATCCAGAAAATTTCTAACCTTTTAAACAAGTTCCACTTTCCACAAGCTTAACACTCAATAAAATTTTGACCCTGAATCTCAACTCACTGACTGGTACTTCTATCCATATGGTTTTCTTAAACTTGTTAAACTTTTGCTAAAAAGTAGTCGGTTGACCGCTTCAGTTTTTCGTGCTAGAAAAAAAAAAGAATTCAACACCGTGTTGAAATCAAATGAATGAAACTATACAAATGGGTGCGTTTTACAATTCAGCAATTTTCTACCTTTTGTGAACCCATTCAAAACTGCATGGGTGAAGATTGTTTCACTTTGAGCACGTGGTTACGATTTATGTCAGGTAGTATATTTTATCTCTATTGCTTGTAAATTAGACTCACTCTTTTTGCATTTTTTCGCATTTTTTTTTTCTATTTTGTGTTGGAAAAGAAAGTTTTCTTTACTTTTTTTTTAAAAAGTAAAACAATTGTCTTGAATTGCTAAAAAAACGTGTAATTTTTTTTTGCTCTCTGATCTTAATTAATACCTTTTAAATTAGCAAAAATAATTTGTTTTATTTAGATAACAGTCTTTCGTTAGTATTAATTCTTGATTATTTTTTACCGGTTGCCTTTTTATAAATTTTGTCACAAAATTTTAAGACTTAATTTTAAAACAAATGAATCATGTAAATACTTTAATTAGTTTCAGATTTAGGAAATCTTAATTTTAAGAATCAACACATATCTTCTATTGTCAGAAAAAATTCTGATATATTTATTATTTGATTTAATGATTCAAATTTTTCTATTTGTATATAAATGTATGTACCATTAAGAAAAGTCTTTTGCAATTTCTTTGCCTCTTATTTCTGAAATGATGGTTCCAAAACAAAATAAAATGCATATAAATACATAATTTTGATAATTTTTAGTATTATTCAAAATTTACACAATGATTCAATCAAAATATTTAAAGTATATTGATTTAAAAGCAATTTTGAGGCGTGTAATATTTCTTGTAAATACCATTTAATGAAAAAAAACATCGTCGAATCACATGTAAAACTTAATGAAAATACACATTTTTTTCAGTTCTTTATATTAATAAATAAAAATGCCAAATAAGTCTTAATAAAATTGACGAAAGAAATTGTTACCTTTTTTTTGCCTTTTTTCTAAAAGCGATTGTCAAAAAACGCTTGCTTAAATGTGATGCCTTATTTAATTTCTAATTGTAGACTGAATTGTTTGACATTTTCTCTTATATTTATGTTTGCTTGTTAACGAAGAATTCTATAATTAATTTGAAAAAATACAAAAGTTTTCATTGAAGTGAATTTAAAGATTTGTAATTTCGCTTAAATTATTTTTCGCCTTTTTTAAGTAACAAAGTAATGAAAACGTAGATATTTTCAAGAATGCCATTATTACTTGTCTTGATATTTTGTGAATTTTTCTAAAAGAAATTACTAGATTTTAAAAATTTGAAGCTGTTAAGAATATGCTTTACCAACGTAGAATCAATTATTGTTCTTTTTATTTCTGCCGTGTTTTAAAACACCCCAGATTACTAGCGATATTCTAGTATCATTGCCGAAACAATAGTATCGAATAGCCGAAACTCTATATGGAGGGCTTTATTAATTTAAGATGATATAAATATCTGAGAACGCTTTTGTTAAACTATTCGATATGAATTAGAAAACTCAGCAATAAATTTCTAAACAATCGTCGTGTAGGGAACTCAAATAATATTATTCTATTCTATTTTTTTTGTTTTATCTGCTGAAAAATATTTATACAGTTTTTTAAGTATTACTTATTGAAAGAAAAAGACCAAAAACGTTTTAACAGTTGAATGCCTAAAGTATAATAATTTTGGTAATTTACGCTGAATTTATGTAAGTTTGATTATCTAATTGAAATGTCTTGTGAATAAAATTATATTAATAATTAAAAACTTATTATTATTTGTTTCATTAAATTTAGGGGTAATTATGAAATATTCGAATTTTAAGTTAATCAAATTAATTGGAAGTATATTCTAAGAAATATGGAATACTATCATTAAGTTTAATATTCCAAATTCAGGAACTTACTCAAAAAATTTTTTGTTTGATTTAATTTTCATTTATCTTTCTTTTTTCGTTTTTAGAACTGCATCACAAATATAGATACATTCCGGTTTTAGTTTTTTTCCATTTAGTTCCATTAATTATAACTTTGTACGATCAGTTTTGCTGTATATGTAACATTAACCAAATTACAAACATATATTTCATGTCCAATCGTCACAAGAAATTTAAGTACCTATTTCTTAACATTGAACACAATAGACGATTTTTGACCTACTAACGTTTATCTATAGCGGTTTCTGGACGAGTCTTCCTTGTTTTATAAGTTGGTATTCGGAGGGTTTTAGATGATGATAGTTATCCACAGGGCTATTATTATTGATAATTTCTCGAATAAACAATAGCGGCACTTGATCTGATGACTAGCCTTTGGTTCCAATTTTTTCATCCTATGAGCTATTGAGTACATCAAGTGTAACAGGAACTAATCTGAACTTCTTCAAATACCTATTTTTGAAAAGACCAACGATCGTATATTTTGATTGAGAATGACAGTAAAATCAAGAACTTTTGAGAGAGAGAAATATTAGATATCAGAGTCTAAAAATTTATTTTTTTCATGTAACTGTTATTTCAAGAAGTTCAGTTAAAATTTGTTATCGATAATTTCTGACAATTGTCTTTGACGTCAGCTTGTTTTACTCGAATGCGCATGTATTCCATGAAGTTGAATTGGGGCAATTATAATATGGTATTAGAATTCAAGTTTGGGTGATTGCTATTTAGTCAGAAAGGTTATGTTGTAACATGGACTATTCGCGATACTTCCCTCTGATTAATATCTGGGGGTTCTTTCTGCTTTTATATTTAAGTTCCCTGCTTTTTCCTAATGAAATGAAAGTTAGAGCAAACTAAGTAAACTTTAGAAGTGATGTGAATTGAAAAAAAACAACAAGTCCTAAAATGGCGACAAATAATTACTTTGTCTGTGCTTGAATTTTAGATCTTATGATTAAGGTAATAATTAACGAGACGGATAGTAGAATTTTGTTACAATGTGAACGTTGAAAATAGATAAATAAAAGTACATAAATGAACGCTGTCTTTTTTATGTTTGAGATCTATATCCTAAATCCGAACTGGTTTTATTACTTTTAAGAACCTAAATGTTTCAGATAATTATCAGTTTACATCATTAATATAAATTTTCATTTAAATCTGCATTAATAATTACTTATATAACTATTCTTATACTGAGTTTAACTTACTATCAAACGACACTGCATTCGAATTCCCTGTGAAAAATGCATTTGAGAATAATATCGAATAATATCTAAAGATTAACCTAATTTCAGCTTAATAGATATTCGCACTGAAGTTCTTGTCTTCTAAATCCTAACTCCTGTTTCCAATATGATTAAAAAATAATTTTTTCATCAGAACTCTTTAAGGTGGATGTTGATATGACATTTATAAACTTTGTACCTTAGCTTCGGAGAATGGACTGCAATTATTACATTTTTAACATCATAACATGATTTGATTGTATTCAAGATCGATTTGAAAATGTTACTCTAAATCGTTATAAAATGTATTTGGGGAGACTGGTGAGATCACCCTGAGTTCTAACCTACTGCTCTCCACCACTAAGAGAAGGAGCCGGCTAATCTGGCAAGGCAAGCCAGCTGAAATAACGTGATGCTAAAGTGAGCTAAATACCTTCAGCTACTCAATACATTAGGTAGCACTGAGAAGCAAGCGAGGGAGGAACCGCATTGGGGTTTCACGGTTCTCTCTTGCATTTTGTTGTTTCTATTAGTTGTCGGATCATCAGTTTATGTTTGTCTTTAATTTAAATTCTTTTTAAATGATTTTATTAAATCATTACAATTGGCATGTCGGGTATCCAATATTTCTGTGTGATATTTATTACCTTCTGATAGGAAGTCCATTGCGTTCACCCTCTTCACATTGGTGACTTCTCAATATTTTATCGCAACATATTTAAAAACTAAAAAGCACATTTCTGTTTCTCTCTCCAAACTAAATATATCCTCAAGCCGGATTTATTTATGCATGTATTAATGTAAGAAAACCGTTTAATATGAAATTGATCTTAGTTAAAGTTGTTAGCTACTTTGATATTTTTTTCAGCAATAAATTTACAACTGCTTTTCTATTTCGAATTTGTGTGTGTGTTTTGTTGCGTAATAAAATTTTAAGTATTTTAGTTTTCCGGATGAATAAAACAAATTTTTTATACAATTTATTTTACGGTAGTTTTTTTTTTTTTTTTCAAAGCAAAACTTTTTACCACTAAAATTTTTCCATATTAAAATATCCTCAATCACTACCCATACTTTAAATAACAAGTAATAATAATTATTTTATTGAATATTTCAGTCAATAAAAAGATATTTATCAGTAAACAGAAATACGGATAACGTCACATCTCTCTTGTAATGAATATTTAAAAAGAGCCCTAATTTGAATCTACATCATGCATATAAAATTAATACATTTATTAATGTCAAGTTCAAACGAACAGAATATTCTCATATACGTATCTTGCCTATCATCAATTCAAAAGAAGAAAAAAAAAGGGCCAATTTTTGTATTCAAACATCCCACTAATATTCGCTTTATTCTAATGAAAACGACATTACCGATCGGCTATCAAAAGAATCAGGTCTTAACTCTTTTCTACTTCTTTTCTTTCGACTGAAAAAGAACAATGAGAAGATGTTTATTCAAGGGCTGTATTATATACAATGGGATAAGAAAATGGTACTTGTGATGAATGTTGTCTGGTAATAGAGTCAGTAGGTTTCCGTTATTGTGTGTATATAATAGACGAATCACATACATTACTCCCACTTCTCTAAGTAAAAGGATGTGTGTAGTCGAGGGAATTATTGTTCTGCGCATTATTTTAAGCCTTTTATTTTTTTTTTCTCTCTATGTTTTGCTTGTTGTTGCTCGAGCTGTTTTCTAGAGTTATGTAACTTTGAATACTCTTTTTATGCATTTAAATATAATTAAACGATTGATTGAGCTTCACAATACATTTGATACAAGTGATTTTACTAATTTGTTTTAAAATATAAATTTCTTAAAAAATATTTTTTAAAATAATGGAATAAAAATACAATACTCTCTCGGTAATTCGAAAAATATTGGAACAGATCCCCGCCGGATTACTGGAAAATTACTAACAATAACACATTTAAGCAGAAAATAACTATTAAGAATTATTGCTTAAAATTTTATACAGTGCACGCAAATAAAGTGCTAAGCACACTAAATAACTAAAATTTCAAATCTGTACTGATTTGAATGGATAGCTTACATAATTCCATTGAAGAAGAAAAGAATAAAAAAAAATTCTGTGACTTCTCAGCCCTTACCAAATTACTGGAAGGTCCGGAAAAGTGGAGAGTCGGATTATGGAGGGAGTACTGTATTTTACAATTGTTGCTGTCTATCCCCATATTTATTTCAAAATTATTTGTTCTGAACACATTTTCAGCCCAAACTTAATATAATACTCACGTTCACACCCATTAAGAACCGTATTTGTTTGCCTTTAAATTATTTTTTTTTATCGTAAAAAATTATGAAAAATAAATTATCAATTTCAGCACTCTCAGGTCATTGTTTAGTCTCTTCCCGTACTCCAAGCACCTAAACATTACATACATTTTCTACGACAATGCTCATGCTTAGTGAATTAGGTTTGATTAATAATAGTGAGATAGCTCGCAATTGGCTAGCAAATTCTAATTTCCCTACTACGAGTATTCTCGTAGATAGCAGAAAGCGTGTAAATATGACTGTCATCATAAACTTGTAAAGCTATGCTCTCGCTCTCTCATACTTTTCATTAAAAGTGCTATGGTTTTTAGTCTATGAATAAAAATTCTAATGTGATCTCAAAATAAATATAGGTACGAGTGTTTATAGACTATTTTTATCATCTTTATTTACTTGTTTGTTTTTGTGCTGAAGCATACAACCAATGTGGATCTGGGGGGGGGGGACGAGTGACTTTCCTTCCTATCATAATTTCCCTCTCCCACGAAATTACATAGCTAAGCAGGAAATCCCAACGAACTTGTCCCAACCAAATTTAAGGTATTTATTCTGTTGTATTATTTCAAAACTGTTTGCTGTGTCCAAACACAGGACCAAGCTATTATCCATCCTATCGTAAGTTTTTAATTTTCAATTTTAATATGATATTTGAGTTAATATTTAGCTTATTTTTAGATCAAATAAGCGTGATTAATAAATGAAATAAACAAACAACGTTAAGTTTTATGATCTTATAAAGAAAATTGTGCTCCGCTCCCCGACGATTTTTTGCCTACCTCCATTGCGAATTATTTCTGGAACCACCACTGCTTGCATCTGTGGTAAAACATGCGAATTCTCTTAGACTATTAATTAACATAGTATCATCGTTGGTTGACGCATTTCTTAAGACTGGCATATCAATTATATTAATCCAAAAGTTGTCGGTTTTGACAAAGTCTTTCTTATTCTCCCTTCCTCATTTTCTAGTATATCGCCAGCAAGATATATATATATATATATATATATATATATATATATATGACCCATTGACATGGAATGGAAATTAGGAGAATGGGGTGCCAAATCAGGTGTCCTCCTCATCACTTGCACATGGTTTAAAATTTGGAGGTCCATCATCAATAATCCTCCCCAAAATGGTTGTCAATATCACATTAATAACCTATCAATCAGTTGAGAGTCGCAGAACTATAGAATAAATATCTGACTACATAAATATATAAGTTATATTGCAAGTTATATATTTTTTGAGAAACTTTTTGTAATTTAAAAGATGTCATGGGAATTTGGGAAAAAATTATTGTTATGAAAAGTTCAATACCTTCTATGCTTTCATTTTCAACCAGTAATTTAACAATTTATAAGGAAAGGAGTACCTTATAATTATTAGTGTATATACTTTATATTTTTAACTCCCATTTTCTCATTTTTATTGTGTTTTATTTTATAAAAATTATTTATTTTTTTAAAAGGAAATGAATTTAAATTTTATTAATGAGACGACTATCAAAATTCATGGATATGTGCTTGTTTTAATAACTACATTCAAAGCTGCTTGAATAATATTTATTTTTTTCACAGTTTTAAATTGTTGTTTTTGTTTTTTTCCCTAAAAATATATCAAAAAATAATTGCATATATTTTAAGTCGAAGTCCACTTGAAATAATTCATTGTCAATGAACTTCTAAAAAAATTAAAATTTAAATCACGTTGATGACGCACTCCATAGACAAAAAAAAAGGGATTCCAGATCTCCGAGTAAGATTCGTAGTAGTCTATACATCCAAACCAATCTAGCATTTACAATCCTATTAAATTTTCTCATTTGAATGGATCTGCCGTTTAAAAATTATCACTTCCGAGTCTCGCAAATTACTCTGCAGGAAATGGATTTCTTTAGACCGTATCTAATGAGACTGAGTTCGATACTGACTTTAAAAATGTTATTATATTGAATATATTTTTTGTTTATTCATTATTCAGTTTACTCAGTGATAGTAATTCATTCATACATTTCTTTAATAACTATTAAGAATTAATTTCTTGTGTTTTCACGGTCGTCAATATCATTAAAGGTGTACTCTCTTAAAGGTTTATATTTTTAAAGAAAGGCAACATTTGTTCTCATGAAAAAGTTTTCGTAAAATACAAGTGCATTTTCTTGTCTCGGAAATTGTTAACATGGAGAAAAAACATTTTTAGTTTGCTTTAAAAATGTTACAATTTTTCATTCGTTCAACATGACTATAAAACTTATATTCAGAAAAATTACCTGTGAAAAACTTTCTATCTTTACAGTAAATAATGCCCGTTCTTTTTTTATTTAATTCTATTGTCATTGTTCTTTTGAATTAAACATATAGTAAATACTCGACTGGAATTGAACTTCCGGTAAGAACTAAATAAAATACTTTATTTATCACTGAAAGATAAATAAGGTCGCTCTCTCTCGAATCCCACTTAATTCATCAATTCTAAACTAGGATCAATTAATAAACTCCCAGTTTACAAATTCACTCGTTCTGATTCAATCACTTTACACTAACAGCGGATTCTTATCTAGGCACTTTAACTGAGATTTCTTCAATCCTATAGATTAACTGCGATGCTTACATGCAACTTGAAATTATATATCAGCCTGACGTTATCTTCCATCTCCCTTCAATTCTATTTCATTTATATATCATTATATCTAATTAAAATCGCTTCACTTCTACTTCATATGTAATTTACCTAATCACGTTTCATTTTGGTTGAGAAGAAATTGTAATTTTAAGCAATTAAAGTTACTATTACATTCCCGCGGTTAGTGAAGAGAAATCGTGAGTAGTCCAATGTCACAACTATTAACACAAAAATAATTTTAAATTTTTTTATAAGGAACTTGACGATAATACGGTTTCTCTTATTTCAAACTGAAATTGTATTGGCTGTGTTGGAGTTGGAAAAAAATGGAAGTCAAAACAACAACCGGGAATATTAGAAATATCTTTCCCCTTTAAGTTTATGAAAGAATTTTGGATTCCATTTTCAAATTTAAATTTTGCACAACATCTTTTCCCCCCCCCCCTCCGGATAATATGGCCAGTGAAGATAATTAAACTACTTTTTTTTTCGATGCATCTATTTCTACCAAATTTTATTCCACTCAAACAAAACAGCAATGAAAAAAATGATATATTGTTATTGTTTTTTTTTTAAAAAAGAACTTTTATTCTGTTTGAAATGAGTTGAATGTAAATAAGAAAAGAAGCTAAGTTAATATTCTCTTGACTTCTGTTATTTCTAAACCTGTGTGTTTAGAGACGTGTTGATTAACCCCATAGAAAAATAAAAATACATAATGAAATATATCAGAATAAGCATAATATGTAAAGTATATAATAAACATATAAAAAAAAAATGAATGTAGATATTGCAGCCATTAACGAAGGTTATTCAACCGTTAGTGACCGAATAGCTGTTCCAAAAACGCTGTGATTTATATATGAACCATATCTTATTTGGGAAAATTCATAACATATTATTGAAGAATATTAAAAATCCTAACAGAAAATCAACTATGCATTGCATTTCTTTAATTCCTTAACCGATTCCAAAGGAGGTAAATTTCAGAACAAACTTGTCAGTCGTCCTAGGAAGCCGTGAAACTAATGATAACCTCGTTCTCCGGAAAGGACAAATCCAGCTCGCAGCACTTGCTATAGCTCCATCTAAACTTTATTTTCAAAGTTGTAGAATCATTTGAAGATCAACATAGAAATTAACCCTGAAATCACCATGTGACTGTAAACACTGGCCGATAACCCTAGGGTACTTTATTTGTACTTTGTATGGAAAAAATGCATTTTATACATACATTGCATATACACTTTTGCGGGAAAAAATACATTTCATACAATAAATTACTGACAAACTTAAACAGAATTTTTTTTGTGCTGCAAAAACGTACCAAAATGAAATCTGAAAATCTTATTGAATTCGGAATAATTTCCAATTAAAAAAATACGTTGATTTCGAAACGTACCCTCTAAAATTAGGCAAAAATAGTTATAAAATAAATATTATTTCTTTATCCAGACCAAATTCTTGGCAAGCTTCAAGGTTGAGAAATCTCTCTGGACTCCTTCGACATTTTGTTACGAGTGCTATCAAGTTATGCGAGATCAAATTCAGCCTAAAACAGTTACTGGTTTCTAATTTCAACGGAATTTTCAGGATTCGTACTATTTAGTTTATAGATAATATATATACGACCCTATTCTTAATAAACGAAAGCTCTTTCAAATTTGAGAACATGCCTGCAGCGCTAAAATGATAACTTATTGTTGTCTGATCACTTACTCACAGTTCGGAACAATCCGTCATTAAGTTAACCGCAGGACAATTAAAGCTCGAGTTACTTCATGAATAGAGAAAGAAAATCTCGAAATCATCAAGTAAGGTTCACTGTAGAAAACAAGTCCATGTGGCAGAACCAATCCAGTAATTTCAATCCCATTAAATTCCCTCGTTTGAATAGAACAACAGTTTCAAAATTACCCCCTGGAGGGTGTCAGACTTGTAAATTACAGCGCAGGAGGCTCTGTCTAATCAGATTGGCTTCGAAAGTGCAATTAAGATTCTTCGACTCGATCCATTGGCGAGTTGGCGTCTTTCTTGAATGGATTCCCTCGTAAGTCGCATGGCCTTAGGAGGTCGCTCACTTCCGCCACCTGAAAGTGGGTTAAGTGTTCATTCGTGGGATTTCACCAGCGGGTCGGATGCACACACATCCGATTTGCTCTCATCTTCGGTATTTTACACTCGCTTTTCTTAAAGTTCTTCTGACCTTTTTTTCCTCTCTTAACCTCAACACATAACCGACTTCTTAGTTGTGTGTGAAAGTTGGCCAGACCTCCTCTGTTATTGCAATCGAACTGACTCGAGAAAATTCACGAGAAGTTGTTTACAATTTGGAGCCGGCAAGAATGAGGAAAAAGGTACAGGAAAATTAATATTGTAATTGATTTCAAGAAATTATATAAAGTGGGGAGGGGGGGACATCGGAACGGAAATTACATAAGAACGTTGTTATTAATTCGACCGAATGTGATACGCGGTTGATGTAATATTTCCCAGTTGAATGAATAATTCAGAAATGTTTCAATTCCCTTTCAGAAACGAAATAATAAATTTTCCCTTCCCTAGATGTCCATTATTTCAACTTGAAATAAATATAAATCAGACTTATTCTTACGAGGCTACTCGGGGAAAGTTTTAATTTGAATTGTGATGACACTGATATTGATTTACTCTTAATTCATAAATGATATGGCTACGCTTTTTTAAAAAAATCTTTATTCTCATCTTTTTATTATGATTAAACTGTGCATGGCAAGTTTATAATGTGTTTTCTCGTTCTAATGCTAACTCTCAGTATGATAAAGAGAGGAAATTGTATTTTGAATGTAAAAGTCACTTTCTTAAACCCTGGATGGGAAATATTTGTGACATATTTCGTAATTTTAAATCACGTCCTCCAGACGATGGGGAATATTACCCGATTCTTCTAATTCAAGAACCGGAGATAAGTAAGAGAGAGGAATAATTACATTATTGAACCTGACGAATTCTAACTCTTTGCCAACAATACATCGAACAAATTATATAATATTAATGTACGAAACAAACTGTTTGCATTTTGATGGAGATAAATAGGGATGGTTACTTATTTCAATCAACCTAACAAAATCGAATCCTTTGCCAACAATACTTAACACGGGCTATTCGCGAAGTTTCCCTTTGATTAACATCTGGCGTTAGTTTCTGATTTTATATTTAAGTCCCCGGCTTCTTCCCAATCAAATGAAAGGTGATGACGTAAATGAAATAAGCTTTGGAAGTTAGATATATAAGAATAGATATAATCAAATCATATAAAAGCAACAGAGAATTGAAGAGAATAAGAAAGTTATGACAAAAATAAAAGGGAATTAGAGTGAGGTGTGTGGAAGTCTTCTAGCGTGGTTAGTGATATTAAGTCTCTTTTCTGTCGGAGCAATTCAAGAAGGTACTCGCAGCGTATTTAGGTCAGCGTATTCTCTCATATATTTTCGAAGTTGTTAGCACCCAAGGATAAGGACTTAACTGTGGAGCGCATCCCCATTATTAGAGGATTAATAAAAATATTTTGGATATTTCAATTAATTTGTCTGGACTTTAACTTAAGACGAAGTTTAGATCTCGTGTATAGAGTAAACTTTAAGATGATATACGAGTCTGTTAATAGGATATTGTCACATTATTTAGTACGAATTATGTTCATTAACATGTAGAATAAACCATTTGATTTTTGCTGGATTTTTGTTGGACAATTACTTATACTTTAATCAACCTGACAAAATCAAACAATTTTTAACAATATATAAAATAAATTAATCAAAACCAGTATATAGAACAAACTATATAATATATTACTGTAAAAAACAAAATAGAAGAAACTATATAATATTACTGAATAGCCCCAAAACTATTTGTTTTTTGATGGAAATAAGTAAGGGATATAATTACTTTATTGAATCTATTTTAGCTAATAATATATTTTGCACAAACTATATAATATTAATATACAGAACACTTTATTCTCTTTTTTATATATATGAGTAAGGGATAGTTATTTACTTCATTAAATTTAACTAGAACGGGAACTAAGATAATATTTCAATTATATAAGTAATATTTCTGAATATTTTTGTAAAACATTACTATAAGTTTTATTTATAGTGATGAACATTTTGCAACAATGTAGATTTTTAAAGTATGTCTAAGACAATGAAATAAATCTGTTGATAATTAAATCTTTTTAATAATTGTGCTGTATTTTATGTCTGGATAATAATGTTTGCATGTTAGGCATTTTATTCGTTTGATAACTATAACTTCATCGAATTAAATTGAGATGCTGTGTGATCCATTCGAAATTTACGCCCCCATTAATATGATATTTCTTATACTAGAATATCTAAATTAATGAACATATGCAAGTAGTAAAAAGACATAAATGTTTCCTTTTGTAATTTTTATCTTTTATTTTTTGCTGTTTTTACTTTATTTCGAGCTTTATTATGGAATGGACTTAATTTCAGTTTCTTTGAAATTTAAGAGACTAAGTTCTATTATGTTACATTGACAATTGAAATTTTTTTATATTTTTATTTTTGAATTAAGATTTCATAAAGGTTTATCATTCATTGACATTAAATTTTGTTTTTCTTTTTTTTTAAATAAGATTTTTTTAAAAAAAATTCATTTTGAAAAACACAAGATATTTTTCTTTCTCTTATTTATTATTTTCCTTCAATATTTCTGAAGGAAAGTTATTGATCACACAAAACATTTTGTTTTTTCATTATTAATTTTGTGTGAATTTAAATAAGCCCTCAACCTCAAAATTGTTTTTTGAAATACTTTGAGCTCTTTTAAATATTCACAGAAGAAAGGATTCGGATTAACTTTGAGAAAAAATATATATTTCTTGCATATGTATTTGCTGTCACAGCTGCCTAAGTCATTTCAGAAACCTGTTCAGACACTTTTATCTCTTTAAGAAGCGACGATTCTTTAAGAATGACGTATTAGCTGATTTAAAATGCACATATTCCATACATTCCTTTACTGTACAGTCTGATATTACGATATTGTTTGCTCTTTTGATATTCCATGAAAATTTAATGTGTTGAGTTTTATATTTTTACTTCATATCGTCTAGTTCCCTTTTCAAAAATGTGATTTATTTTTAGATTATTTATTCCACTTGTTATTACATTTCAAATTATTCATCATATTGTAATGCTTTTTGTCATTTTATATGAAAAATGCATTTCAAATGAAAAAGAAATTTTTGGAACAAAATGGACATTAAAAGTTCTTTTCATAATTGTTATAAAATCTTTAAGCATCTATTAAATAAATGTAAATTCAAGAGCAAAGACTTTTAAAATAAAGATGTGAAAAGTTGATTTCTATGAGCATTTGATATGAATATTTTCGATGGTTTCTTATTAAATCTGGGTACTATTTCTTAAAGAATCTTTTTAATATTTGCTGAGCTTAAAGGCACGAGAGAACTTTGCTATATTATATTAAAAATATTATATATTCATATTTCTTTTTATATTCATATTAAAAATATGAATATATAATTTTGTTGAATTATATTAAAAATATTTAAAAGTGATATTATTTTTTGAAAAAGTATCATTCACTATATAACTTTTTTTTCAGATGCTTTTGTCCTTTGTTGCTTCGGTATACTGACGTAAATGCCCCCCCCCCCACAACAAAAAAAATTCTGTATTTGCCATTAAGAATTTTTCTTATACAGTTTTATAGCAACACATGTAAAACGAATATTATAAAATAAGGGAAATGATTTCTTAATGGAATTTAATACATCCTTGTAGAAAACAATACAATTATAAGCTAAGTTTTTATTTTTATTTTTTAGAACGTTATACATGCTTCTAAAAATTAGAATATATATGTTTCTAAAAAATTAAATGTTGCTGATGAAATTTTATTCAGAGTGTGATGTAACAGTACACATTAAAACTTTTTAGCTCTTTTATTATTTTTTTTAATAAACATTGTCTACCACAAAAAGAATTCTTCAATAAGATTTATACTATGATTTAAATAGTAATGCAATTAAAAAGATTTTGCAAGAAATTAAACATGTAATAAGTAGTTTAATAACTTAGTAATAAAAATAGTTTTTTTTTAAATATTTATACATTCACATGTATTCTTAAAGGAATTAATTACAGTCATGTAAAATTAAGCAAACATATTCCAATCTCTCTAGATTCTGCGTATCCAAATTTTTGGTGTCCTAGAATATATTCCTCACGAATAAAAAATTTCAAAAATAATTTTTCAAGCTCTAAATAATTTTTAAGAAATGGAATTTATTCGTATTCTCCATTATAGGAAGTCCTAGAGTGGGAGTGTCTTTTTGGCTTTGTTTCTATTATTGAGGAGAAAAAATACTAACATGTCAAAAAATATTTAGGTTTATTGAGAAAGTCATCGCAACAGAAGTGGTTGCACTAACATTCTTTACAATGTAAATAAAATTATAATTATTGAACACAGTTGTAACGTGTACAATGCTAAAGCAAATCTGATTGATGAAACATTTTTCCGACTTATACTTACTCAAAAAGTTTACTTGTATACAAACATAACATCTACAGATAGACTTTATGTAGATAGAAAAGTCTACTTAAAATATGTTAACCTCAATTTCGAATATTAATTTTTTGTTTAAGCAATTTCCGACAAAATGTCCTGACCTACCACGTAGTGGGATTGACGGATGTTAAATTCATTGATACTCAAGATCCTCGGATTAATGTGGAGCGGAAATACGGAAAGGGGAGTACTAGCTCAAGTATCGTCCTTAAAGTCCTTTGACCTCATCGCTTAAAATTGTTGGGCTCATCGCCAATAGCCCTAGTGTTGCTTCTATAGGTGACATTAAACTATCGATCAATCGAACTATTGAAACAAAAAGAAAGATCTTCCAAATTTAATTGTATTATTTGAAACTCTTAAAAATTAGGGCCTCGGTAACCTAATGGTCAAGGTCACAAACTCTCGGCCGGCGTTGTTTTTTCGTGAATTCAAGTTCTGACGTCACTAAAGATCCACCAAGTAACGGATTGATGCACGTTAAATCTGTCAAAGCTCCAAGTTCTTCCGTGGCGCGATGTGGAAGTTTGGAGAGAGAGAGAGAGATTCCCGTCACATGTCGTTCTTATCACATGACCGAAATCCAAAACTACGTAGTCTATCGGCAGTAGCTCTCGTGCTATTTCTGAGGTCACCGTCAATCAACAATCAACCAACTCTTTAAGATAAGAAGCCATAAATATGCTGTAAGAAATACCCTTAAATCTGTTACCATTTTTTCACCCCAATTTATTAAAAGTGTACAACAATCAATTATTCAATTCAATTAAAGACAGTCAAAAATATTTTGCGCATCACATATATAAAAAAAGAAGGGATCGACGTTTTAAAATGGTTCATTACCCTTCTCTTTTCATTCCATGTTCACAGAAAGACAGCTTTGGGTCTTTAAACTGTCATCTTTTCAGACAGACATTTATCGCCTAGGGTCTCCAGCTCTTTTACTCAGTAAATTATCCATGCGACAGGTAATTAGGCATAAAAGACTTTCTTCAATGTCAGTAGCCATGACTTTAGAGTTTTTAAATATTTATCAGATAACAAATCTAACAATAGAGACAATATCTCACATTCTAGAAATTTTCTAACTCAATTTACAGGAAAATTTTGAGTCCCTTCTATATTTATATGAATACACTAGCGTTACATCTAAACTCAACATTTCAATAGGACTATTGTATATTTCGATATAAGAAAAAGATATGAAACCTTTTTCAATCCACCCTAAGGCAGTTATAAAACTCATTAAAACTATAAACCACAATCCATCATATGTCTACAGCCATAAAAAATTCAATCCATCTGAAGATGATTAAAAAACGCATATTAATAAATTTATAAAAAAGTGTGAGAAGACTGAAAAGATCCATCGCCCTTCCCTTTTATTCCATCTTCTCCCAATGACATTTTAGATGTTCAACTGCCATTCCGTAAGACAGACACTTAACGGACTGCTTCAACTCTACCCTTACAGTCAATCACCCATGAGGCAGCAACTAGGAAGTGGACATTTTCTTCAATGTCAGGGTCATCACGAGCTTACAAAAAAATAACGCCTGAGGATTAATATTCGTGCTCGCCTGAGGCCAAACTACCGATTATTCAACGGATCTTCTTCTCACGAAAAGTGCTGAGGCTCTTTGTTTTCGGGTGCTATTAAGCCGGTTTTAGAGTGATGGATGGAGCTCTTATTGGATGAGCGATAATGACCTGAAGCTAATTGCATATGAGTGTCGCGAGTCAATCTCTTCTTGGCGTAATTATCTTTGACAGTTAAAATTATGTATTCACCGCAAATCTCTTGGGTCCAGTTGCTGGGATAATGCGAATGGTGTGTCATTATTATTTGTGATCGTTTGCAAGAAAATGGCTGAATGGGTGAATTATGTTCTTTGAAGAGAAGATGAGTCGTTGAAAGAAGATTCTGAGAATATTTTCAAATTGTTTGCATTTATTTAAATTGCTTAAAAGTTTCAGGTGGTATAAATATCATTTATTTTTAATTCCATATCTATCTTAAATTTGAATGTTGAATCAATTCGTAAGAGAAAGAAAATTATAGATAATTATGCGTTTTATACATAAAATAGGAGTCAAACAATACGAGGGTGATTAAAAAAGAACCCATGGAGATTGGAACCATTAGGAATGGAGATTGGAATATCATATGAGATAATTCGCTTTGTAGTATTTTCCATTGATTTTCTCTCCCGCTTTTTATTTCTGAGAAATTCAGGAGTCTGACACCCTTCGTGTCCCAAAAATTCATCGCCATTTTCCAGTCGACGAGATCGTATTTGTCTTCTTTGGAACAGATTCACCGGAAGCAATTCATGATTTTGATTGTTGCTTGGTTTCCGAAGTATAATAGTGATTTCCTGATATCATCGAAGATGACAACTTGACGCGACAGAAACAACTTACTATCAAATCAAAACTAATCTATAAATCAGCGTCAAATTTGTTTTGGTGCCGTTTAACACTTGGTAACACCAAGTTTTCTTGACAATGCTATCTATCATCTAAAACAGGTTTAAAAGCTAATTCTAATTGAAAAGGACTTGATGCAAAATAACTTACAAGTTGATTTTTTAAAAGAAACTTATTTAAATATAGCTTTATGGCAAGCATAGCAATCCCGGTTTTATTAGTTCAATAAATTGATTAATTTATTCACACACACAAATTTCAATCATCGCTATTGTGTGTGTGTTATAGTAACATAACCAAAATTATCACGTAACTTGAATGTTAAGTTCCATTTTAGTGTGTTGTTTTCGACAAATCGAACAATTTATAAAATATATTTTTAGTCGAAACAGTATGCAAAATATTATAAATTGAATATTTTTACAGTTTTTTTTTTATAAAAATAAAAGTAATACATTTATTAGATGATGAAACAAATGATCAAACTATGACTGAAAAATTAAGAATTTCAGAATTTAAAGTATAGGAGAATGGCCAGTTATAGTGGTTTCTGTTAACGACTTTTCTTTGTTAACTCTACATAAAATGATAAAATAAAATACACCCAAGCTTCCTCAATATTTTTTTTATGTCTAGATTGATTGCTTTCGAATTTCCATTGCTCAGATCAAGCGATTCGATAACAGTTTTTTATATTCCTTACATAAAAAATTTTCATTCACCGGAAGGATTATCATTTCCTCCTCTCAAAGTACTTCGGACAGATATCACATTTTTTGATTCTTCAGTTCGAAACACGATTACTTTTTCACCAAAAACAACATTCTAGCGAAGGAATAAAAAATTAATCATAAGCAATAACTATCAATGCATTACCGGAAACATATAGTTTGGAGAGCAGGTTTTCACTAATGCCAAAGGCTTGCTATATGGCGAATTCTTTTGGACAAAAAAATAAATAAATGCATATTAAGGTTAAAACCTTATTACATTTTTGAAATTCTCAATTTCTCACTGTTTCTGATGAATAAATTGTCGTCGAGGACTGACGAAATGCTTATAAATGTAATGTAAATTTTAGCAATTAATTCAGTTTGTTATGTATATTTTATAATATGCATATTAAATATAAATATTAATCAACAAAATTCAGTATATTATTTGATTCCCAAATAACTTGAGATACACTGGTAAATAACAAATGAGTTGTTGGACACACGTTTTGGAGTTCTTTGAAGAACTCTCGTGTTATTTCTTTCCAACCCTTTTCAAAATATATTCATTCCATGTTCAGATATTATCAAAGCTGATTTTGTCATAATGATCATAATGCTCGATTTAATAGAGACAAGATTACCCGTAAGATTACAAGATTAGTATCTAGAACAAGGAAGCGTTTAGTTGTAGGTTCGTAACATTTTTCTGCTGGTGGTACAAGATTGTACACACATAATGGAATTTTTTTTAAATTACATGTATTAATTCAAAAGGAATTTGTTATATTTCCTGCTAGAACGCTTCAGGAGAAACTTTCTGCATCCACATTGAAATTTAAATGTAAATATCTTTTCATTATAAAATGTTGTATAAAAGATGTCAATTAGATTGTAATTTCGTAGAAGGAATTGCTATAGTGATGATTTTATTTATCATACGCAAATAGTTCAAAAACAATATTTGAATTTGGTAATAAAAATGCAATATTTGGAATGCCTACTTAGGTCGTAGCTATTTTATATCTGAAATTGAATTGTTTTCTGTCTATTTGAAATCGATAGTAAAAATACACTTTTTCCTACTTTTAGCCTTTTAGTCAGTTTTTTTCAAAAAAATAAAAAAAGTAATTTATCGCAATTATTTTAAACAAATCCTAATCAAATAACAGTATTAGATAATAACTTTAAAAAACTATGGAATGATGCTAGAAGAGAAATGTACTTGTATGTATGAAATTTATTTCCCCATTTCTGGAGACAAATTTTTTAAGAAAACAATTACTCAGATGCAATTTATCGTTTTGTATTTGTAATATTTTATCTAGTTATAATATGACTTCTTAAAACATTTCCCCCTTTATAAGAAAAACAATATTTTTTTTTAAAGAAAATATTTAAACTTAGAGTAAATTCTCACGAAGAGTTCTTAGGAAGTCGTCTAAATTAATATTTATATCAAAATTGCGATTTAATCATTAGCAGGAGGCCAGATCGATTAAGAAAATTCTCATTTAATTTCTTGTTACATAGTATGAGAAAACGAACAAACCAGAAGATGAAAAGAAGTTTTTGCACGAAGAATCTTGATGAGCATGACCCATCACTCGAAGCTATTATTTCACAAACAACAAGAGACTTTTCACAATCGCTTCTCTTGAGATCTTTCGATGAGTGAAATTCTCTCCATTACATCACTTCTTTTTGTCACATGAGACAACAAATGTGCATTTTCTCCTTTGCACATGAACAATGATGAGATTTATGTCCTTTTTTTAAGAAACCTTAGCAAAGTGGACGTGATAAGCATGTGACACGCAAAACAAAATGTTCCATTTTAACATTCTTCACACGTTTCAGACAGAGCATGTACAATGACCCGACCATTTTGTTTCGTTAACGTGTTCATTAAATAGTATTGTGGAAAAATATGACACATCCATATTGTATTCGATGACGATGCAGATGGATGGAGAGGTTTTATATTTGCTTTTAATTTAATAAACGTAACGTTAATGAAAATGAAACTGTCTGGTATTTTCTGAAGTGGAAGAATAAAGAGGCCAACGTGATCGGTGAAAGGTACGGAGCGTCTCAACGTGGACTTACCTTTGAACTTTGACATGGTTATAGGAGGTAGATCTTCATTTGGGTTGAACTTATGGTAATGCTCTCACTTTGAAAGAACAGCCTTTTGAAGGTTTTTCGAATCCGCAACTTCGTGAGTGTGTGGCCTCGATTTTGAAATACATTCAAGAGTGCGTATTTTGGCGGACTGTAAATATTCGAATATTTAATGATGATGTACACAATTGATACGAGAGGACTAAAATGTGCGCTAAATGTATGAGGAAGATATATGTTTGTCCCAAATAATTATCAATGAATGAAGTTTTCTTTTATCAGTTACATAAATTTATGATACCATGAATTGATTTAAAAAAAGGATATCTGGACACTTTCTTTCTAAAACGAGTGAATAAAAAGATTAGCTCATATTTTCTTAAATACACAGTATAAATGTTTTCCAAAATATTTAGCATAGATGTGTAAATTGATGCCTCTGCCTTGTTATGTTTCGGATTTATTTCTGTATGAAATGTTGCTTTGAAACTTGCCCAGCGGTTATTTTAGATTAAACATTTAATCTATAACTTAGAATCTATAATGTAATATTTATTAATTAAAGTAAATTAGATTTCCATTGGAAAACTTACAGAAAATAAATGGAAATAATCTTGCATATTTTTTTTTTTTTAAAAAAAGGCATTCTAAAAATTTAGCAGCAGAAACAAAACTAGAACTAAATAAAAGAGTAAAAATTCTATCCTTTCCTTTTTAATACGTTTGATATTCATCAATTTGGAGCAAACCACATTTCTTTACTTTCGAACAACCGATTCTTTATTTATTTTAGGTTTATATAGGCAACCTATATCAATACAACTGATATTATTGAATCTGATACACAACTTTAATGATCCATATTCAGCTGTCAATCCTTTTTCTGAGAAAATAAAGAGCTTATGTGTGGAAATAGAATGCATTTTACAATAATTCTTAATCAAATAAATACCTTTATTAAAAACTATACTTCTTCGCTTATCAAAAGGAAGAAGATTAATGTTATAAACTAATATCAAATGCTATTTTCCGATCAATAAAGGATATATTAATATCATGTTACTTTGCAGCAAATAGAGCATTTTAAATACTGCAAAAATGTAAGAAATATTTAAATAATCTTCTAAAAAAAAGTTTATAATCTGGATCCGATAAAGATCAATAATTCCCAACCATGATTAGTTGTTTCCGCAACTTTATATGTCACCAAACATACAGAAATAAAAGTTGTTTTTCCGTTCTTCAAGAATCAGGAGATCCTTCTCCATTTAATATCCTGAGAGTTCTACGAATCCAGAATATTAAAAACCTCTAGCAACATAAAAAGTTCCGCATCATTTGTATTAGAACTGCTGTACTTCTTGCATGAGTTGGCAGCCAGCAATAAATGTAATCAATGATTGCATTATCCAACCATGCGTTTGCAATGGTATCCGAAAAACTAAAATATTTGTTGGAATTCTAGAATTTAAACTCTTTAGATTCTATGTTAAACTTTCTAATGTGTCTTTAACAATGATTCTGTCAAAAGAGATGTATTGCTTATGAAAGAAGAATGATTTTTTTTAAGAAAAAGAGATTTTTGTATTGGAGGAAGAGTCCATTGATTACCGATAAGATCACTGTTTATGCTCGAGGAAATGGTACAAAGTCATTTGAATGGAATCAAAGGATTTACACATTGTGAAATTCCACAGCTTTTGGACTTAAACACTTTTTATGAGATCCATAAATGTAGAGTAAGTAGGTTAAAAGATATGCTATTATTTTTATTGCAATACTAATGATGTTATTAATTCCATAATTGCTCATTAAAATAAATCAACTATATGCAATTTGAAGTTCTCTAATTAATTCAGTTAAATAAGATGAGTAGTTTTGAAATTGCGTTTGTTCATTAAAAATTCTTTGAATTGAGATTAAATCAAAACTTAATTTGCATATTAATAATTTTTCCTTTTAAACATAACTGCAAACAGTACCAACTTTATTATCATTGATTTAAAATAAAATTTATTCTTCGGCTTATTAATCAGGCATATACCTATGAAAAACTCTCAGCCGTTATTACAATGAAAATATTTTAATCGATTTTTTGTGCTCGCATTTATACAAATCATATTTTTAGTTAAAATAAATTATAATCTTTTTCAAAAATTAAACAGTTTAAATATAAATACAAAATAATTTCACGTTAACCAATATTCATGATGTTGTCACTTGTCTTCAACATACTTCAAAAAGAAAAAAAAAAAGCAAGCATTAGCATATCAGTTATTGATGGATAAAACAATGTGACACTAACACAAGAAAAAAATAAGCAGTAGAGGAACTACTCATTTACTTTTAACACCATTAATAATTCAATTTTTTCGGGTAATAATACAATTTCCTCTTCCTACTTCTTTCATAAATCTTGACAATTAATTAGGATTTTATAATCAATACGTATAATGTACTTAAATAACATATCATTATACTTATTGGATTTAGGTTCTTGTATCTTGTCTTAGATAATGACCATATTTATTAAAGATTAGCTTTTTTTGTTTATTTTAATCCAATTTGCCCATTATGATTTCAATGATAATCAAACTATTACGACTGAATATTTTGAATGATTTATGATTTGAAGGCTAGTAAGCGTTTGCGATGTCGCCGCATTGAAATACTCCGGTAATATGACGGACGATTGCTTCGACTTAAAGAAAATGTTTTGTTTAAATTTAATTGAATTAGAATGTGTTAAAACCAATTAAATTAATTTACTTTCACACTCTTACCGGAAGAGAAATTTATTCATTTTCGCTTAGAATGAGATGTAAAAATTTCAAAATGATGATAAACTTCTACTCATGGATGTATAATAATGTTATAAATTAATGCCGTAGTAAATAAAATAAAATAGGGAATGCTTAAATTTACTTAGTATTTTACTACCTTTCCAATAATTTTGCCAGATTTGTTATTTATGTCTCTAAGTACGTAATGAATTATAAGGTGTGTTTAAATGTTTTAAAACTTGAGTTGATTCTGCATTGTGTTTCTTGACTGATATCATAAAAATCATTCTAACTATTCTAGTTTCTTCTTATTTAATTAGCCATTCAATTAATTATAGATAAATATCAAGGTATGATATTTGATACGTTAATTATCAACATATCGCATTTGATACGTAATATCATATATGTACTGATTATCGTAATACACAAGACACCATGAAAATCGTTCTAGCTACTCTAGTTTCTTCTTATCTAATTTGCCATTCCATTTAATTAGTCATTCCACTTAATTATAGATCAATATTAACGTATATTTGATACGTTAATTATTAACATATCGTATTTGATACGTAATATCATATTTGTACTGATTATCGTAATGCACAAGACATCATGAAAATCGTTCTAATCTAGTTTTTTCTTATTTAATTAGCCATTTAATTATTGATAAAAACAACTAATTAGCAATAAATATTAACATATATTTGCAATGAAGAACATTCTCAATAACATCTGGTTCTTGTATGTTGCAAGACTTATTATATCACAAAGTATCCTTTCTGTTAAAATTAATATTTTTGATAATAGAATGCATCTAAACTGGTATGACTGTTTAACTAATTTCTTGCAGTTTTCGTACGCAGTTTTAATTTATTTCACAAATTAAGAAAATAACAGATACATTAATTGGATTTTTATTATTAAAAATTCACGTTCTTTACTGTGTTATAATTTTATTTCACAATTTAACAAGCAGTTTTTTTCTATAATTGTATAATATTAGAAGGCTTTATTTTACTTTATTTCCTACACTTTTGTTTCCATCATTTTTATATTTTTTTGAATTTTACTTTACGATATTTTTTGGAGATTTATTTTTACTATTACTTAATACTATTATGGTTTTACTTTAAAAATCGAACTTTTATTTTGAGACGAAATAAATGGTTTTTAATAAAAGGATGCATTGAATAAATGAATGGATATATTGATTGAGAGAGCAAACTATTTTTTGGATATTAAATTAATTTTTATTTCTACTATTAATGAAAATGATATCAGAACAGCAGTTTACAAAACTTGCACTGGATTTTTTTTCATGCCATTTTCTCACAGAGATCTTACAGCAAAATTAAATTTAAAAACAAATTAAATGGTATATAGTAATAGTAACTCTGAGACTGTTGTAATTAATGTTTGAAATTTTATTCAGTTTCATACAAAGTATTCTAATGAGTGATATATTTTTTTTTTCTCCCAAAAGAATTCCATGAAGCAAACTTAAATAAAAAATACTAAAAAAATAGAAAGAGAATAGAGGTGTCATCCATTACCTCTCCCCTTTTTTAAAGAATTATAAATATTAATTTTCTTTTTAAACTTTTCTAAAACTGTAACTCACGTTTAAAAGAAAAGTACACTGAACTTAATGAAATGTCCTATTTCCAAATGTGTAATCACGGAATAACATCTTACATATGAAGATTGTTTAAACTACATCCAGTTCTTTCACCCGAATTATGATTTCTGCAAATATTTACTCAGCAAAAGATATGGTGGACCGTTTGCGATGTAGTGTCGCCTATTTTCGATAGAATAAATATCATATTAAGCACATGCAAGCGACTTGAACGTGTCTGATATCGTAGTATTATATTGAGCCCACTTTTTGTCCAAGTGAGTCTTATCTCTTAACAGACGATTCTTTCGAGTTAAGTAGGAAGAACGTGATATTTAACCTCGCATTTGTATTCGCACTCTGTAAAAGTTGATCCGATTCTGGATGTGACTAAATACACATACATCTGATTCTGAGTATTTTTAGAAGGCATTTCTGAGCATTTAGAGGTGCAGAAATATCCTTTTACAATGTTGAGAATGTATTATGTTTTTAATTTATCTATTTTAAAGTATTTTGATTTTTTTTTAAAGAGTACTCTTTTTATGGTATTTATCCTTTTCCTGAAATAATTAAGCTTATTTATGATGAAGGATTAACCTCCTTTTTTTGGGATTTCAAATTAACATCATCGTTATAGAGAGATTAAATTATTATTATTATTTTCCTTCTTACGTAAAAATGTGAAATGCTCTCCTTTACTTTTAGAATACTAATATGCCTGTGGAAAACTTCTAAAGAATATCTAATTTATTTTTAGAGTAGTTTTGAGGAATTTTCATTTCCCTAGATTAATTTTCGTGATTGCACTTCAAAACATTTTCATTTTATTTGATGCATGAATTTTGAAAAAAATGTAGAACTGATTTTATATTGAAGAAATATCCTAAACAAAAATTCATTTAATCAAATTAAACAAGTAATACAGCTATAAAAAATTCATGAGTTGTTAAATTAAAAAGAAATATTAGGTTTCTTACTATTCTTTAGTGGTTTATCATATCAGTTCATTTCATGTCTTAATTATGAACTTTTGTTAATTTATAATATTATTTATTGATAAGTTTATCATATAATATTTTTGTTTTTTATATTTAGCTCTGTGATTTGTTTGCATGTAGGAAAACTTAATTTAAATTTAAAAAATCGCGGAGTCTTCAATTCTTTCCTTGCATCGAGTTAAATGAAGTTTTGTGTGAAAAAAAAAAAGATTGTGCTTAAATGATACTTATACAATTACAGTTGATGTAATTTATAGGTTTTGTTACTTTAAATTCGAAGTGTGACTTATTACAAAAGTAAAATAAACTAAGATACATACATACACATCAATAAAACTCTAGATGACTAAAAAGTTGAAAGATTTGAATACTTTTTATTATTGAATATTGAAAAGTGTTTGTAGCAATTTTATCAATCAAAATTCGTTTCATAAACTTGTTTTGTGTGTGTGCCCTGTGCTCTATTAAGTAAGTGCACCATGCTTTTGAACAAGATGTATTCTTGCTTTTTAATATGGGAGTCGTATGAAGGGTATATGAGTTACTTCCGTTTCACTTATATAATTACCTTTTCAATATCATATAACGCATATCCACATCACAGAAATTTTAGCTAGGGCTGTTTTTATAATATTATAGAACAGTATCATAACCAATAACATTTTTTTTCGATAAAAAAATGCTTCAACATCAGTATTATATTCTGATTTCACTATTTTATACACAGATTTTATTATAGACTATTCATTTCTGTTTGAATTAAGATATTTTTTGTATAAATTGTATTCATATACATATACACACCTGTAACGTACGTATATTTTTTGGGGGAGAAGGGACACTTGTTGATATCGCATTTTAAACAATGCTTTTAAATAACAATTTATAAATAGTTGGTGGTGACTCATATCTAAATGGACAACCCCCGTGTATTATAGTAAAGAAGAAATAACACATGCGCAAAATTCCCCTTTAACCTCTTTGGCCAAAAAAAAAATGTCGCTAAGCGATTATTTGATTGGTATAGTTGGATTTGAAATCATAGCTTAAGTTTAATTGGAATTGCGTCAACTTTCGACAAACACCGATGAAATTTTATAAATGTGATTTTAAAAATATTTTAGAATGTATAATACTTTAATCTGCAATTAAAAGTGGTTTTCAGTATTCTACAATCAAATTGTTTGTACAATTAAGTGATTAATTCTATTCTTGAGTTCAGAAGGTATTATTGAATGAAAAAATGGTGTCCGAAAAGTAAAAATATCGTGAAGAACAACTTATGTGTTTTTTTTCTTATTTTTTTTTTACCCTTATTAATTTAAAGAGTTCTTTAATGAACTTGGCAATATTTAACATTAAATAAATCATATGTCTGTTTTCATAATTATAGCATTTATTTCCATGCGACTAATATTCCAAATCACAAGGTATACTATCTAATAGCTCATTGTGATGTTCTATTAGTGAATGCACCTTACGGCTGGTACGGAATTATATAATCCACCTAAATTATAAAACAAACTACTTACAGTCTCTATATACAACCGAAGTATTTCTTTGCTCTGTGTTAAGAGACCACTAGTTTCCTTCCTAATTCAAAGCTTTTTCTTTGTCACACACCGAGAGAGCTGCGTGCAGCCCCAAGCAGGGAGTCGAACCTCGGTTTTACAGGGGCGGGAACCCTCGCGTGCAATTCAATGTCACGCACGCAGGAAGCCATTCGATAACGTAGAACACGCACAAGGCTCTAACAGAATCGCGTTCAAAAAAGACAGCAGACTCATTGACTTTTTTATGGTCTGCCATGCATTGCCTTCACGTCAGCTTCAATGGCTTCTGCTTGCTTTGAACTTGCATGTTACCCGTTGGTTTTTATGCTGGTATAAGTTCTAACGCGGCTCAGGGAAAAGATTTAGAATTTTGTACGATGTTTTCGAACAGATGACATTCGCAGACATTGACGCAGACAGGAATATTTTAACGATCGAATGTGGAATTCTAACTGTCTGTAAAAATGAATTTCGTTATATTTGTTTGCATGACGCATCATATTTGCACGTACTTGAATGAATCATGATACAAGGGTGCTTGCTATTTTAGCAAAATATGTTGGTACAAGTATGAAACTACATGATGAATGAAAATGAAATTATCGAACGGTTGAGCGGCCATAAATTCGAAAGTCAGACAAAAAGGATGAATTGATTTGGAAAGGATGAATTCTTTTCCTCTTTTCCATTTAGCTTCTTTTCCAAACCAGGACTTAAAAATGCGATATATTTCATGAAACTATTCACTTCAGCTTTTGCGTAATGTTACTCATCTGGTGTTTAGTTTGTTTTTCAGATTTTAAAATCACATTAATTCTTACTTTCGAAATACAGAAATCAAAATTTTTATTTAGTAAAATTTTTTTTTTTCTGATTTTGAATCAAATAACGTGTATTTATATTACAAAACAAATTATCAGGAATTTTAGTGTTATTCCTCGTAAAATTGTATATTGAGGAGAATATATATAAACAACTGTGCTTTCAAAATGGCTTAATGAAATCGAAATTTTACTAGTCTTTAAGAAATTCGAGTTCCGAGACGTTAGAAACAAAAAGACGACTTATACATCAATAAATGATATAACTTATAATTTACTTGATATTTAGAAGGAGATTATTAGAGGTATTTCTATTATGAGACTTTTCTTTCATTGATAAGAGGCGATATAACCCATTAGCAACAAATTTCTTTCAATGTCGATGCCTAGGATTTATATGTTGGGCAGCTATTTTCTAGCAGAGAAAACAACATTAACTGCAGCTAATTTCTGTAAAAACTTTCTGTGTAAACGTTGTTTAGAAGCAGAGTGGATAGATCGAGGTAGTAAAATGCAAAATACAGGACAAAAACAAATTATTTGGATAAAATAAGTATTTTGTATTCATATTTTGAGCATAAATATTATTTGAAACGAATTTTATATTTATGCATTTTTGTTCTGAAATATATGACCTATAATATAGTAGTACATATAAAAGTAACGAATCTACGTTATATCTTTTATCTCTATGTTAATATACTTGAAATAGAATAGCAATTTTTTAAAAAAAGGCCATGCATGAGTCTATCTTTGGAAAAATTACCTTTTTCTCACGTGATTTGAAAACATATTTACAAATATATTTGTTTATTAAAGATAATTTTTCTCATCATTTTAAAGAGAATAAATAATTTACAAGCCTATTTTATATATCTCCAGCAATGAAAAACAATTCAAATGAAAGCCATTGGAAGTGCTCCAGTGATATTATTGAATTTAAATCATAAATTATTATTTTTTAATTCGAATTAATAAAAAAAAAGATTTCAATTTCGATAGTACTGACATTTCGATTCTTAAAAACGGTAGGTAAAATTTCGAAGGAAAGATATTTAAAATTTTTTTAAAACAACATAAATAATATCTAATGAATCATTACGAAAGTTCAAAATCATTATCCGAGTGCACAGGCATTTACTTCTAAGTCTAATATTTACACAAATTTACTACTATTATTATATATTTCTATACATTTGTAATAACATCGATAAGTAAGAATTATTACGTCAGAATTGTCTTGGCTTGCTCATGTTCTTCGTACTAATATTTTTCTGTGTATACTTTTTATGATTTATGTGATATCAGCGATGGATATATCCTTGAGGTCTTAAATTTTGTTTATTTTAGTATGACTAATGATATTTTATGTATTTCACCTATTATGTATTATCTCAAAAAGAAGTATTAGTTCCGAGTAAAGCAATGCTATTTTTTTCGTTTATCGAATCGAATCCTGTCAATTCCTACCAAAGATCCAAACACAATATCGAGATCTAAACAGATAGCATGTAAGTTCATACAGTCCTTTTGTGCTTGGGTTTTTTTTCCCACTGCAATCTAATGCACAGACTAATTTAAAATAATTCGAGATAAAAACCAACTTTTTTATATGGTGGGAAAGTTTATTAAAAAAATTATTGAAATATTAGTTAAAACTGGTCGCAAATATCTAAATATTGCATTGTTAGGCAAGTAAGAACGGTTCCCAAAATTTCGGAGCTCTAGCTTGATGGGAAGTTGGTTAAATTAACGATCAAAAATTTGATGACACACCAAACGAAATACATAAAAACGTTTTAATAAATCTAAGCATACATATGTATTTCATTATTTATTTGGTAAGAAGCGGTGCAAAAAACAGCAACCGTAATTAAATATTCTAATTTTTTAGGAAAAAAAATCTTAGAAAATGAGAACTTAAAAAAAAAAAAATGCCATCATCAATTTCACAGGGAGAAAAAAACGATCTCATCAGAGACATCCCGTCTTGTTTATTTTTATATCAATCAACTCCCGCAATGAGACGGAAACATCAAATAATTAGTTTCGATTTCATCTGTTTTGAAAATTAAGATTCTGGTATTGAATTTTGCGGTTCTATTTTCGGTGAGAAATCTCCCCGGGCATCTTTTTCGTCAGACGGTGGCCTTGCAAGGAATGCACAATTTCGTCGCACGGGTCATTCATCCCACCCGGGCTAGATCCGACGATAAACGGGTCTTGGGCCACTGAAGATCCGTAGAACCCGGAACACTGCAGGAAGATGTCTCAACTGTCGTGCTACGATGAACAAATAACATAATTCTGACAGTTGTTTACATAATTCTGCACAGACGACTTTTTCTTTTTTCACCAAGAGTTTCTCATTTGGAATATTGACTATTTTTTGTACCGTTCATTAATTCAGAGGAAATGTACTTAAAATTAAATTATATGTTTATTTGCAAAGCTCGTTTTTCGTTAAGAGGATCCTTTATAAAGATTTTCAAAACATAAGACATTGGAGGAAGACATCGATATTTTCATGTTAAGGTAAACAAATAAAATGATTATAGAATCTGTGTTTATCAAATATGTGCAGACAACTTTCAGTTTTTACTCAAAACTCAAGAATTCCTCGTTTTAAATTCTGATTTCTTATCTGTTTTAATTCTCAAATGGGACAATTAAGTTACATGAATTATATGTACATTAACTGAAAAAATTGTTTTCCTAGAAGGTGATCTTTAAAACTGTTTCTCATTTTTTTAGT
Source organism: Nephila pilipes (assembly GCA_019974015.1). Taxonomy (NCBI): domain Eukaryota; kingdom Metazoa; phylum Arthropoda; class Arachnida; order Araneae; family Nephilidae; genus Nephila; species Nephila pilipes. The sequence continues at coordinate 184,303 of BMAW01097683.1, read as the reverse complement.
ACCTTTGAAACCCGAAAATATTTTACGTCATCGAAGATTTCGAATTGTTGTGAGCAATTAATACGATTTTTATAATTGTTTAAATAGTTATACTCTGAAAACCTTTTTTTTTCACCAGAGAAACGAGTTTCTCATTTTGGAATTTTTTTGAAACTGTTTCTTTTATTTTTAAAAAAAGTGAAATTACTTTAAAAATTCAATTAAAATGTTTTATCCAAAGGCTCCAATCAATTTCCTTAAAATCTAAGAAATGTTAAAAAAATATATAAATAAGCTTAAAGCTCATAAATTTATATTTCCTTCAATAATTAATATATTTCATTTTTAAAATTATGGCATATGGAATTAAATCAAACTTTATTAAATTAAAATTGATGAAAATGTGTTGCATTGAAATTACGTAGCGATTCTGAGAGATTAAATTTTTTTAAAAAAACGATATTTGGTAAAGAGATGAAATCTACGTTATCTTCGAAAACATGGAACAATTATGTGTTAAAATACCTTAAATGAGAATAAATTTGATTCATATTTTAATACGGTATTTTTAAAGATACCAGTCTTGTCAAGAATGTGCTTAAAGAGCGAAAATACAATCTGTGGTCAATGAAACTGAAATTGTTTTGTTTCTTTTTGTAATTACATAGTAAATAAGTAAGGTAATACTTCTTGTAAGGAACACTTCAGAATATGAGACACCTCTATTTAAGGGACAAAATGTCTGGTTTGGTTGGTGTCCCATATTGGAGGTACTGCTGAAAATATATAAAATTTCAATTAAAAAATATGCATATTATTAAACGTAATAATTGTGCTATCCATAATAATTTCATTTTATATCAATTTTCAAAAAAAAAAATAGTGTTGAAATTTAATATAAAACTAAAAGAACAATGGAAAATAACCATATTTAAATATACATGTTCCAATTTCATTACGAATTCTGTTTTTTACAATCATGTATAAATAACATTTTCAACATTGAAAGAACTGAACTATACTTGCAACAAACGCAATAAATTAAAAATAAAATCAATACATAAGCAACTCGCTTTTTTTTTTTTTTAAAATAAAGAAGATTTTTAATTTTTCTTAAATGCAATCACTTTCTAATTCCATTACAGAAGCTCTGTACTCCCTTTAATCCGGCATTCGATGGTTCTGTACATTCTATAATCCGGTTCCTATCGAGCCATTCGATACTGGACTTTTTCGTGTGGATTCGGATGGTTGTTGACGAAGATATGGATTAAGATCCAAACGTTACTAGGAATGGTCAAAATGTTGTGCTAGATTTAGTGGAAAAGGAATCAAGCAAACCTTTCACAGATGTTCCCTGTGAGAAAATTACAGACTGGATTGAAATAGAAAAGATGTGCCAATGGTTGAAGAACGGAATATACATAAAGTTTTGTTAACCCACTGGAAGCCCAGGTTCAGGAAGAATGATGAAGAGCCATGAAAAATGAAGTTTAAGTCTCGTGGGAATAGGTTGTGACGTTGGGCTATTCGCAATTTTCTCTTCATTAACCTCCAGGTCTTTTTGGAAATTTGAATTGCATACGATAACAATTCCTTGCCAAGCAAACTGAAACGAGATTATGTAAATTAGATGAAGATAAGGAATGTTGTGAATTGAATTAAGGATAGTCATATATAAGAAAAATTGAATTAAAAGGAAAGAGAAGGGAGATTGAGGATAACGACAAGCTAATAGTTGTAGATTGGAATGAATATCAGTAATTAATTGTTTATATTGATTGTAATTGAAAGTGACTCCTTGTGAAAATAATAGGAGTCGAATCTGCAGTTATCAAGATGTGCTTGAATTGGAATGAGTGATTTGGTAAGCTAAGACTTTATTATTTGAATGTAAGCTAGGATTAACTGAGTTAAGAAGGATTGGAGTTAGAGTGGTCTTGTATATTTTTGATAGATAATAAAGTGTTTTGTCCAGCTCTTACGTATCTTCAATTGGAGTTTTGAACTTATTGACTATTAAAATAATTAAGAGGGCCGTAGAGTTCAATATTGAAGGAAATAAGCCATAAGATTTCTGATGTTTTATACACATTTACAAAACTTGCTGAATCTAACAAAAATATAGTTCTGTGTAGAACTTATGGATTTGTGTATAATTAGTAACGAGTTTTTGAAGAAGATATCCGAACTATGGAAGCAATACGATATCACAGGTTCGCTCAATAGTCCGGAAGTGCCATGGTTACGAACGTACCGGATTAAGGAGCGATTACTATTTTTGGACATCGATCTATTTGAGCCATATAAACAACCAATCTCACCAAAAAAATGTAAAATGTATTTTATGCAAGACGGAAAAGGATGCTTAATATCGTGGAAGAAAAAGATTCATTTCTAAATTACGTCAAAATTACGTCAGATAATGCAATCAAACAAAACATAATATGGAAACATTATGTGCTGGATCCTATTTTAGGGAGACTGGGAGACGTGAGGCTTTCTTTTGGACGATAAGTCACCACATTGGTTCTCATAACATATGGTAACCATACATTTTTCTGGCAACCCTATGAAATCTATAAAAAAAGGGTACAATTCTACACGATTTTGAAAATCGCGCCAAGCAGTCTTCCCCAACTCCTCCGAAAAAAAAAAGATTTTTCCAAATTATATTGAATTCAAACATAGATCAGTAAAGAATTCACTATTCAGTTTTTAAGTAATGTATTCATATCACTAGAGAATGCTCTTAATATTTAATCAGTGTTATAAATTAATGTGCACCTGATGTTTATTTTCAAGAGATAGAAATGCCCTACTTTGTATAATCCAGTAATGTACAACAAGATAAAATCTTATTCTGCTCTTGCGTAATTCATAAATACGAGCTTTATATGTGCTGCAATAGAAAGAACGTATACAAACTCCTAATTTATAGCAACGTTCGAATAGACTTCCATTTATTTTGGCGAAGGCTTCCAAGTGCGATTAGTAACCATTACTTAAATCCTAATGAAAAAGAGGAAGATCCTTGAAGTTTAAATAGATTTAAATGATCGGCAAATCATCCGGGAACGATTGGCTGAAACACGACTTCCTCGTTCCAGTTAATCTGCATATAAATTCAACGATAATTATGTCTGATTTCAACATCCCTAGGCATCAAAATACCGTAATTATAGAGTAGGGGATCTCAGATATGTGCTATCCAAGTAATTTTAATAGCAGTAACTGGCGTGCTTCTGTTGTTGGAGGCTTTAAGTTTTTTCATTAATTCTCGGAAAAATTTACCTTTATGTAATGTTTCGTCATTTAAACAGAATTACAATAATAATAATAAATTTTTATTTATAAAAATTGAGAAATTTGTAGAATGCATTTAAAGATTGTAAGATTTAAAAACGATTATACTTTCAGGGAAATTTTCAAAGAAATTTCTCTCTCTCCCTCTTTTCACGTGCGAATGTATGTGAAGTCATGCATATTTAAAATTTATTTCTAACGTATTTATTTCATTATTATGAAATCTGTACGCCAAGTTAAAGTCGTCAAAATATACCCTCTATAATTTTCGCTACTCTTCTTAAGATTAGACAATATTAATATCGCTGCAAATATCTCAAAATGAATTAAATTATAATACTAATGTATTAATTATTTAACTTAATTAACGTAGTTAATTATTTTCCTAAAAAGGAGTTTTCTAATAACGGAAGCCGTCTTTTTTTCACGTAACTGATTTCTCATTTTAAATTTCTGTTTCGACCTAACATATTTATGGGAAAGAGAAAGATAAATTTGGTTTTGAGGAGTATAAAAAAAGAGAAAATTTATCTCTTTATACTTATAATATTAAAGGAACTTGTTATATTTAGTTGTATTTAAAATATTTACATTATTATCTATATTCCCAATATTATTTATTCATATAATATAAATAAATTACTTTTTTATTGAAAATATTTTGATTACGCATCAGTTTACTAAAAAGCTCGAACGATCGTCTTTAAATGTGGAAACTAATTTCACTGTATCAATGTGTTACTAAAATATCGTTCAAAACAAACGAAATAGCACAAATAAAATGAAACAATAAAAAATATCTATTCATTTACTAAAATACCACACTCGCCTTGCTATCGAGCACAAGTTGCAATTAAAACCCCATCAAAACCGCCACACCTGAGTTTAATTTCCTCCGATTGTTTGTGTTTTTTCAATTTTGGATCAAAACCCAATTTTCTCTTGAGAAATAGCACATCCCTTAGCTCATTAACCTCACGTATCAGAGAGAATTGTGTATATTCCACACTACTACCCTTTTTTCCGTCTCACTTCTTTTAACTGCAACCATCTTACTCTTTTGAAGTCTGCCCCCACGTGGTTGTCATGGTCTGCGGCGCCTTTGCGTTCTCACAGCCATTAATTGAGCTCTTTGCTTTGTTGTCCCCGCGGTGGATTTTGTAGGCAGCGGGTTTCACGGTTCAGCTCAATTTCTTTTGGGTCATCCTCTGCCTTCATTACAGGGGATTCCTACACAGAGGGGAATTTGCCAAAAAAAAAAAAAAGTTAATGGGAAAATTCCAGTAGATTGTCATGTAAGATTTGTTGGGGCTGAGGACAAGGTGTTTTCCGTGGAGGAAAGAGACTCTATCAGTTCTTTAGATGGAGCAGCAACTTTTACAGAAAAATTGTCTTTAGTACAAACAATTCGTTCTTTATTTCAACTTTCGCTAACTATGTATATTATATGTGACAACCTGTTATATTTTTGTTGTTGATCATCAGAGATTGTGGCGTAATCTTATTACTCGTCTCGTCTGTTATGTTACTCGAATCACAAATCTAAATTTCAACTCGTTCAAGCAATAGTCAGTTATAATTCAAAATAGAATTTATTAATTTTCTGATAAGGCGAATGCTTTCAACCCCTCTGCCACAAGTACTAACAATAATAACAAAGAATATGCTTACCAGAATATGATGCGAGTAAATCCTCCAAAAAGTCAATGGACCAGACAGAGTTGGGTCCCATTCTCAACAAATCAATTGATACATAAGAAAACTCCCGCGCTTTTCATGCTGGAACTCTTCCTGTTAACGTAGCCTCTTTTCAACACAATTCTCTACCGCTTTTATACGACTTGATTACATCCATTCACTTCACTTCTAAGGTTTATATAATTTTGTATAATCCCATTCCATTTTATTGGAAATTTAAATATAAAGTCAGAAAGAAACGTCAGGTGTTAGTTAAGGGAAATTTCGCGAATAGTTCATGAAACAAAATATTCATTCGAATATTTTTTTCTGTTCTATAATGATGCAGCAATATTATTCGATTTATGTAGGCTTTCATATTCTGGCGATGACTTTATGTATTTCTTCATATTTTTCATTATATCTTGAGTAAAAAACACAATGCATTCAAGAATATTCTTTTTTTTTAATTCTTCATGCGTGTTAACGTTTTAAGTATACAAGAATCACTTATTCTTTATAAAGAATAACTTACTTTTTATCACTAAAATAAATTTCACGTAATAATTTAATACATTCATCAAAAATATTTTTACTGCATGGGGCAATAAATTTAATTTGATACATTTAAAGAATGAAAGAAAAAAAATTTGAAATTCTGCTTTTATAATGATTTTAATTAAAACTAAACAGTTGAAATAAAAAGGTCTGGAATGTATATTTTAAATCGTTTTCCTCTGCTAATGCTTGGTGAATGGTTAAATATTTTAATAATCTGGAAAGCAATAGAATATCCCTTAAAATGATTTACATTTAAAATAAAGTTAATTTCAAGTATTTCTATGAACTTACACATTTCCCTTATTGAGATTGCATAAAAAACGAATTGATGTACACTGTTGATCAACAAGTAAAATTAAAAATGTCGAATTTCCCAAAACAAATAAAGACGTGCATTTTATTAGAAAAAAAATTATCCCATAAGAATTTTTGTAAACAAAAACTGAATGTACAGGGTGCTTCAGGATTAACGTTACAAGTTTTGAGGGGTAGTAGAAAGCCACCTTCACAATTAACACACTTTTGGGTAGCATTGTATGAGTACGATTGAAACGTTGAAGCAAAAACAACAACGATAAACAGAAATGGAATTGCTTTCATGTCTATGTAAGTGCTTTTTCCCTACAATAATTGTTCAAAATTGAGGTAATATCTGAAAATCCTCATTTACTACTTAGTTGAGAACTTCATAGTTCGACTATCATTTACAGCAACGCATGTACGAGAATCATCTAGCATTTTTTAATCTGAATCTCCTGATACCACTACAGACCTGTTTTGCAGAAGAGGCGTATTAAATTTGTCGAAGCTTAAATGCCTCACTTGGTGTGAAAATTAGGAGAATGGGATACCTGCTCAGTTGTCGTCCTCGTCACTCGACAGTAGTTCAAAAGTGACGAGGTTTATCGCCAATAACCCTAGTGCTGCTTCTAAGTGTGACGTTAAAACCAATCAATCAATGGAAACGTGTCGGTAGATGCAATTCAAGCATTTAATTGAAACCTTGCTTAAAAGAATAATTGGTACTGTAAGTAAAAAAATGTGCGTTTCCATTTCTATGTTTATTTCTTATGTTTTTGCTTCACTGAGTTACTTGTGATCATACAATATTGAAAATCCATAACAAAACAAAAAAAAAAGTGCTGTTGTGTGCCTCAGTACCCTTCAAAAGTTTGTACCATAATCTCTGAAACACACCCAACATAAAAATTGAAAATGAACTTTAAGAATCCACAAGATGAATCTTTTCTCAACGACGTACAGAAAAAAAATTTTACATCTGCTCGAATAAGTTCTCTCGTTAACAGAAACACGTATAAAATCGATACACAGTTCTCGAACCGTTCAGTGTGTCCATCAAAACACCGTGGAAGAATTTTAATGCCAGGAAGGTAAGGGGAGAGAGAGAGAAAAGAAGTTTCGAAAGAGAGAGAGAGAGAGAGAGAAATATTTGGGAAGTAACGTTACGCTTGATAGATGATTTCGAAGCCGATTTTAGAGGGGTATTAAGATTTTTTTTTCCACCGGTATTTTCAATCGTGGGTCAATCAGTCAGGTGGGGCAAGAAAACCGGTTGAAATCGCTCACTTCCTCAATCGTATGCTAAAAAATAACTTTGTTGTAAAGCATTACGTGATCAGTTTCAGTAATTACTTCTTCCCTTCAATCAGTAATAGAAAAACAACTTTTCTTTCTCAAGTGTCAATTCCTTTTCGAACTATCATTTATTGTCATTTAGAATTCTTACGCTCCTAGCATTCACGCAAATGGAAAATATTTTTGTAAATGGAATTCAAAGAAATTTTGTTTAAAGTTCATTACATCGAGTACACACAGCAAGTGCATTTTTTTTTTTTTTTTTACAGAAAAAATGAAAGATCCGAATGAGTGGATCTCAACTGAAAAATGTACTTTGAATCATAATTCTTTATTTTACATTCGAATTAATAAATAATAACTTACTCGTAGCCAGTTTGGGTCATTTTTCATTGGATAAGATCTGTAATTTAAAACATTGTCTTGGAAATGGATATGTCTGAAGTATTTCATTCTCATTGTCAATTTCTTATCTTTACCATTGTGAGTGATCACCGTGCAAAATACAGTTCAAACCGCACATAAAAAGGAACTTTTAGTATTCCATTTCGTTCTAATGTAAAACTCCTCTTGTTATATTGTAAGCTCTGAATAATAATTTATAATTAATTAACTGTGATTAACTTAGTTATGATTACATTAAATAATAATTATCTTTATACGTAAGTCTATTTCCTTTAATTTACTAGCAGATCATATAATAATTTTTTTCAACTTACGGATGTAAACTGTCTTACGGCATATTTTTAAAGAGTGTGCTAAATTTAAGAGGCTACTTTTATTTTCATGGGTTTATTTCTTTACTTTCCATATGTTTATAACATAAGGCTCCCGTCTATCTGAAATTTTGGTTTTATGTGAGCGTAATATTAATCCTATGGAATTTCTACTACCATCCTCAAATCTGTACTGTTTTATTTATTTGAATGCAAAAATGTGCATCCGAGAGAGCAAAAAATTATGAAGGCTTCTGCGGAATTACATTTTCCACCATGATTTTTGTAAATATTTTAGAATATTTTTTAAAAGACCAGAAAACCCACATATGAATCTTTAAAAAAAATCATAAAATTACTTTTTTAAGTGATTTAATTATTCTGAATGAAAACGGTTTTAAAAAATCTATAATGATATAAACAGCGAATAAAATCGAATAATTATAAATGATTTAAATACAGTAGAAACTTCCGAAATGGACCTGATTTCCATAATCTTGACATTCTCATACGATTTCTAGAATTAAGTAAAGTAAATACGAAGTAGAAAAGAAAAGAAAACACTTAGAAGGTGAACAAAATTTTAATTCTCTCTATATCGACAATTTGAACAAAGCACACATTATTTTATCACGCATTTACAACTGTACTTTAAACCAATTGAATTATCTCTGTATTAAAAAAAGGATATGAGACTACATACATTAATTTTTTGCTAAAAATGTCCCCCATATCGGCGCACAGGAAATTTGGTTTAATATCCTTTACTTATTGAATTGATATTTGTTGTTAAGGCTCCCGTCTATCCACCATTTTGATTTCGTGGATGTAATGTTAATCCTGTGGAATTTCTACTTCAATTCTCACATCTTTATTATTTGAACTATTTGAATGCAATAAAGTGCATTTGAAAGAGCAAAAAATAATCAACAATTCTGTGTCAATCTGTGTAATTACCTTTTTCCTAAGATTTTTAAAAATATTTTTATTCTTATTTTAATTATTCGTTTTTGAGTTTTGCGGTCTTTAAAGAATAATTTCAAATATTCTTAAAAATCGGAGGAAAAAAGTAATTCCACAGAAGCATTCATTATTTTTTGCTCTTTCAGATGTACTTTATTGCATTCAAATAGATCGAATAATAAAGATGGGAGAATTCAAGTCGAAATTCCATAGGATTAACATTAAGCTGATGAAATCAAAATGGCTGGTAGACGGGAGCCTTAAGGTTCCCGTCTATACCATCTATTTTGATTTCGTGTGAACGTAATAATAATTCTATGGAAAATTTCTTCTACATTCTCAAACCTTTAGTACTTAATTTATTAGAAATCAAAAAAAAAGTGTATCCAAAAGAGCAAAAAGTAATGAAGGTTTGTGCTGAATCACATTCCCCCCACAAATTTTCAATATATTTGAGAATATTTTTACAGACCATACAATGCACAAACGAATCATTAAAATAGAGATAAAATATTTTTAAAAATCGGATGGAAAATGTAATACCGCAGAAACCTTAATTATTTTTTGCTCATTCGGGTGCAGTTTTTTGCATTCAAATAGATAAAAAGTTATAGATTTGAGGACAAGAGAAATTCTATTGGATTAAAACTACTTCCACGAAATCAAATCACGCCACTGGAAGGGAGCCTTATGAATAAATAAAGTATTGAAAAGGGTGAATAAATGGAAATACAATATATAAATAAATGATGGACAGATCAAAGAGACTGTT
>BMAW01097683.1:104003-174621 GCA_019974015.1 Nephila pilipes | reverse complement strand
ACTATTGCTCTAGCACTTGATAATTAAGTTATACAAAAATAATAAGCAGAAAGAAATTTTCCAACTCTTATGATGCTTACAGGCTTTAGTCCAATGAAACTCATGTGCAAGAGTTGAGTTGATTAAAAGAAGAAACATTTGACAGAACAAACATTTTCCAGAAATAAATTTTAAGAAGGAACACGAATCAATCAATCAGAATTTAACTAATTTTAACTTTTTTTTATTTGACGATAGAATATAGTTAAGGCTCCCGTCTCCAATCATTTTGATTTCGTGAACCTAATGTTAATCCTATAGAAAATTTCTTCTACCGATCTCAAACCTATACTATTTTAAGTATTTGAATGCAAAAAAAGTGTATCTTAAAAAGCAAAAAATAACGATTTCTACAGAATCATGTCTTTCTTCGATTTTTGAAAATATTTTAGAATATTTTTTAAAGATCAGAAAAACTATAAACGATTCATTAAAATTGGGGTAAAATATTTTTAAGAATCGGTGAGAAAATGTGATTTCGCAGAAACCTTCATTATTTTTTTTTCTCTTTTCGATGCACTTTATTGAATTCGAATAGATAAAATAATAAAGATCTGAGGAGTAATTCCGTAGGATTACGTTCACAAAACCAAAATGGCCGGTAGATGGGAGCTTTAAATGCCTTTAGCATTGCTTTCTTAAATCTTTTTTTTAAAAAAACCAAACTCGTAAAAGCAAAATGCTGCGTATTAAAATAAATTATGTCAGCATTTTGTAATGATATGATAGTCTATGTGTTTAAGCTGAAGATTAAGTTGCGTTTTTTATTTTGAAATGTTATAAAGATTTTACGACCAATTAAATGATTCGTTAAGCAAATACAAAGGCAGAGTTAGTTTTGAATCTGGTTCATAAAGTTGAAACAAGAGTAAATGAACTGAATATTAGTGCTATTTATACTCTTTTTTAACATACATAATTAATAATTAAATAAGATTAAAATAGTTTTTATAATTGTTTAATTTAATTAATTAATTTGCGTCTTATCATGGAAAATTTCACGAAGAAATTTTTTTTAATAAAATACTACTTTGAGAATTTCAAACTGAGTTTAAATCATCTTATAGAAAACGTATTATATAATTAATAACAAAAACTGTCTTATTTAGTACTTATTAAACTATAAGTACTATCAAGCTCCATTGTTGATAAATTAAATTTAAGGATGTTTATGAAAATAAATAAAATTATAAGAAGTAGTTTTTATTCCATATAGTGTTTTTTTTTTCAAAAAAAAAGTGAATGTCCTATTTTAAGAAACGTACCTTATTTAAAAAAAACAATTAATGAATGAAATTGTACTGGAAATTAGTTTATTATTGTAACTGATGAGCAATATAGTTAAAGATTTTTCTCAAAGTGTATTCATTCTTTATAGTTTGTTTTACTTTTAGTGAAAAGTGGATGGCATTTCGGACTCTTTATTTTGATTATAAAAAAAGTAGTTTTATTTCATCAGTAAAAATAACACACATAAAGTTCTATTTTATGTAGGGAAAAAATCATATTCATTGAACCAAATCCTCTGACATAACAACTAGAGAAGAACTATAATTAGCGAACTGAATGGTTATTTAGCTTCCTTTCAAATATCTGAATTACATAACATTTGAAAAGTTATAAGACAAGTCTTTAAAAAAAAGAAAAAGAAACTTCCAGTTGAAATATTTAATACCATCATTTTTCTCCATTCTAATCTTCAAAAGAATAGAATTTTCGTCTTGTTCCTTGTCATCGATCTCAAATCACAGGCAGTTTTAGATAATTTTTTACATTTTACTTGCGATATTCATTTGTGAATACGACAATTTTCTCGGAAATGTGCTCTAAACATTTTTTTTCTTTTTGATATTTTCTACTGCACTTAATTGGTTTTTGAGATGAATATTTTGATTGAAAATTTTTCAAGAATCGTATCCTGATTTTTCTAACTAAAAGTAACATAGTAAGTAGTTTTAAGAATAGTTGTCTGCATTCGTTTTAATTGCCACATGTGCTTATTTGCTTATTTGTATTGTAAACTTTTAAAAATGGATGCTGTAATTAGCACATACTTTGAAACCAATTATAATTATCCACTTTTGACGGATAAGTCATTGCGCGTGTGGTTTTTGTTGATGTATTAACAGTGTATTTAAGTCACAAAATATATACAAAAAAGGAATAACACATTTTCTTATTCGTTTGTGATCTCAAGTATTCATTTAAAATTATTTTCTAATAAAAAGTAGTTAAAAACGGTTCAAAAGTTATGTAAAAAAGTTAATAAATTTATTATAATTCATTAATCTATAAGAGCTTTTTCTTTTTAAATTAATTACGAGGATTTATTTTTCACAATGACTTTTCTTATACTTCATATCCTCTGAGCAAATATTTCCTTTCAAAAATACTTTCGTAGATAGAGAGAACAAAATTAATTTTTTTATAAGTTAAATTTCTAGGAATATCAAAAGTCCCGAAATAAATTAAATTGCACAAAAAAAAATAGTTTATGATCACTGTTAAGTAGATTAATAAAATGATTGTTTCACTTTATTGGACAAACATTTATTAAGATAAACATTATTTTAGTAGATACTTTAGTTGTTTTGATTTAAAATGTTAAGTATTTATACCTTAAAAGTTTGCGTAAATTAAAATTTTTGTAAAGTTTACATTACTTCAAATTGCAAATCAATGTAAGAACAATTTGTGCACTATAAATAAGACAAATTGATTGCTAGCATACCACATAAAAAGTGTAACATAATGCGAACTTATTATCGTTAATATTACTATTGGCTCAAATTTTGCAGTATAAAATTTTTGACAAAATAGGAGTTATTACCAAAGCTACGGATAATGTTATTTTCCGGAGCAGTATTTCACTTAAATGGAGTTTGAATGCAAGTAATATTAAGCTGTTTGTATACTTAAGCACCATTTAAGAATTATATTAATTTAGTTAATATCCGTATTATTATTTGATGGGTAAGATATTTATTTTTCCGTTAAACAAAAAAGATATGCTCTCATTAAAACACGAAACAGGTGAAATACTTCAGACATGTGGTATATAATCATAACTATGTATTTATTGTAACGGATTGCGTTTGAAAAGGGAAGGAACGCAACAACACGCACAAATAAGGGATTCATGATCTCTTATATAAATCCATTTCAATATTCACAAGTAAATCTTTTTTTAATTTACACGATTTTTCCATTTATTTACTTTAACCTAACAAATGAAAAAATCGTGTGTCATTTTATGATGCTAAACACGAAAAAAGGGGATTTTTTCGTATTTCCAAGTGGGAGCAGAATGTCTTTTTCTCAGAACACTAATACAAACCTGTCTTTAATAACTGGAATGAGGAGCACTTTTTTCCGGCTGGAAATCACGAATCCAGAGCACTGCTTCTTTCTCACGCCACTTAGGAACATGGCGTCTCCTAAAGTAAATATTGATGGTTTTGATAAGTAAAATTGGGATCAGAGTGCCGGGAAGGGTTTAACTGCATTCCGGTAAACAATTCCGCGCCGATTCCGTTTGAAAAAGCAGATTTTTTTTTTTAACTATAATCTTATTGTGTTTCTAAAGCATGCTTCTGTGTTTGAAGAGATTTTGATGGACAAATTGTTCGGAAATCTAGAGTTATCTTATTGTTATACTATTAAATAGCTCGTCAGTGAAAAATAAAATTGAATCATCAAAGAATAGTGTCTTCTTTAAGGAGATTTAAAAATGTATGCTTACAATAGACATTATTATTATTATTACATTATTATTATTATTACATTATTATTATTAAACAAGAAATAAACTATGATACTTTAAAACTGAACTAAAAATAATTTCTTACAGTTAATTAGAAGAAAGAAAAAGGAATCTCATTCAATAAGAAGTTTTTTTTTACTTCCATGTTATTTTTTTTTTTTATTTCTAGTAAAAATATTTTCTGATGATCATATTACAAGTATATAAGAAATATCTGAATTGTTTACAACAAGGTTTCAATGCCTATTTACGGATTCATAGAGTAAATTTATCCGTTGGATCGTAACAAAGAACGATTGATAAAACATTTTAATAAGAAACACCTCATTATAGAATTTATATAGTTTGTTTTTTCTATTATAAAAAAAATGGTGTATACTCTCGGCATATGCAGTATCTTTCACTTTTATCATTTGTTTTAAATCTCAAGTTACTTATGACAAAACAAATTACTGTTTCTAGTTTAGAATATCTCTGATGTAAATTTCATTTCAACTCACACAATTCTTCCTTTTACGAAATATCTGAACCATTTAAGAAAATCTAATTTTTTTTTAAAAAAAAAAATGAGTTAACTTAAAATTCAACCAGACTTTATACATTATGATCAATTGCTGTAATTATTATACTACAGCCCCCCCCCCATTTTTTTTTATTATTATTTTAATATCTGACAGGATTAGATATAGATCGACCAGGGGCTTCGCCTACTCTATAAACAAAATCATTTTCTCACAGGGAAAAACGAGATAGTAAAAGAAGAAAAGGGTGCTATATATAATACAAGTTGGCAACCTACTAAACTGATGCATTATTTAATGCTTAACGAAAATGATTGTAAAAAAGCTGGATGTCATGTGATATTAGGTCTGGAAGCTAATGATAACATCAAATGTGAAATAGGGCCTGATCGCTAAAAGGACTCCTAAAAAAAAGTGGTGAGTTAGGAATCGATAATTTCAAAAAAGAGATAATCGTACAGCAAGGTTGACGCACGATAAACATCAATGTTGAATAAGTCCTGCGTTGACTTGGCATGAATGTGTAGATTGGGATACTAGTTGAGATGTCGACTTCGTCAACTGACTGTAATTCAGCGTTACGAGGCCTTTGTTAAGCGGAATTTTCAGTTGAGAAGTGATAGGCTGCCGAATACATAAATATGGCGGAATTTAATTATATATTAAATGAAAAAGTAGCATGAAAATGTTACATGTAAGTGTATTTTAGTGTATAATACATATATATAAGTGTATATTTAAGTGAAAAAGTGAATGATTGTGATACATTATAGATTTTTTGATGAAAAGTGATTATATCACTGTTTCACTTAACACTAGATGAGTAATTCCAATTTTATGTTCGATTTGGATAAAACACTATTATTTCAACTAAGAGATTTTTAGTGCGATTGATATAAAATATTCTAATAACTTTTTAGATCTTTACTCCGTATTTATTTCTTCAGTTTAACATATGCTTTCCTCCTTTTTCAGTTATATTACGGGTCCACCCCAGAATGGTTACCGAAGAGAGTACGCCACAATGGAGCCGTACGCTGCAAGCATCATCAAAGTCATAACTCTGAGGAGACGAGGAAATGCCCCTCTCGGTTTCTCCATCAGGGGAGGTAAGGCTCATTTTCATTGATTGTGTGCATTCCACTCATATACGTATTTATTTATCCACGAGACTTTATTTATATTTTGAAAAATTTTATAGTACTGTTACTAGTTTCATTTATATTTTAAATCTCTCTCTCTCTCAGAATATTATATATATATAATGATTTAACTTAATTCTTATTAATTTCTCACTTAAATAAATTATTAATTTCCCAAATTTTCCCATTCTCTCCTTTAAAAGATATATATTTTTTAAATTTATTCAATCACGTGCGCTTAAAATCTGCAAAGTCAGTAGTCTTCCCACGGTCCAGACCTGTAGGAATGATCCCTACCAGACTTTAAGTTTACACTTAGATTCCCTTGAAATCCCTCCATCCATTCCACGTGGTCTCTGACGTATATTGGGAATTTTTCCCAGTATATAAACTAAAAACGCAGCGAAAAACGCTCTCTTCTTACTCCTCTCTTGCTTACTCATGATATCATAAACTGTATACAATGTCGGAGTGATGTAATTCCCGCCGTGTGGAAATGGTCTCTCTCTCAGCTAAAATAAAATAGATATGTGAAACTGTATTTGACTTGAATGTTTTTATAACTTTAATTCAATAGTACTATTTAAAAGAAAGATGTTATATATATATATATATATATATATATATATATATATATATATATACATATATATACATATAATAATAATAATAAACGTTGATTACACAGGGAGAACAGTATGAGCAATCTAAGAAATTCCTGAAAGCTTATATTTTTGATAAAAAAAAAACCACAGTGTATTCAAAATGTTCCTGTGAAACGTTCTGCTATTTGTACTGTTTCCTCTCGTGAAACAGTACAAATGGCGCTACCTCTACGAAACCAACGGGATGATGTAGCAATAATCTTCAGCTACGTGTATCAAGTGGTTGTATTCATTTCTGATTAGTCCCGACTTGGCAGCGTTCAGTTACGTAAAGCGTGACATGGTCATCGAAAAAAAAATAGAGTAACGAACGAACATCAAAATTTTGTTTTTAATTGGGAAAATCGGCCACAGAAACGTACGCTATTATTAAATCTGAATTTGGTGGAGTCGTTCCCCAGTATTTGGTTTTCTAGGTTTAAAACTGAAAGAGACTCGACCGGAGACGATGAGAGATCAGATCATCCATGTTCGAGTTGAAATGATGAGAATGTTGAGGTTGTACAACATTATTTCGTAGCCAAGGTTTCGCTGTGGCTGGCGAAATCTACAAATTTGTTTGGATCAGCTTTGGAAACGAATACTGCGTATGAGGTTTGATTTTTCGGGCTGTGGAAATTGGTGCCTCTTGCACAATACTGAACCATTTCACAAGTCCGTTCTTGTACAGCATATTTTGTCAAGAAATCAAGTTGTACTTACCTAATCTGTTTCCCTGGAACAACGTTTTAGTTCTCAAGTCGAAACTGAAGATGAGAGGGCAGCAGAACGATTTGATAGAGGAGACTGTAGCAGCGATGACATTGAAACTCAAAATTGTTGGAGTGGAGGCGTTTAAGGCAATCTAAGTTGAAATCAACAATGGGAAGTCTAACTACAACTCAGAAGTTAGAAATATCAAACTAGGAAATATTGAACAAACTCATGCGAACAATAATGATAGTTTATTTAAAAGCAATTAAAAGAATTTACTTATAAAGGCCAGACAGAAGATAGAACCATGAAACTAGAATGTAGTTCCTCTCTCATTCCCTTCTCTCGATTGCTTTGCAGTGCTACCTTAAATAGCGGTAGCAGAAGGTATTTTGTTCACTTCAGCTTTATTTCGGTTACACGTGCTTGCCTTGAAAGTATAGCCGGCTCGTTCTCATAGTGGTAGGAGAGCAGTAGTGGTGATCAACAGTCGCCACATGTTCAAGAACAGGCTCACGGATCTGTAAACTCATTCCAAATGTTGCATTGAATTATCCATAGGCTATATAAAAGTTAACTATCAAATCTAATTATATCGTCTGGGTTATGTGATCTGTGAGAACTTTTCGAACACACTGTGTAAGTCAGAAAAATGTGAGATTGCTTGGTTAAAAAAATTTGAGAAATAGAATTAAAAGGATGTAAAAACTGAGAGTCTTTCGAAAGAAATGAAAAATAATTATGAGGGGATATCGAATAATTACGTAACGTATTTGCAACAGATATTGCGCTGATGAGAGTAAGAAATAGGTTTTTCAGAAAAGCGCTAAAAATATTCCAGCTGTTTTTAAATAATCTTTTTGTGGCATATTTTAAAGTGGCTTCTATTAAGAAATCTGTCTTACTGTGGAACTTATATTCTTACCTAAGGAGACTCATCAACCAATGTTGTAAAAAATGCTGTCTGTTCAACCTTCTGCAAAGACAAATCAGATAATTTTGATAACAGTCATTTAGTGAAATAGGTCTTTTTCATGTTAATGTAGTGATGTTGCTGTCGCTACTATTCATACACTATAAGAGCAATTCTTTGTAGAGTCTTTGTATTCTGATAACTATTAATTTCCCCACCTTTGGAAAAGTTTGGATGTCTATTAAGGTTTTCTTTTACTTTTATTGATTCGTTTATATTGATTTCTTTCTTGTATTATCGATTCTACTTCATTCAGCTCGCCCATTTCATTCCCCAAGGTTATATACGTTAACATGCAACGAGTTGAATTAATTGGCAATATTTAGTTTAGTATTTAACGGATTTCTTAGACGTAGTGGTGAAGAGAGATTAGTATCTTGAATTTATATAACTATTTCCGAAAAATTAATAGCCACTAATCTTCACTTTAGATTTGCATGAATTTCACTTGCTGAGCTACAATTTAGATATAGGATAATATCTAGCTCTACAGAATATTCAGTTGCAATTTGAATAGTTTACTTTTTTCTGTCCATGTGTTACATTATTCTGCTTACTTGAAGTTGGGGCTTACTTTAGATTTATCACTCAAGTTAAAAGTCTGTAAAATTATTTAGTTTAATAAAAAGAGTTGTTTTTGTCCATACTTCATGTTATGTGAATGTCTACGTTTCAAAGTAATTTGGAAGCTGAATAGTTATACAACTTCAGAATTCATAGTCTATATACATATATAAAAAATGATAAATAAACAAATATTTTGTTTGACAGGTATATATTGGGTTTGTAGTCGCTCCTATTCTGATGAGATATAAAAATGAATACCACAGAAAGAAAGAAAAAAATTGCCAATTAATATGCTTAACTTGTAAAAATGTATTGCAATATATTACATCATATTATAATCTATGCGTATTTCTAATTTCTTACGTGTTTCATTTATTGCTTGTATTTATTAAAATCTAAATCTTTGTAAATAATTTAAATAAAAAATTCACAAAGGAGTTGAATATATTATACACTGTCTTTTCTCAAAATATTGAATAAAAGTGTGATAAATACAATCTATATATTTGAGAAATATTTGAGACCATTTCATTTATTAAAAAAATCAAACACGTTTGATTCAATTAAGGATTTTATATGGTTATCTATTAGTAAAAGAATATCTCTTATCATGGGAATTGGTTATCTAGTTAAAACAAGACAGAGCTTAAGTAAAAGGATAAGGTAAAAGCATAGGTTATATATATTTATATACAACTGAAGTTAATACTCCATTAAAATTTGAGTCTTTGTTACTGAGGGCATTTTGAATATGTGAACGTAAATGTTGATATTCTACAGAAAAATTCTGCTTTTTCCTCCTCAAATAAAAATTACTGTACTTATTTCATTGCAATAAAATACATTCGAAACAGCAAAAACGAATTAGATTTCTGTGGAGATACATTTTTATCGCGAATTTTAAAATGTTTTCAAACACTTCCTAAATATATGTAAACCAATTAATGAATGCTTAAAATTAAGATAAAAATATTTTCAAAAATTGACTGTAAAATACTTTTCTTATTTTTTCTCTATTCGGATATATTTTATTGCATTCAAATAAATACTATAGTCTGGATTTGAGGAGAAAAACATGATCCATAAGATTAGCATTATTTTGAATTCACGAATTCAAAATGACTAGTAGATAAGGGAACCTAAAGACCGAATTTTTTTTTAAAATTCGAATAAATAAAATGATTCCCATTAAACTAGTAACATAGAAAAAATTAAATTAGTGGTGGATAATAACTGGGCTTTGTTTTTGTTACACTTCATATCTTCCGAGCAAACAAACTATGCTTCATTTCTCAAGAGTTTAGTCATTTTTCTTCTTCATGTGTTGTGCTAAATAATGGTCGAAACACATCGTTGAAATGCAAGTAAATATTATATAACACATACATTTAACTGGGCTTTGAGAGAGAAATCGGGATCTAATTAAAGTGGTAAATTGAAGAAATGCATTTATAAATATTAATATTATTACTTTCAGGTTGGGAGCATGGAACTGGAGTTTTTGTTTCCGAAATTATCCCCGGATCCATAGCTCAAAAACAAGGCTTGAGAGTGAGTTACTTTTATTTGAATTATAAAACTTTTTGTCTCATTGTTACTTTTGATTTATACTGATGAATTCACTTGTAAGTTGATGCAATTGTATGCTACTTTCACAATAAGCTGTGAAAATAGCAAACAACTGCTTCAACTTATAAGTTTTTTTTATCAAACACCAGTAGATGTTACCTAATTCTGATTAAATTTTTAAATGAAAAAAATTTATAATTAAAAACTTAATCAGAATTAGGTAACATCTACTGGCGTTTGATAAAAAAAAAATATAAGGTACTTTTCCATTTCGCCGGCGTAAGTGATAAAGTCGTCAAAAATAATACTACCGTCGCCAAACGGAATATGTGTATACTGTGTGTTGTGTCGCCAATGAAGTCTGCTTGGAGAAGTACCAAAATTAAAATAAAGTCTTAACTAAAATCTCTTTTACAGACTAGTAACAGAAGAACTAGAGCTAAATTTTTTACTTCGTTTATAATCCAAATGTATAAAAAGCCATTATGTTATATTTAAATTATGATGTATATCTGCTGTATTGTGCATCATAACATTATCATAACATATTGAAACTGTTCATTGTAAATGTGATTAATTTGCTGAATATTCTCAAAGAACTGATAAAATATCTAAAAAACATTATTATTCTAGAGGTAATTTTATTTTTTATGTTACAAACAAGAATTACCTGAATTCACAGCAATATAAGTTTGAATGTTGTAATAAAGCAATAAAAATGATTAAAATACAATTATATTATGATTTATTATTATAGATTCCATTATTTCTTTATTTCATTATAAAGTATAAGAAATTGCAATTGTACCGCATTTACAATTAATTTTTTTTTATTTGTGCATACATTACATTACGCATTTGATGCAAACATATTAACTGCTATTCAAAAATAGAAAAAAAGAGACCCAGAAACATTTCGAATAAAAAATATTCTTGTAGAAGTTAAGTAGATATTAAGTTCAAAAGATATGAAATCAGTCACAACAAACCATTGTTATAACAATTACATGAGTTAAAGAATAGTATTAAATCGATTGAACAACTGGTTTTTTTATAGTGTTATATTTTTAGTTTAAATGAATGTTCATCAAAAGAGTCAAAGAAATTTGACGCTTTTGGAATTTGATAATTGATATGCATATTTTTTTTAAAATTTAGGTTGGTGATCAAATTGTGCGCATAAATGGATTTAGCATCCACAGAGCCATTCACATGGAAGTTCTTAGTCTTTTGAAAACATGTCCAGGAATCGTATTGAAGATTAAAAGTGAGTTATATATATATATAATATTAAGAAATTGTACTAAATATAATATTGTACTAATATATAATATTTAAGAAATTGTACTAAATAATTGGTTAGTATGATAGGTTTATATTTAATCATAAAGCTTTCTGTTTCATTTATTTATTTGTTGATGTAGAAGAAGGATTAGGAATTAGATAAATGCTTAAACTTCTGGTAAATTTATATTTTTATTACTGAACAAACTTTTGTTACGAGACACCTAACCTCACTAAATCTTGTTAGCCAGCCAACCGGGCCACCAGGTTCTCAACCGAATATTTCAGTTAGTGTATAAGTTTACCTAAATCAGTTAATTATACACTATAATTAGATGTAAGATAAAGGGGAAAACATAAAAGTAGAAATTTTTGGCGTTAATTTTGAAGTAATATGAAATAAAGTTAGAAAAAAAAATTCTTCATTCAATAGAATAAATCATTACGAATGTTTATTAGAGAGAGTACTATTTTAAAAAAACGCACGTTTTATTATTCTTGAATCTCATTCTTTTCTCGCCGAAATGTAAATTCTGTTGAAATGTTATGAAGTTGAGTTTCATTTATTGTTTCTTCAGGAAACAATAAATGAACTTTACTCCATACTTCTTCTAGTGTACTTTGCGTACACTACAACAGAAACTCTACTTTCTGTACGTTTTTAGAGAAGGCAGCAAATGAAATAAGAAATTACATTCATGTTCTGAAACTCATAAAAAAATACCCAAATGATCATACTACATAATTAACAAAGTACAAATAAAGTTGCATTTAAAAATATATAAATCACTCACGTTTGAAATAATCTGATGAAAACTATTTTCAACTTTAACTTTATTTTCTTCTACTTTTTACACATTTAATACAATTCCGCAACATTTATATGTGTGCTAAATCATTATTTATGTGTCTGGTGCAAATTTTCTAATGGGATTACTGAAAATGATACTCAAAAATAGATTTTGTCTGTTTTGAATGGGAAAAAGTATAGTAAAACCATCATCGTTTTCTCTTTCTGTCCCTAAACCAATGAATCCTGCTTTCTTAGAATTGTTTGTAAGTTTTGTAAAAGGAGTCATCGACTCTTATTGTGATTATTTTTGAACTAACATCGATTAGAGCAACATACAGAGCTATTTCTGATGTACTTAGTAATTTCGAGCCGCGATTAGTTAAGAAGGATGACACCCAAACTAGCATCTTCCTAGCATACTAAGGTAGGGGTAGCCTAGTGGTAATGGCATACAGGCCACGGTAACATAGTGGTCATGCTCGCAGACTCGCGGCCGGTGTTGCTTTCGTCAAATTTCGAGTTCGAACCCTGTTGTCACTAAAGACCCATTGTGTAGCAGGGCCATGCATGCTAAATCTATCAAGGTTCCAAGTCCTCCCCTTTGGGATGGTCTAGAAGTTTTGAATGGGAGGTGGCAACACGTGAGCGAGGCTCAAAATGAAGAGGAGCGTCGCCAATGACTCTCTCATTGCTTTTCCGTGCGACATTAATAAGCAATCACATCACAGTCCTAGCATACTAGCTATGTGAACGTATTCAGGCCTTGTTCCATTTAATTTTTAATTGTTCTCATTACTCTTGAACAATGTGTTTGGATAGTATCAGAACTCTATTCTATGACAATATTTAAACATTGCCACTTGAAAAGTCGCTGTCGAGTTTCAGTGTGGTGCTGACATCTGTTGGCCAGTTTTGTAGTTATACATACCATTGTAACGAATTCTCAAGAAATTATGAACGTGTTTAAAAATTTTAATGCACTCTAAGTTTTCTATAAATCCTTTCTTAGAAAGAAAACAAAGATTTCAATATGCACGCCACATATTGTTTGGCAGGTTTGTTCAACATTTGATACTTTTAACGGCATATTTATTGAAACTGCAGTATCATATAATGCAAAGGTCTCCTAACTGGGTTCCCTGGAACATTGACAAGTGATCGCTATTTGTTTAATCAAAGCGCCAAAATTTTAGCAAAAATTTTTAACTTTTATAAAATATCGAGTTCTTAAAAGAATTTGGTTGTAAAATTAAACATAAATAAATACTTTATGAATAATATAAAATCTTAAATTTCGAAAAAGTCACGTGCTTTAAATACATTAACCGAGACACATTAGGTCACATATTAGTCGCCATTCATTAGCTCAGGCGAAGAATCGCCCACTTATTTGTCTACTTGTTTCAAAGTATAAAGCAAAATTGACGCCACTTTTTTAAAATTGAAGTTTTGGGAAGATTGCATTTTGAAAAATAATTTTGAATGCTTTCCTAACTTGCATAATATTTTAGTAGACGGTAACGCTAATCCCAATAAAAATGTAAAAATTAGTCTGGTCCAACATTAATCAGATCTGAAAAAAAATTTCTGGAATATCTACTTGTTGAAAAAGAAAAATTATCTTAGATCTTTACTCCTTCTCAAGACTGTGACACTTCCAAACTCCCAATAAAAGAAAGAGAACAACAAGTTGATATATCGACCGACACTCAATTGAAACTAAATTTTTATCAAGTTGATATTATGCATTTTTGAATTGACATTTGAAAAGAATGCCCTGAAATTTCCAATATAGCTGTGAAATATCTAATTTCATATGTTTCAACATATGTATGCGAAAATCTTGAAAACAGATTAGATGCTGAAGATGACATTAGGTTGCAGATTTCAACAATTATTCCAGACGTAAAAATACTTTGCAATTAAAAACAATCGCATCCAAGTCATTAATTATTTTTCTTTTTAATAATTTATTACAATTATAAATATTATTACTTTTGTTTATTATTCATAGAATATATTTTAGACTCCCCATAGAAAAAATACATATTAGCTACCTTAGTGATGCAATAATAACTTTATAAATTTGAGTATGTTAAAGCTTTGATATCCTATTTTTTTCTTCTCTTTAATGAAAGGTGTTCCTCCAAGAAAATAGTAAGCCTAAAGAGTTCTCTGCAGTTTAAAGGGTTGAATATCTTTGATATAATGCAATCTTGGATCTTCACTTAAGCATTAATGGAACATATATTTGAAGTTGCATTTTCCCCCCTTTCTTTTTACATATTTAAGATGATAATTGTAAACTTTATCTTTTACAAATTATTCGAATAAATTTCGGTTATGAGAAGGAACACAAATATTAATAAAAAACTAAAAAAAAAAAACGTAGAAAATTCTTTGCGGTATCGAGTAAAATTAGCATTTACAGATTAAAAATCGATTAATGGTTTTTTTTTAATTATATGATGCCATATTACGCATGCATAAAATGACAATATTTTGTTTTTATTTCAGGAGTTGGCATTCTTCCCGTAAAGGAGTGAGTATCTGATTTTTTTTTCCTATAAAATTTGGAAAAATAGTCATATAAAAGTATTACATTTGTACAATTAAATTATTTTATTTGAAGAATAAAATTTGCTTATGTATATATTTTTATCCTCTGCGAGATTATATTATATCGATAAATAATGATAATAATAAGACTCTCAGTAAATGCTAAGACTTAAAATCATTTGTAATGCTACATATTATGGAATAACGTAGTTTTTCCTCAATTTATTTACTTAAATTACATTAAATTTATATAAAATCAGAAATTTTAAGTTTTTTCGTTAATTATTTTATTATTAATTTACTTAGATCAGATAACTAGTTGATACATTTTAATAATATGCAATATTTTGATAATAATCCAATTTTTTTAAAAAAAAATTCTTATATTTTTTTAGACGAGACAAAGATCCCGTCACGTGGAAAATTGTAGAACCACACCAGTCTTCATTAATCTATTCTGATCAAGTAGCTGTAAGTTTTGTTATATTTCTTTGCTCAGAATTTTTTTATAAGTTGAAATTTGAAAAAAATAATAATAAAATCATTATGTCTTTTACCTTATTCTTATCTTGTACTCGTGCTTACAAAAAAGAAGAAAATAAAACAATTATGGAAGAGAATTACAAAAAATGCTGACTATTTCCAGAAAATTATTTGTCATTCCTTTAAATTTTCAGTTTAAAAAACATGTACTTTAATATTACTTGCAATTCGCAGAACTTTATTATGCTCCGTATGGATGTGTTATACATTCTATGCGTTATGCATTTGTTTATTTTTAGAATTTGACAAAAATGAAGTGCAAATTTATTTAAAATATAGTTATAAATATCAATAATTATAATTAAATACTATATAGATATGTAAATTAAAATGAAAAATAAAAGGTATATTGAAATACCAAGTTGAGATTTAAAATAATTATTTATTACATATATCTTGTAGTAAGCCTGGTATAAGTGATATGTGCAAACTTTTCGCAATTCAGGCTTACATCATATTAAGTAATGCGCATGTTAAGTAACAAAAATATTTAAAAATGCTTCATACAAGTTAAATGACAAACTGAAATTTTAAAATATTTATGTGTAAAAGACTTTCTCAAATCTAAACTAATTTCCTTAAATTGTTCGAAATTAGGAAAAAAATTAGAATAGAATGACTCACAGTGTGCATTAAGGTAAACAACTACGCGGCAATTTTTCGGAAAAATAATGTAAACAGATGATTTGCAGAATTTCTCATTGAATTATTAAATTTATAATGAGATTAATCAAGAACTTGGAAGTTCTTTTTGGATGCTGGTTTACTTTGAAAAGGAGCAAGTTGGTATTACACATATACGTAGAACGTACAAGATATTTATTTCAAATTTACATTTGATTTCAGTATATATTCCGTATTTCTTCACCATTCTTTTAAATTATTTTAATCATATCTAAAATATATATAGTTTGTATATTTTCAATGTATTCTATTGAACTTTCTGTTATTTAGCATTCACGCATGAATGGATCTACTCTTGAAAACAGTATAATAGTAAAAGTAGAAATAAGTGTTCCTGGGAATGCAAGTCTTGGTTGTAGGTAAGATATACTTATTTCCTCGATTATTTGGTCTTTCATGTGCCATTTTGAACTTACGGAATAAACATATTAAGAGTATCTTCATCTGATTTAAAATATTAGGTTTAAACACGAAATAAATTTCCATATAGAGAAATGAACCGATATAAATATGAGTTTGTATAGTCGTAACACAAGTATCAGTTTATCATATTGTATCTTTAAAATTAGGCATATTCAATAAACAGGTGCTTTTCATTTAACATACATGTGTTTTGGAAAAAAGAAATTTATTCATTAAATGTAGGAAATGAAGCGTGTGAACCATTTTTATAGTAAAATAAGAATTCATTTAATCAAAAAAATTTATAGCAAATTAAATTATTCTCCTCTGTGTAAAAAGGAAAAACTTACTTTAATGAAAAGAGAAATAAATATTCCATTTTGTTATTGATGTAAATACTTCATCGTTAGGTTTATGGTAGTAGTGATGTTTAAATTAATTAGTTTTAGATTTAATTTAGAGTTATCTCGTTTGTAAAAGATAAGACTGTTTTCACCGATTCTTCGTCAATTAATAGATTTCATAAAATCCTACTTTAGAGGAGCCATATTTTGGAAATTCATTAAAACTTTTATTTATAACCAGGGGTTACATCAGGATAAAGGTTATAGTCTCAAAGTATATTGAAGAAAAAGTTTGAATATACCTTTGACGTAAAAGAGTACTCAGTTATGACGAATTTCAATGCGTCTTACTCAAATGAAAATTGTGTGTGTGTTATTCATTGTCTTTATTTATAAAATTTTATAATCAGAGTTAGAAAAAAAGCATCAAATATATGGTTTGCGAATGGTTTCAACGCATGTCATTGTTTCGAGGTACCTACATTTATTAAAATAAAAATTGCTGAAAAAAAAACACGTAATTCACATAAAACAGCAATCAGTTTCATTTGGATGTATATAATAAAAGAGAATAAGTTTTCCAATTGAAAACTATAATTTAAATCACTTTATAAATCACAGAGATAAAGAGATATTACATTTTAGAGAAAAGAAACCTATAATGGAATAAAGAATGAGATTATTTATTTTTATGAGAATACATTTTGAGCATGCTTATTTTTAATTCCTTCATGAACGAAACTTGTGATATTTTTCGAATTTGTTGTAGCTAGTCAAAACCATTTTATCTTTCTTTTACAGCATTGCTAAAGGTCCCGAAGAACTTCCAGGTATTTTCATGTGCACGGTCAAAGAGGGTGGCATCGCTGATCAAGCTGGTCTTCAAGTTGGAGATCAGATACTTGACATGAATGGAACTAGTTTCAATGACTTGAAGCTCAGCGAAGTAAGACAATTTCCTCTCTCAATATTAAGGCTGGCCTGAATAAAAGCGAGGCTCGGTACAAAATTAGCTGGCGGGGCATTGAAACAAATTTTGTGCAATAAAATAATTATTTATTTCATTTTATGTGATAAGGTATTATACGGAGTACATAAAATAATAAATAATTCCAATATTCTAATAAATTAACATTTCTATCCAATAAAATCGTTAATATCTAATTTAAATTAAAAAAATAGTTGTTTCATATACGCGTAAAATAAAATTTGATATGGGATTAAATAGAATACTTTTAAAATATATGATTTTTGTTTCTTTTCACACGTTTTGTAGCAAATTCGCAGATAATAGCATCAAATTTATTGTTATTTTTTTGGTAATCAGGATTCAAAGGGAAAGGAGGTAAATCAAATCATTCTTGAGTAATGCTAATTGTCAAGTAATTATTTATTATTTTCAGTCTAGAAAAAGGTGATAGCATCAATACGAAATAGTCACAAGAAAGGTAAAAGCAACTTTATCAACGGTTATTGATAATTCAGGAATAATTTATATTTAATATTAGGGATTAAATTTCAGGAATAATTGATATTTAATATCCTATATTCCACATAAACATTACTTTCACCTTCAAAATATAAACAATGAAATTTGAAATTAATTTTGAGTTATGAGCTGAGATGGGAGACCCCTCCCCTCTTCTTCATAATAAATTTCTCACTACGCCCCTGTATATGGAAAACTTATTTCATAACATTATTTTATAACTTAATCATTAATAGAACAAAATTATTTTTTTTTTTTTTTTTTTGTTATCCATGTAAAAATTACAACAACAATTTTTTTTTTGTTTTTTGCGCTTTTCGCATACGAATATTTTCATTATCTTATTTTGTTACTGTTAACATTAGGTGAATGCCATCAGTTTGAATCAACACGAAAGTCCAATTAAAATCTTATATTTTCCAGGCTGTTGCTCGCATGAAATCGGCTAAAGACATTCGTCTCACGGTCAAGAAAGGAGCAGGAATAAGTTTGTTCCTTGACAACGGATCCACCAGTCAACTGTCCAACTGCAACAAAAACGAAGATACTATATCGACCTCCAGAAGTCTGAGCGATGGGTAAATTGCCTCTATGAATTCACCTCAAGGAAAAAGAACGTTCGAAATTTAGTTGAGGACTGAAAATGATATACTTATTTCTCATAAGCATAACTCGAGTCTTTATATATATATATATTTATTTCCCTCGAACTAAGTATGGTGTTCTGAATAGAGTTACTACTTAATATTACTAACTGTTTTATGGTGGTGTCACTATCGGTCTGCTCAGTAGTGTAGCGCATACTCTTAATTATCACAAATAGTAACTTAGTGTCGATGCAAAAGTTTGTTGTAGAGCTTAGAATAGTTACATTATTGTTGGATATTTAATTTTTTTATATATACTGGATATTTTGACTACGGAGAAATAAATTTTTAGTTGGCAAAATTTTGACTTATTTTTTACTTTAAACATAAACACATAGGAATTTTGTTTCCTTTATCTAAGAAAGAAATAATTAAATCACAACTATTTTGTTTTATTATGTATTTAATTTTTTCTTAGATACATAATAAGTTGTATACTCATTCTTAGTTTTTTTTTTTTTTTTTTTTTTAATCTTCAGATCACTGAATTATGTTTTACAATCACCCAGTAACTGTTGAATTTTGCTTATAAAGATAGGCATTTATTTATTTTATGCAAATGATATTAGGCTATTGTACATTTTTGTATTTATTAAGTAATTTTAATTTAGCTATGTATTTTCAATTAAATTTTTGTGTACTTTAACTTATCTCTGTATGAGAAATTCGAACTCTTAACTTATTTTGAACATAATTTTTTGCCATTGATTTGTTAACAGAATGCAATAATAGCAGCATTCACTCAAAATTAACGTAAAATTTAAAGAGAAAAAAATGTGGGAAAGTCAGATTTAGCTAATATCAAAATATTTTTACAATTAAAATGTACTTGTTTCAGAAAATAATAAAAACTTAACTTAATAAAAATAATAAAAATTCAACTTTTCTATGCACAGTGTTAAAATATCATTTATTTTATTCCATTTGAAATAAAATATGTTTTTCAAAATCTGAAATCTATTTAGAAATCAAGCTAATTAAAATATATGGCTGGATTTCTGCTATCTATCTTAAAATGCTTGGACATAATAAATTTAAGTTTTTTTATTAAATTAAAATTAAACACAAGAATTTAAAAAAGTTAAAAGCATTATAAATTTATTAATTTTTATAAACAATTTCCAAATATTATTAACGAGTCAAAGTTACATATTGTGCAACTGTATACATAAACTAATCCTTTAATGTTATTGTACAAACATTAAAGGAAATATGCAAGGATTTTTTATTTTGTTAGATTTACACATAAACTGATCTATTTATTCTGTTTATTAGAGAGTTTTAAGCAACCTTTCTGAAAATTTTAATGAAAGTGAAACATTTTCCCCATATTTAATCTTTTATAGGGAAATTACGTTGTGATTTTTTTCTGAAAAAAAAAAAGTGCATTTTGAAATCGTATTAATTAAAATAACACTTAACATTAATGTTTTTAATCATAAATATAAGATATTCTAAGGGATGAATGTATATAAAGTAATAGCCATAGATTTTATTTTCTTTATTTAATTTTGAGCGAATTGGATTGCATCAAAATATCCATGTTCATTCTTTGAAAACTACAAATACGTGCAAATTAACTATTTTTGTTAACATGTTTGAGATTTAATAAAGTTACAATAGTTATTTCTATGATGCTTTTTACGGGCAACTGAAACATTTCATTAATGAACACGAAGTTTAACGCTTCTACAACCACCGAATGATTAAACAAGACAGAGTGTTCCTCTTTGGTTCGTGAATTTGCATCACATTTTGTAAGTAGATAGATTTTTTTTTTATGTTTATGCACGTAGTAGTTAGCTGAATGCACGCTGGTTAGTAGCATGATGTGTTTGCTTGCATGTCTTTTTGCTTTGGGCTTAGAATTTCGACACAAAGCAGTTAGCATGTTGCATCAATCTAATATTTCACTAAATTAATGCTTTATTGTAAAAAATCAGAAAGCATCTCCATTTTAACCAATAGATGCGAGTTAGATTTGTTTACTATTGCCTAGCCTTAGAAGAAATTTGTTTCATGTAAACTAAGATTCACATATATATATATATATATATATATATATATATATATATATATATATATATATATATATATATATATATATATATATATATATAACATCTTATAAATAGTATATATATTAGCTAAAATTCTGACTTTCAACACATTTTTGTCTTATAAAGTATAAATCATACTGTTTTTGCTAGTGATATTCGAATATTCTTAAAGATTTTTTTTTGTTACAATTTGGTCTAAAAAGAACGTATTTCGTTAGTAAGATTGTCCGAAAAAAAGAGCCAGACGCTCTAGAAATTTCGGGAATAATTCAGTGAATAATTAAAATTAAATGATGGCTGTTAAAATGTTTGAATGTTAAATTTGTATGATTTTGTCTCGTAATATTCCTTTAACGTACAATCTTAATGTACTTTACATAATTCTATAAAAAAAAGGCACATTTTCATTTTTTTTAGTATGTTACTTAGACTTACTGAATGTGTGAAGATAAAAGTAAAATTGGAGAAAATATATAAGATATATTCGAACATTTTGATTTAAGTGTTTTTATCGAACTTAGTATAGAATTCATTGATATCAACAATTGTTCGTAATATTATGTTAAATATCTTTTCTTCCTGAGGGACTCAATATTTTTTTTATAATTTGCGTAATAATTTTTAAGACATTTTCTTTTTAATAGTTAATAGATATAATATGAAAACTTAGAAAATAATACATCTTCGATTGGTTGCTTTTACATAAAGAACAAATGTATGATTTTTTTTAAAATTTGATTCTCGAAATAATTTTTCAAGTAGATAATATATCTTTTTAATATGTATTTTACAAAGTATGAAACATCAATTGTTCTCATGACCAGTACAAAATTAGCTCATAGGCCAGAGTATTGTACCCGAATTATCAATGCTTTCTTTAAAAAACAAACAAACCCTGTTTTATATTTAAATATGAAGCGTCAGCATTTTAATTGAGTGTGAAACATAAAAAAAAATATTGTTTTTTAAAAGCCGTTTGAATATAATGCTGCATTTAACTTGATTAATATTAAAAACGCTTAAATAATAGAAAGCTATACTTTTGATGTTTTTATTGCATTTAGATATTTAAAACATTAAATTAAATCGAGGAAAATCTTATTATTGAGTTAATTCTAATTTTATCTCTTTGTTCTCATTAAGATAATGAACAGAAATTATTAAATTAAATTAGTAACTGCATCAAATTACAAACAGAAAAGAAGAGAGAGAAATAAATTTCAAATTTAATGTATTAACCAATATAAAATTACAGGCTCTAACACTGACTTTTACATTAAGCAACCCCACAGCTCTTTTGCCTCAATCTTTCCTATTCTTACTGTTTGCAAACACATATGCCTTTGTACAAAAGCTACATAACATTAAATATATATTTATCGAAAAGTATCCCACAAATGTTAATTTACTGCTTTCCTTTTTCAGACTCTCAGCCACGCTGAAAGACCACGATTTCTCTGGCAGTTGCTCCTCCAAATCCGAACGTAGCTCCTTCCAAAGTAGCGTGTCCAGTGACTCGGAGAAAGACTACTCCATTTCAGAAGAGAGTGCATTCGAAGGAATGTCTAATAAAAAGAGTCGATGGCCACCACCCCCACAGAAGAAAAGCCCATCTCCTCCCACAGAAGATGATGCCTGGATCCTCGAAGAGAAGAGGATCATCGAAGAGGACAGGAGGAAATTGGAGGAGGAGAAGAGAAGACTGGAAGAAGAGAAGAGGAAGTTGGAGCTCGAGAAGTCCTCTTCGGTATCCTCTTCATCTTCTTCTCAGCCACCTTCGTTGGAAGAGAGCTCCTCCTTCAAGGATAACAGCTTCTTGAATGAACTCCAGAAAGTTGCGTCCAGAATGAATTCGAAGGAGAATAGAGTTTTTGATGAGCCTAAGAATGGAACCCTTGGCAAACCAAACAGACCAGGTAAGTATTTCTCGTATTTTAAAGAAGAAATTGGTTTTTTAGGTATTTAAATTGGCTGAAAATACTATAACACGGGCTATTCGCGAATTATTTCCCATCAGCTAACATCTGGGGTTTCTTTCTGATTTCATATTTAAGTTCCCAGCTTGTTTCCAATCAAATGAAACGCAAATTAAGCACACTTTGGAAGTAGAATGAATAGATATAATCGTGTCTTATAAAAGCGACAGAGAATTGAATTGAAGATAATTGGTGTGGTGTTCGTGGAAGTATTCTAGAGTTTTCTGTTGGAACAATTTCAGGAGGCATTCGCATTTTATTCCGGTAAGCGTATTCTTTGATGGGTTATAAAACTTGTCAGATCTCGTGAATAAAGGAAATAAACTGTTTGAAAGCACTTCCTAGTTAGAGAAGTTAATAAACATATATTCAAAACAGAATAGACTGTTTTTTTACTTGGACTGTGCTTGAACTTAAATTTAAATTTAAATCTTGTGATTAAACTTTAAGATGACAGACGGAAAGGATAACAGGATGCTATTAGAACATCTAACCGAACTTTTATTTAAATTTTCTACGCATCAACATCACTCCAAAATTGTCCTCCAAACTTTCAACACCTGAATCACATGATTGCTATTACACAAGCTTACTAAGTTATTACGCAATAGTAAATATAGCTAAAGATAGATGGTATGACTATAGATTGAATATATTTATTAATTTTCCCTGTATAATTCAGAATTAAGTCTCATTACCTCAGGAAAATTGTGCGTACTTAACTTTTAAACACAATATGTTATCACAGCTAAAACTACATCGCTATTAAAAACAATATATATTCTGTTCACGTCATGTTTTATGCATGCATTAAATATCTAATTATATCTTTCTTTTTTTTCTCTCTCTCTTTTAATGTTTTTTCACTTAATATAATAGAATAGAGCCTAAACTTTTAGAAAACTTTTTTCAAACCAAAAAATGTCCAATTTTAATATATTTTGAATTTAATAGTATATGTATGTATAAGATAGACAGAACAGTGCGTTTTTTTTACCAAGCTACCCATGTCTATATCAATCAACCCATTATATCATATTTAAAATGTGTTCCAAAATTCATCTCCTATACTTTAGTGGTAAGCGATTTTTCGTTTCCACTTGTTTAAATGAAAGGATGCGTATTTATATAATGTTTCCAAATTTTAAGAACTTTGTATAATAACTGAATGCATGAGTTAAAATCACACGGATTTCCAACCAATTTGGGACAGTTTCTACCTGATTATTTTACTCCGAGTTTGGGTTCTACTCTTTAACATTGAATCCCTTAATGGTTAACCGCCTTAACGGTTGTATTTTTAAAATGATGAAATATTTGATTTTGTGATTACTAATATACAACAGAATAATTGAAAACGGATTTGAGAAATCAATACTGAAAACTGATTACATGTAATATGTTTTAAGGATCCTTAAATGTTAATGTCTAAATAAGTGTGTATTTAACAGCATCAAGCCAGTAACATGAAATGTATGCAATATATATTGTATAAGGAACATGTCGAATATATAATATAAAGCCAGTGATTTATTATGCCGAACTATGACAGCCACAATTTTAGAAAAAAATGTCTGAAGATTTGTCCAAAACATGGCATATAAAAATTAATCATAGTCTAAAGTAAGTAATAAATATAAATCAAATATTTTCAGTATTTTGTTTATAAAATTATGTACCACAGAGCTAACATAAGAAAATATTTGATACTTTATCTTTAATATATTTGTAAGAATGATGATTAAAATAAATTCTTGTATTTTGCAGTTAATAATGCGTTATATTTTAAGTTAAGGTACTTATTTACTTGCACCTATTATTTATGTTCTTATATATACTTAAGAAAATTTTGTTATTTTGAAAATTATTTACTTCTGCTAGTCGCCGGATTCGAGATGCTTTTCAAATAATTCTTATTAATTCTTTATAAATTTTCACATAACTTAATCAGTTTAGTCTTGAAATGCTTTGTTAATAAAAAAATATATACGAGGGTGGTTCAAAAAGCACTTGTATTTGAAGACATAATTCGAGAGACCAACCCCCCGCTCCGCACATAGTGCACTACGGGTTTGTATTTGAAGACAGATGGCATTATTACATTAATTTGTTGTTACGTTGGGTGCTGCTATCTGTTAAACGGAAACCGAAACAAATTTGACATTGATTCATAAGTTAGTTTTGATTTGCTAGTCATTTGTTGCCATAATTAATGGAGAGACGCCTTTCTTAATTATTTTGTACTCCTTAGGTGTCATAGTGCTTTTTAGATTTCCAGTCCCGAATTAAATTACTTTGTTCCTAAAGACTGACTTAGAGAATAACAATTAGGGTTTTTTAAAGAGAATCAACTCTTAACCCAAAGTTTAGGATACTTTACAGGAAATATTTGACTGACTTCTATTTTATTTCACAAATAATTTTTTTTTGTTCAATTTTTACAGAAATCTTCAAAGGCAAAAGAGGCAAAGAAGACGCTATAAAAAGAATGCAACATGGTAATAAAATTATATGCTATTGTATTTCATATCGTAATTAATATATTTTAATTGTTTTATCGTGCTCATTTCTTTATTTGATAAGTAATATTCAAAAATTTATTAATTTTTTGAACAAAAAAAAATTGTAAATTTAAACACTTTTCAAAAATGAAATTTTATAGGTAATGATCTACTTAAATTAAATTAATAAAAGTATTATTTTCAAATCATCACTTCTCTTAATTTCTTTCAGTATTTTCTAAGATTAATTAAATATCAATAATTTCAGCTCTTCATTTATAAAAAAGTGCTGGATTTATAATCTATCTTTCCTTCTTATTTGAAAATATTACCTAATTAATAGAAAACGATGATGAGAAAGAGAAAAACTTTGAAATAAAACTAATTATATGATAAAAGTTTAAATTAAATATCGACAAAAATATATATATTAATTCAACAAATATTACTAGAACGACTGATACACTTTTAGCGTAGTTAACTACTTTAAGTTTAGATAGCTTTTTGATAAATCGTTTAGTATTTAAACATTTAAACTTTTAATTTTAGAACATTTTTACCTCAAGTACACAAATAATCGACTATCAAGAAAGTGTACAATCATAAATCATGTAAAAATAATTAAATCAAACGATAAATACGATATTTTAAAATATTATTTTTATTGTGGCTACATAAATAATAACTACTTTCATTTTTAAAATGCATAGCTAAAATTTAGTCTCAGTTCTTGATCTTAATTTATTAATTTAAATCACAATCTATAAATTTACGCTTACAAACATAAACTATATTTGTAATTTATGCGTGTCTTTATTTTTAAGCATTCGTAATGATTAATTAATAAGCATATAATTAATAAACAATGGATGATTCTTTATATGGTTCTTTCTAATACGTATTTACTTTCACTTTGCTAGAAATGCTAATGGAAGAATTTAGAGAAGCTCATCGAAAAATGTTTGGTCAACATTCAGTCATGGTTGTGGATGAAAATGTGAGTTAAATATTGAATAAATAATAACAAAAAATGTATTGAACAACTTATTACTTTAGTTTTTTTTATTTAAAAATGAATTACTACACTTATATGGAATATTTATTCATTCAGTCTTCATACAAAAAATTTAATTTAATTCAATCGAATATATATATTAGAATCTAAATATTTTTTACTTAATCCATTGTTTGTTTGAATAAAGTAAGTAAAACAAAAACGATATTGAAATTTTAAAAATTTATCCTTTCAAACTATATGCAAAATGATTTAAATAGTTTAGAGAATTTAACGCAAGTGATATATACATTCAACTCCTTTTTTTACATGATTTTAAAATAACATGGTTCACCAATGTATTTTTTACGAATTTTTTGTTCTAGCACGAATCCTCATATTTTTTTTCAAATATTCAGAATGCTGTTTCAGAATGAATTTTTTTTTTTTGCAATAAAATGAATTGTTTTTTGGTTTATAAACTGCTGTTTGTAGAAAATGCAACACCATGAAGGAATCATCAGAATCAAATGAAATTCGCAGCAAATGTCAATTATAGGATATTATGCAAATTAATAAAGTTTCAGAGCTATCGCGCGTGCGCGGCGCGCGCAGCGCCCTCTGAATTGATGCTGAAAGCGTATAAATAAAGTGCTGTAGCGGGACGTTGAAAAAAGTCTATGATTATTTGTTAGTGGCAAACGTTTAGTGAGACCTGAGTATGCCTCCACGACGGAAGAATAAGAAATTCAAGCAACTTACGGAGTTTGAACGAGGGAGGATAATCGGCCTTCGAGAAGGAGGATTTTCCTATCGCGCAATAGCAGCTCGTATGCAGCGGAACAGTTCCACAGTGATGCGAGTTTGGAAGCAGTGGACCGACGAGCACCGAACAACTCGAAAAACAGGCACTGGACGACAGAAGGTGACGTCAGAGCGCGATGATCGACACCTGCTCCGCATGGCGGTGAATGATCGCACAGCTTCCTCCAGGCAGCTGGCAGCACGTTGGTCTACTGCTACAGGTGTACAATTGTCGGCTACGTCAATTCGTTGTCGTCTGCTGCGCCGTGGATTGCGTGCAAGGGTGCCTTTATACAGGATTCCCCTCGCGGCGAATCATCGACGGCTGCGTCGGCAGTGGGCTCTTGAGCACAGAGACAGGCGAGCTGATTGGCACCAAGTTGTCTTTTCAGATGAATCACGCTTCAATTTGTGGACCCATGATGGCCGTGTTCATGTTAGACGTTATGCCGGTCAACGCTGCCTTCCTGAGTGTATTATTGAACGACATAGTGGTCGAACACCCGGAGTTATGGTCTGGGGTGCGATTTCGTATCATGGACGATCCAATTTGATACGAATTGAGGGTAATCTCAATAGCAACAGGTACGTCCGTGAAGTGCTACAGCCCGAAGTCGTTCCTTTCCTTCAAGGCATCCCTGGAGCTATCTTTCAGCAGGATAATGCACGCCCACATGTTGCGCGGACTGTTCGAGACTTCTGTTCAGCACAACGCATGCAACTTCTTCCTTGGCCTGCTTATTCACCGGATATGTCGCCTATTGAGCACGTGTGGGATATGGTTGGTCGGCGTCTCGCTCGTGATCCGCGTCCTGCAGTTTCCAAAGACGAACTTTGGTTGCGCATACAAGCGATATGGAATTCTCTTCCTCAAGCAGATATTCAACATCTGTTTGACTCCATGCCACGTCGTATAGCAGCACTTATTGCAGCGCATGGTGGCTGCACCAAATACTGATTTCGGACGCTTAATTTGTTTCTTTTGTTTTGAAAATTTCATCATTTATTTGTATCAGTACAAGTCGTTTCTGCATTAAATTTCATTTGATTCTGATGATTCTTTCATGGTGTTGCATTTTCTACAAACAGCAGTATATATATGTAATATGGACATCATTATTACTTTTTTGCATGGTTTTTTGAGAAAATATTTGAAGTTTCTTCCTCTTACATGATTTTTTTAAAGTTGTGGAACATATCCCCAATTTATCATACGTTACATGTATTTTTTTACACGGTTTTTTAAGGAACGTATCTACTGTGTAAATTTTTTTACCTAAAATAATAATAAATATTTTATAAAAATCTTAATTGTCGCTAATAATTAATGAAGTGCTGGATAGTTCAGAAAATTTGAGATCAGAATTAAGTCGGATTATGAGTATTGTTTGTTTGAAACGAAATATGTTGAAATGAAACAATGAAAATATGTTTCATTGCCTTTTCTTCTTTAAAATTATTTGGAAATGCAAGAAAAAAGATATATTTCAGCTTTGCGTTTTGCTTTTTGCAGGGTAAAAATGAAGAAGATTCTAAGGCAGCAAATGGAGATTCAAAGACTATAAGCTCAGATTCATCCAAAATATCAATTAAGGCCAAAGCCAAACCTCCTCCTCCACCTCCCAAATCGGTGGAAAATAACAAAGAGTGCCAAAAGGTATATTGTAATTGTTTACTCCTCTCTTACGTTTATTATTCTGAATGAATATCTTTTATTTTCAACTGCTTTTCTAGAATTAATACTTTATTATGTCATTGTAATCTTTTATGAATTATTAAGGAAGGTTAGTTCTTTTAAACCATAGAATGATTTTTCAATCGTCATATATTATATTTCTGGCAAATTATAAGAATTTAATATATTTGCTAATTTATCTATTTTCAAAAATACTAATTTGAACAGTTCTCTTAAATTTCGGAAGGTTGATCTATGACGGTATTTTTCCTATCTTTTACCAAAAACAAATGTTTCAAATTAGTTTTTAAGAATCTTCAAAGTGAAGGATTAGTTAAAATTTTAATTAAATGAACTATATTTCTAATGATTTGTTCTATTATAAATCTGTAATATGTGAGAGGAGTATTTTTTATAACTTTATTGTATGATATTTGGATGATTATTCATATTGTTGGCTCTTGTTTCTCTCTATATATATTTAATATTGTTTCACTCTAAGTATTTTGTATAAAATTAAAAAGCTTCCAGAACACTTGTTGTTTTTGTAAACAGAAATAATTTAATTAAATTGAACTACAGTGCGGCTTCGTATAAAACGGTGTGTAAAGAAAAAAAAACCGAGGATGCAGTAATATTTTGTGCAGTGTCAGCTTTTCTTGATAGACGCCGAATTTCAGTTTCTTATTAACTTAAAACCACATCATTTATTGAGACATCACAGTAATGGACACCAACAAAAGTCGTTTACAAATGATCACTTGTTGTCAGCTTTCTCTTTTATTGACATTTTCTTTACAGGGGACAGACTTACATAAAATATATTCCAATTGAGTGAAATGTTTATGAATAATCTCTGAAATTTCATATGACATATATATTATTTTATTGAACTAAGGAGTTACTTAGAAAGATATTTTAGCATAACCCTTCCTTTTCGAATTCTCTAACAAAACAAACATTTTATACGTTCTTTGCAATGCTTATTTCAGTAATTTCCAATATGCTTCACGTATGCTGTTTAGTATTTACTTTTAGCAAAATTAGCATATACTAAAAAAAAAAAAAAAATCAAAATTTCATTTAACATTTTCGGTCATTTTTCTTTCGTATCTCTTCATCTACTTTATGACCAATGAAATTTTTATACATTACAAAAATACTCAATCATCTAGGTAATGATTGCTATCTATAGGACCAGTAATATAAAGTTTTATGTCTCAACTAATTAGACGTGAATTTCTTTAAGAGATACATTGTTTTCATTATTGGTAATACGAAAGTCGTTCAAACAGTATGTGTATTTTAACGACATGTTTATTTAAACGATGGCGTTGCTAGGGCAAATTGATATTGCCGTTGTGTGCACCCATCTTTTAAATGGTACCAAAATAAATTTGACGCTGTTTCATTGATTTGTTCTGATTGCTACCATGTAGGGTTGTCTTCTTCATTTTGCATTGAGACCTGAATTCACCATTAAACAGTGAAAACCAAGAAATAATCAAAACAATAGTTTGCTTTCAGTGAATCTGCTTTATAGAAGATGAAGACGATCTCATGGTCCATCTGTAAGGTAATTTCTCTCTCGGCCCTCAGTGTGGGGAACTCGGAAGGGAGACTCGACGTATTCTAAAACACTTAATTTATTTACTGCTCAGCTACAAATCTGCAGAACAATTAAGCTAGAAGTCTATCCTATCTCTCCCCTCTCCTACCTCTCCTTCTTGATAGCTTATACTATATATATATCAGTCTTAATTTGCATGATCACGTTCTCTTCTTCGGAGGAAGCTTTCTAATAAAAATAATTTCTAAGGCCCGAAAATTCCCCTAGAGGACTGTTAGTGACAAGATCGTGGATAGACCCGTCACACATTTAAGTATTGATGGTTTTGGGGGATATGTGGGAAGGGTCATACTTATAAACTACAATGAGTTATCCTCTTCCCATTCTTAATATGGGTACTTCCCGACTCCTCCCCCTTCGTATTTCAAAATCTGTCTCAAATTTTCGGGAGTGAGCAACAGCCAAATATGCTGTTAGAGCGGTTTCTGTATATTGAATATATCTGTGTCTTATATTTTTTAGATTACAGTCAATGGGCAGGTGCCAGGTCTTCAAAGTCAGACAGTACCAAGGCCTGAAAAACTTGTTCCTCTCATAGAGAAGGCACCAGAAAAGGAGACTCCAAAAGTCATCCCACAAGCAGCTACTAATGGGTTAAGAGTCACAGTCACAGGAGCTCGTCCTACTGAAAACAGCTGTGCAGCTGCGGCTTCAAAGACCAAGACCGGAGCACTAGTTGAAGTCACTCCCTGGACGACAAGACTCTAGGAATATCCATTTTTTTTTCTTTTCTTTTTCTGTGTGCAGTGTCATGACAAAAAGTATCTATTCTAGTACAGGGGAATAATTGTTCAACTCCGATTCTTATTTCACGATGAAAATTCGATGTTTCACACCTATGACAATCATGTCCATTACATGCTCACGAATTGGCATGTGTTGTAACATAACGGTAGATGGCGCTTTGTAAGACAGGAAATTCTACGGTGTGGTGGTTGTTTCCTACCACATTCGAGGAACAAAAAGTTAGCGCATTTAATGAATGTTCCGGAACGGAATAATTCTGAGTAATATGTTACTGTAATAAAGAAATATTTAAATATACATGAAGAGTGTTTGTTGTGAGGATATGCCTTCCTGGTTTGTCTGATTAGATAGACGACAGATATTCCAATTACTGAATTTTTGTTGTTAACGCTATCAGAGTAAAACCAGAGTGTCATTTTGTAAGCAATAATAAGCACTCTTGATGTGTATTTTAATAATATAATTTCTTTATAACAGTAACATATTTTTCAGGGTTATTTTTCTCAGTAAGGTCACACACACTTCGACCCTCGAATGTGAGAGGAATTAGCAACTACACACTGACATTTCCGGGCACACAAAAACGCCCTCTATAATTAGATTATAACATGTGGGAGGAGCAGACCAATTCAAGAAGTAAGGAAATGTATCTTTTAGTAAAAAAATAACAGCTCTGAATCTCACCAGAAAGATTCATAAAAGCCACTTGGGGAAATAGCTCGATTTTTTCGTTGTCACATAAATTTATCAACAAATTTAATTCTGTTTTTGAAATATGAATATATTTTAGACAATCATATGCATAAAAAGGAGGAAAAAATATTTATACCACTGGAAATTTCAATAATTTTTGGGGATTTATAATAATTAGCGTATGTGCAGAAATTTTGAAAAATCTGGAAATCTCGTTTTAAGTTAAAAAAATGAAGAATTCGAATACACAATTTAGAATTGATTTGAATTTGATTCTAGATTTAAAATACTACAAAAAAAAGCGACTTTCAAGAAAGAAATTTCCAAATGATAATTCGGGGTTGGTGACAATGTTTTATCAACAAGCTATGTTATTTACCGAAGTGGTTCTACCTCAGAAATATGATACATTTCGCAGCAAAATATTTTCATAGAATGCAAACATATCACTTTTACATCAGGTGAAGGCGTTATAACAATCAGATCACAATTT
This sequence comes from Nephila pilipes, assembly GCA_019974015.1. NCBI lineage: Eukaryota > Metazoa > Arthropoda > Arachnida > Araneae > Nephilidae > Nephila > Nephila pilipes. The sequence continues at coordinate 142,371 of BMAW01097683.1, read as the reverse complement.
TTATGTACAATAATCTTCGTTATTGAATATAGTGTAAACAGTTCGATGAAAACCTTATACATATGAATTATTGTACAAGAAGACACTTTCTCCGTCCTCTATAATCATATTATGTAAAACAGAACGAACTCATTGTAACATTTATCACATTTCATTTTACACTTCTAAGTTTCATTCAGGTGTATGAAAAATATTTTTTTAAGTGTGTACAATTTTCTACAATAAAATAAACCGTACAATTTTTATAAATTGTAAGACATTTAACGTTTCGAACACTCCCAATGGAAACAGAAAAAGCTCACTTATCAAATAATCTCATTTTCAAGTTAAATGTCTAGTATAAGAGATATACTAGATAATTTAATTTATGATCATTATCATAAATTAAATGTCTAGTATATAAGCCATATACTAGATAATTTAATTTATGGTCATTTTCATGTGCATACTTTATTATGTATGGAATCTTTTCAAATACTGTAAATAGTATGACTGCATTGATATTTTAAGCAAATGTTTTTCCTGTACCGTATTCTGTTTGTATAAATGGCATTTTTTCGAAGAATCTGTATCTGAACTTAACGTTTATGTAAGTTCCATTGAATTACTTTTGTAAATCTGAATTTGGTTTAAATGCTGAATATACCATGTTATATGTGTTGATTAATGCGTATTAAAGAAATCATCTGGTATTTGGGTTCGTTTCTTTCGTGCATACCTGTTCTTATACTATATCAAATGCTGTTAAATCGATTATTATAGCCGAACTTTTAAGAGTTAAATTCTTCGAAGAATTCGATATTATTTAAGTGTAAAAAACTTCATACTATAAATCTCTGCAATATTGGTGATCAGTGGCGAATTATACATTGTTGAGTCGAAATCAATGACACTTGAGCTGGTACCTCAGCATCGAAATTTTCACCATGAAAGGTGTGAATAAATCAAGGGGACCGAACCATTTAAGATATATTTTAAAGTTCAATTACACATTGAGCTGGTGATTGTGAATGCTTATGAACGTCCCCCTGAAAAGCGAGGCGAGGGCTATTGGCGACGGACCTCGTATTTTCGTGCTCATGTATCATCCTCGTCGAGTGACAAGGATGACACTTGAGCTGGCACCTTCCTTTTCAAACTTCCATTCCACATTAACGGCAGGACCTGGAACCTCGACCAGATTTAATGTGCATTAACCCAGCTACACATAAAGTCTATTTATTTCTTTAATGTATATTGACGCAAGCTTTGTTTTTATGAAACATTAATAATAAGAACTTTAAGAATTTTTACTTAATTTACCTGTTATTTTATAGCAGCACTGATTTGATATGACAATATTTGAGAATATGGGGAGAAATTAATATGGAATCTCAAAACTTCTACTTCATTGAAGTTAAAATATCTCAGTTTTATAAATATGGGATTCTAAGAATTAAAAAAAACTTAAAAACTAAATTAAAAGAAATTGAAAAGGTGAATTAATAAATCTTACGTAAGCCCTGGTATCATTCGCGTAATAAATCTCTATTTATTTAATTCATGTACCAATTTCTAAGTAATATCTAAATCAAATTTTAATACAAGTGTCTTTAGAATTGCTATTATTTTTTTTTTATTAAAATAACTAAGCTTATATATTGGGATGAAAAAATTCTGGTTCTCGTTAAAGATATTTCTTCGTAAAATATTTTTAAAAGGAAGCAAGTTTTTTTTTTAATTTAAAATGTTTCAGTTAAACACATTCATTTTTTCCTCAGAATTATCGTCGGATATTTTTTTATAATAAAAAGGATTTTTTCAGGTTTAGTTTATTGATGCAATTTTTTTTTCATTCCCGTTGTAGATGTTTCGCCCAATATTTCAGAAAAGATTTACATTCTCTTCTTAGTAATTTTTCACACGGATACAAAACCTTACTTTTAATTATTTCCGAATTTTTCATTTGATACCTTGTATTTTCCTTAAATATCCTTAATAAAGATCATGTCCTAATGTAATGAGGAAGTTTTTTGAATGAATAACTGTTTTAGGCGTCGGTTTCAGTCTTTTCAATCGTAGTTCAGTATTAAGACTGTCATTGCTATTCTCCTGTTGCAGATCGATCTCAAGAGTGATGATCTTTCAATAAACAAACTGTGGTGAGAATTTAATCAGAAAATCAAATCGAATTTCAACGCATTAACTCTTAACTTCCTATATGATATATATATATGACGGTATCTGTAGTGGTCTAAAGAAAAGACTCCACTAATTCCACTAGTTTGCTTTTATGCAGTGGGCTGTCTGTCTAGGAGGGTAGTTTATTTACCGGGTTCAATTGTTCCTGCAGTCATTTACTTAGTTCTATAATAAAGCTTGAAATTGATTCACTACGTTTATTAGAAGCAGTTGAATGAAAAATATACAAAAGCTGTTATTTATATGTTCATCTTTAACGAACTAGTTTATCAGGAAGATAGATAACATTTGACGATAGACGTTGCAACGAGCTTTGGCGTTCGGAGTAGAATAGTTCAGGCGATTACATCGGGAATCGGGAGGAAAAGGAGCAGAGCCTCTGAGGTAAAAGCGCTGACGAGAGGAAAGTGGAAGAGACAGAGAACGATGTGCTTTGCGGTTTTGTTCTAAGATAGAGGGCACTATATGGGCTAACTCACGATGCCGATTCGTGGGGTCATCTATCGAGAAAATGAGGAACTAGTTTTATAATATTGTTTGAAATGCAAATAGTAAATTGATAATTAGCTGGAAAATATATAAATAAAGACACTAAATTAACAATTAATGTAGAGTTGATAACTAATGTAGTGTTAACAATTAATGTAGAGTTACCGTATTTTTTGGAAATTCAAGAGGATACTTTTATAAAGTGTAATCCTTTTTTAATTGTATAAAACGCATAATCGTTAAAAATAAAATAAAACCAAATTTGTTAATGTTATTCAAGTCGTATAACAGAATAAAAAACCGAATGTTTTAAAGAGATAGAACTAATTATATTGTAGAAACGTGCGGGTATTTTTGATTTAATATGCACATTTACGTAAGTTTTATTTGCATAGCAATATGGGAAAAATAAGTAAAATTCGCCACGATATGCCACCAAATACTTTTCAGAGATATTGGCGGTTTTTAAAAATGTACGTTTTCATTTGCTCTGACAAAATAATTGTTGCTAATATTCGTAAAATCTTTTGAAGTTGGGAATTTCATTGACTTTAAAAAAAACATATAGAAATAATAGTGCAGTTAAGCATTTCTTTCTTGAATGTCTTTATAAGTGGCTGAGATAGTAAGACCTCGCTTTCAGATGCACATTTAATTTAAATTTTCTCAAATTCAAAAAGACCTACATATAATTCAGCACAAATGAATATTTTATTTTAAATAAATTACATGTGATTTTTTTTTTTAAAAAAATTGCATAATAAATAAAAAAAAGTACATGATATAACATTGAGTAGAATCTTTGTAGTAGAAATTATTTATCTTAAAATGAATTTCAAATGAACTTTTAGAATATGAATTTTGTTAAAAACAAAACTTGTTTCTAGTGATATACACTCATCTTCAGAAGGAAGGGAAACAATCCATTGGCCTAGAAGTAATAATCAGATTGAAATGATATTTAAAAAAGCAAGTTAACATCCATTAACAGAAAGAAATTATTGATAACTGAATGTGAGTACGGCAAAGTTCATTAGTCAAACTACAAATTAATTAAAACTCATAATAGGATGTTGGGCCACAGTTATTCCTAATACATTCTGCCATACGTCCTGCCATGGAGTCGTAGGCGCTCTTAACGGTGTTTTGATTAAACTAATCCCATTCAGATTGAACTTTGGCATGCAAATCTTGCACATCTCGTGGTAGTAGTAGAGTCTTAAGAGAACGGCATCCCAGAAGTTTTCAATGAGTGACAGGTCTGGCGATGCTGTTGGCCACGGCATAGCGTATACGGCTGCGAGGCAAGCTATTGCATCGCAGCTATGAACACGAGCATTGTCTTGCATAGATTGAGGATTGTGATGAGCGTTCACAAAAGGAATTGACACCGGTCGAAGTGTGATGTTGGGCTATTCGCGGTTTTCTCTTCACTAACCTTGGGGACTTTTAATAAAGATTGATTGATTTTTCTAAGCAACCTTTGCCCAACCAAAAATAAAACGTGAATATTTAAATTACAAGCAGGTAGAAATAAAGTGAAGCGAGGGAGATAGGAAATATATAAATTAAGCTTGAGGCACACGAAAGAGGTCGAGGGGTTCTAGCGTTTGGCAATTGTTCCAGAGTCGAAAACGGGGTCGAGAATTGCTACAAATTATTGACAGCTTAGAGAAACATAGAAGTCAGGACAGCCTCAACTTTACAGTATTGGTAAGGCTCTGTTAGTTTGACATTGGTAGAATAAGTGAATATATTTAAGGCGATATTTGGAGAGATTCGGTTACATTTGTCGTTGTACTAGCAATTTGTCAATAAATATAGTGTGTGAAACCTGCGTAACGTCTTCTTGAACGATTTATTGACTTTTAGTGTTAGTACATTGAGTTTAGCTATAGCACAAGAAGCGAATAGGAATAGTTCACCGTCTCATAAGGACTTCATTAACATATTTCTGGGCCATCAAATTGGATCTGATGAATACTAATGGTGATCTGGCATAGATCTAAATCACACTCCATACCATTACACATTGCTGTCTGAACGTATAATGTTAACAACGAATAGTTCATCAGGCGCTGACCATGTTGCCTAACACACATAGGTGTCTGTTATCCTCACCAAGAACAAAAACGGGACTTATCACTGAAGATGACCCTCTACCATTTAGTATGGTTCCATATTGCTCTTCGTTGTACCAATGCTGTCTTTGACAATGCTCCGGTAGTGTCAAGGACAAACTCCGTAATAGTCTCAGTGTAAGCAATCCAGAAGCATGCAGCTGTTTACTAATGGTACTGGCACTTATAGGATGATGCAGAGAGATCTTCACTGTTCACATATTGTCCGGAACAGTTGGTGTACGTCACGCTTGCCGGACAATCCTTCGATTTTCCCTACATGTAGTTTGTATAGCTAGCTTCCTTTGAGTCTACTTGTCGCAAGCGTTAACTTCCTTGTACCCAATTACGGCAACATATTGTAAAAATGTAACATCTGCATCAATATGACGTAATCTAACGTAATGATTTAATGCCACCTCTAAGTAGTCCCACGATGCGATCCTTTTCAAAGGCCTCCGTTTGTTCAGATGGCTGTAATTTTCTACTCAAAGCCTTTTTAACTTCAAAGAGATAAATTTAACCCATTGAGTTATGGTGAAGTGTAATGGCGCAAGACCCAGACGTGGCTTAGGCGTGCAAAACTGGGTGTAACGGTGATCTAGTCTAACAGAGTCTTTCAACCCGGATTCCTTCTAACTTTTATAGGGGTTCCGCAAAAGATCACTGCTTGCTTAACCAAAGCGCCAAAGTTTTAGTTAAATTTTAATTTTTATATAAAAGATCGAATTCTTAAATGCAGGTTACTTGTAAAAATAAATATAAATAAATATTTTATGGATAAAATAAGATCTTAAATTTTGTAAAAGTCGCGTGCTTCAAATATATTAATCGAAACGCATTAGGTCACATATTAATTAGTCTCCATTCTTTGGCTCAGGCGAAGAATCACCCACTTATTTCACTATTTTCAAGGTATAAAGTAAAATAGACACAATTCTTTTAAAATTGAAATTTTGAGCAGATTGCATTTTTAAAGACAATATTGAATGCTATCCTAATTCGCAAAATATTTTAGTAGATGGTATCGCTAGTCCCGATAAAAATGCAAAAATTAGTTTGGTTAAAGATTTATCAGATCTGCAAAAAACATTTCTGGAATCTTTCCCTGTTCAAAAAGAAAAATTATCTTGGATCAGAATCCTTCTCAAGACTGTGACACCTTCGAACTTCCAATAAAGGAAAGAGAAGAACAAATTAATAAATCGATCGACATTCAATTGAAACTAAAATTTTGTCAAGTTAATATTATGTTTTTTTTTTTATTTGGATTGACATTAGAAAAGAATATCCTGAAATTACCAAAGCAGCTATGAAATATCTAATTTCATAGCTATTCATTTGTAGTTTGAAACATATGAAATATCTAATTTCATATGTTTCAAACTACACATGCGAAAAATCATTCTATTTGCACGCGGCAAAAACAAAATACAGAAACAGATTTGACGCTGAAGAGGACATTAGGTTGCAGATTTCACCAATTATTCAAGACATAAAAATACTTTGCAATAAAAGACAATCACGGCCAAGTTCTTAAATTTCTCTTTTTATTAATTTGCTATGATTTAAAATATTGTTGCTTTAGTTTATTATTCGTAAAAAACATTTTAGAAAACCAAACAAACAATACCCTTTAGCTACCTTACCATTCATTATCTTATTAAGGCGTTTCTCTTGTGATAAAATAGAGATGCAATAATAATTTTGTTAATTTGAGTAGGATACAGCTTTGATATCTTATTTTCCCTTCTCTTTGATCAAGAGGTTCCTTCAAGAAAATGGTAAGCTCAAAGGGTTCCCCAAGGTTTAAAAGATTGAATACCTCTGATCAAGACGTTTAATAAATAGAAAGAAGATAAAAATTGGCTGACAAGAAGGAGTGTCGAAAATAGAGAAGGATTCAGTATTCCAGGGGCGTGCCACCTGTGTTTACCAAAGTCAGTAAATCTCAAGAGAAGGGGGGGGGATCATCATGGGCCTCGGGTTAGTGATTCCTGAACTTAACTGAAGAACGTAAGTCCCTTGAGGGCATAAATTAAGTCCAAACACACCGGTTACGAAAAAATCACGCGCTTTGGGAGATCCTTTAAAAAAGGTTTTAGTGGTGTGGTATGACACGCATTTGCCGACATCTTTGGCACCAAAGCGGCTGACACTTTTATCATTTGCATATCTAACAGAGACGAAACAATTTCTTAATTTTCATTTGCGTACTTTGTTTTCATCTGGGTGAATGTTTTTTTTCACGTATAATGCAAATGGAATAATACAAGATAAAAACATACGTTTTTATATGGTGGCAAAGTTAATTAAAAAAAGATTATTGGAATGATAGTTAAGACTTGTCGCAAATGTTTAAATATTGCATTGTTAGGCGAGTAAGAACGATTCCCAAAGTTCCAGAGCTCTAGCTTTATGGGAAGCTGGTTAAAATAACGATCGAAAATTTGTTGACACACTGATACACACACACCAAGTAAAATACATAAAAACATTGTAAAAAACCCTCATCTCTTTTTCTCGTCTTTAAGATCACTCTCTCTGCGTAATTCAATACATTTTCCATAGATGGCGCCACGTTACTACACAAATTACGTAATTAAAAAAATATTGAAATATTAGTTAAAACTTGTCGCAAATATTCTAAATATTGCATTGTTAGGCGAATAAGAACGATTCTCAAAGTTCCAGAGCTCTGGTTTAATGGGAAGTTGGTTAAATTAACGATCGAAAATTTGATGACACACAAACACACACACCAAGTGAAATACAGAAAAACGTTTTAAAAACGTTGTAAAAATAATTACTTTCGATAAATTTAAGTTAATTAAATTTATAATTCTGTTTCATCCCCTACTGAGAAGAATTTTAAAAAAAAAAATCGTAAGTAATTATTTCTCTTCTTAAGTCTCTTCTTCTCTTCTAATTTCTCTTCATATATATACATATATATATATATATATATATATAAAAATGTTTTATGCAAAGTCTTACAAAGAACATATTAAGTCACCCTGGGTGTTTTTTTTAAAAAATGTTTTTATGTATTTCACGTGGTGTGTATCATCAAATTTTCGATCGTAAATTTAACCAACTTCCCATCAAGCTAGAGCCCTGGAACTTTGGGAATCGTTCTTACTCGCCTGACAATGCAATATTTAGACATTTGCGACACGTTTTAACTAATATCTTAATATTTTTTAATAATGTAGAATAGCCCAACCACTTGGCGTGATTACCAAAATTGCCAAACTTGACGATTTTTTTTTTTTTTTTGGCTGAACAATATTTAGACATTTGCAACACGTTTCAACTAATATTTCAATAATTTTTTTAATAAAATTTGCCACCATATAAAAACATTGGTTTTTATCTCAAGTTATTTATAATTATTATTAAATTACTCAATTAAATATAATTTAAGTAAAGGATGAAATATCGCGAAATGGACAATGGTAAACTTTTCCGATATTAACATTAAAACAAACTGTAAATTGTTAAATTGAATATTATATCAGCTACGAGTAATTAAAATTAAAGCAAACGATAAATTATTAAAGTGAATATATTTAAGCTAAATGTAATTAAAATTGCAGCAAACGATAAAAAAATTGAAAAGCAATCTGGTACGCCAAAAGTGATCTACCTAAATCAATAGCCTCTTGGGTGGCTAAAAAATAAATAAAAGTCTTCGTATACTCTTAACAATCCTACTTAACTTGTTTCATAAAATAAATTATTTTTAAGACTTAAAAATAAATGTCAAAGTAAGAAAATTTCTTAATAATTTTTTTTTATCTGTGTAACGTGTTCATATATTTAAATTTTCAATAACCGATTTCGAGTACTGAGTTATAAGAAACTTTTTAAGGTTTTTTTTTTTAACTTCTCGAACACCCCCCCTCCCATAAGATATTGAAGTAAAACGATTGATTTACAAGTTATAAAACCATACCCTTAATTGCAATGCATGCTAGTATATATTTTTTGGACCTTAGTCTTACAAAAAATTATTGACTGCAGTTTCTTTTTTTCACCAATTTTCTCTTAAAATCAAGCGCCATATGTAAACAATCGGTAAACAAGCATATATATAAATATGTATGTATAGATAATGAAAATAATAAATCAAAATATAAAAGAAAGATTAAATGAATTAATGACAGTATAGAAGCAAAAGTTAAAACTAAAGAAAAAACTTTTGTTTCCAAAAAGAAATCATATTTATTAATTTCTTGAGAATTAAAGAAAAAAATAAAACTGATAGTAAAAAAAATATATTTTAATAGTAAAACTATTAAGTAAGAAATTAACTATTAAGAAATTAAGAACTATTAAGAAAGGAACAATTCTCGTATTATGAATAATAAATTAAAATGATTATATATTAATTTTCCAGAAAAACCTTTAAAGTTATTTAGATCCATCAACCATGATTTCTTAAACAAGCAAACATAAATCAGAAAAGCTACAGCAGATGCATGAACTCTTTTCTTAGCGAAATTTTAAAAAAAAAAGTTAAAAAGTTACATTACTTAAAGAAAAATTTAGAAAGAAATGAAACGTTCGAAGCATAAGGTACAAATGTTAATTATTTTGGTATGTTATATCGTGTTGTTCCATTCCATTAATGACGAAGAAAAGTAGAAGATACTCATAAAAAAGCTCTATTCAAAAGTCTTGCAAAGAACAGATTTAACCACCCAAGGAGCACCTTTTTTATAATTACAATTAAATTACTCAATAGAATGTAAGAATTAAAGTAAACGAAGAGGAATAGAGAAATGGATAATAGTAAATTTTTCCGATGTTAAAATTAAATCAAACGATAAATTATATTAAATTGAATATATTAAAGCTACATGTAATTGAAATTAAAGCAAACGATACATTATTTAATTGAATATTGAATCAGCTAAATGTAATTAAAATTGAAGCAAATGATAAAACATTGAAAAGTGATCTGGTAAGCCAAAATGGATCCAATTAAAGGAATAGCCCCTTGAGTGGCTAATAAAAATAGTTTAAACCCGAAAAATATGTATTCAAACACTAAAATTAAACAAAAAAGGCGGGACAGAGAGGGAGAGGAGGGTTTAAAAAACTGAACAGAAAGACAGATAAGTGAATAAAAACAGAAAAATGAAGGGGGGGGGATGGAATCCTTAAGAATAAAATTTTTTTGATAAAGGGATAAATTAAGTTAATTGAGTTTCTGTATCAGATTGTAAAGCCAATTGGAATAAAATGAGTTGAAATGTCTGATTAAAGTTTGTATAGTCATAATCTTAATACGAAAAACTCTCAAGTATAAGAAAGTTAAAAATTAGTTTGCCTTGTCTTATATCTATTTGGACGGATAAACATGAACAAAAACTGATTGTTGAAAAATTATTAATGTCGAAACTAAGTCTTAAAAATAGAACCATTTTACCAAACAATTAAAAATAGCAATTAAATATATTTTAAAGTACCAAAAAAATAAAAATAGCAAAATTTGAAGAACTTAAAATCAATTAAATGATTCAGATTTGTTTAGTAAATTTTATTTATGTTTATACAATTTTGTAACTTGAAAATTGGGATGCATTTAATTCTATAATCAGTTCAATTGTTAGCTTGTAGATGGCAGCAGCGTAAGCTCTAGCAAGAATTCCAAAAGGAAATTTTTTTTATCATTTGTCATTACTTTTCTTTCGTCGAAAAGAGAATGAAACAACATTTGATTTCAAACTTTTATTTTAAAGAATCACAAAAAAAAAAAATGTTTATTTACATATCGTTATTAATTACTTGTGAAAGTGATAAAATTATACATTTTCCAGGAATAGATGGCAGCAGCAGTTCTGTCATAATTCATATTGCTTCAGAACGATATCAGTGTTTTATTATAATAGATTTCTCTTAAGGTAGCGCCTACCTTGGAAACATTAAAAAAGAAATTTTTGTGAAGCACTTATGTTTTTAGTAGCAATGGTCTATAAAAGGGTGAATTCAAAAATCATTTTCATCAACTTTTTTATTTTTTTTTATTTTATTAATTTTCAAATTTTGGCCATATTTGGTTAAAATTGAGTAAAAATTGACATTTACGATAAAGTTAAAAAAAAAAAATTATGATTAATATATTACACATTTTGTTTAAACAATATATTTAATATTCATATATCTGTGCTGTGAAGCAGAAAAATGCAGTTATCTCTTAAACTTACTGAGTTACACCAAAATTTATAAAAACACAACATGATTTAACAAAAAAAAATTATCACTTTTTAAATAAAAATAGCCACAAATAAACAGTTTTACACTTAAAAGCTATATTTGGAGTTCACAACATACCTAGAGATGTACAGAATATTGTGGTAAAATTTCATTTGAATATATGAAATACTTTTTAAGAAATGAGATTTATCCTAATAAAAAAAAAATTAAATCACAGTTTTCCAGAAAAGGCAAATCTATAAATCAAAATTAAGTGAAGAAATAGTTTCCAGATGCACCTACAACTATAATAAATAAATAAATAAAGCTAAATTCTGTGTTTTAAAAGTATGTTGTTCATACACATCATTTAAAAATGAAGAAACAGCTGTTTAAAATGCATTATTTACATTTCTATGGCTTGGTTTTGGTCTTGGAAAAATTCCACTTCCGGCTTAAAATCTGGGTAACAAATGCATAATGGTTTGTTTTTGTTTCTAACTACTCTTAAAAACAAATGCAAAGTATTTTTGTAATGTAAAATATGTGGGCTTTAATAAAAAGTAATAAACTTCCGAAAATTTTCACGAAAACGGTGATTTTTGGATTGGCATTATACCTTAAATTTTTTTCATTTGATTGAAATAAAGCATATCATTAGCGTTTGATACCTGCTTTCACCAGTAATGAACTTAATTTTCAAAAACCAATTTTTGAATATATATATATATATATATATATATATATATATCAGCTTGATATCCTTTACAGTCAAATGATTTTAATACTGATTTACCATCATTAGGTTACGAAAAGGCTTTGTAATGGATCACGTAATATAGTAATATAATATATTAATATAAACTCTATTTAATGCATTGTAAAGGGAAAAAAAATCATTTTTATGGTGAAATCTGTTTTTCACAATCCATTGCATCGAACAAACTTTTTTGTGAAATGAAACTTTATTTTTAATTTTTATTAATTAGGGAACGCCCATTTAACTTCAATTTTAATTTTATAATGACGTAGTTGATGTATTTCCTTCTTGATAGGAAAGTAACTTCGCATGATGCTATTGTATCATTTTCCTAATATCTTTCCAAATACTCAACATAGCAAAAATTGGATGACGTTTTTTCGAATTTGTAGATTTTTTTTATTCTAGCATTAATCAACTATAACACAGCGAATCTTTACTTCCAATTCCTAAAAAAGCATTTGTAACTTCGATGCTCTATAAAACTATTTTTGTTCGACAGAATAAAATGTATAACAGATATACGGAAAGATAATTACCCCAACACCCAGAACTACAAAAATGTCTATCCGACATGTAAAGCAGGTTCCAAATTCACCTTTTCACTCACCCAAAGTGAAGAATAATTCCAGAAATAAGACTAAATCATGAGCTAAAGCAACCTGGGCCGCATTATCCAAACTGTCTGTCCTAATTCAAAACATTAAATCTTCACTTGAACACAATTCTACAACTGCGACTCCATGGCTCCAACGTATCATAAAATGTTCGTGCTGGTTGCTAAAATTTCTAAAATAAAATTCAGAAGCTCTTCTATATAACGTTTCTATATTTTACTGGTTAAAACAGCAATAAATCTACCAGAATACAATATCAGATAAAATCTAAGGTAAAAATACAAACTAAACCAGCGAAAAGGGCGTTCCCTTTTATACATGCTGGAACATAATCTTTGACCGGACAACTAGTGCCATCTGCCAGCTATAACATAAGATGTTCACATCAAAAAATTCAATAAACCATGTAACCATTGGTACATGACGTCAGAGCCAAATACCTTCATACTGCACCATTTTGTACTAACTTAGGGTTAGCGGATCAATTTCGCAAGAATTTAGTTCTACAGCCCTCTTCAAGTCTAATTAAATAATTAATACGTACAATACTCCTATTGAAGTTACGTGAGAGCAAGGCATAACACTTTATTAATTAGTAAAGAATATATAAGTTTGGTCTCTCTTGAATCCCTTTTAACTCTTCAATCCTGGATTATGATCAAATTATAAAGTCTTAGCTTACCAAATCACTCGTTCTGAATCAAACGCTTCTCGCTCACAACACATTCTTATCTTTGTACTTTAACTAAGATTCGCTGCAATCCAAAAGATTAATTACGACGCTTCAATCGAATTTACAAATTTTAATCAGCCTGTCGTTATCCTCCATCTCCGTCTTCTTTCTTTCGCTTCTATTTCATTTATATGTCACTATATGTAATTCAATTCACTGCATTTCTTCTCTTCATCTAATTTACCTAATTATGTTTGATTTTGGTTGAGAAGATTTCATAATTTTATCCAATTCAAATTTCTAAAATGTCTTCGAGATTAATGAAGAAAAATCGCGAATTGCCCAACGTCACAGGTTTCAGTAGATTATTATTTGTCCAAAAGAGGTTCTACCGCGATTCGTAATATTTTTCTCTAGCACTAAGAAAAACCTCACACAATTGGTGTAACGCAAGAAAAATTGAAGAAACTTCTCTTGACAACATTGGAACACATCCTCCCTATAATTCAGATTTAGCATTTCGGACCTCTATTTGTTCGAATTCCTCAAAAACCTGTTACGAGGAGAAAGATTTTCATCGAACGAAAAAAGAGTAGAATTTTTGAGCAGTTGACTCACTTCACGTCTGTTTCTGTTTATAACTCAGAATTTTTTTTAAAAAAAACTCCCAATGCGTTACAAATAATGAGAAGAACTCAAGAGAAAAATAACATTAGTATAATCTTGATGAGTAGTATTTCAGAAAATATCTTCCGAAAAAGTCTCGTTTAATATTTGATCCGCTCTGATATACTCCCAAGATAATTATACGTTAAAATTGTGACTGGGCCATCACGCATATTTCACTTCAAATAACCTTATGGGCTAATCTATGACGTTATTTGACTTCAGAACCTCGACTTGTGAATAAACAATAACTGATGTAAATTAGCATTGGCATATTAAAGTGTAGTAGATAAGAAAGACGAGAGAGAGACATTTAATGTACAAGAATGTTGAAACAGTAAGAAGTTTGAAGTTTAGGGAGTGGGAGAAAGAAATTTGAGCACACGACATTTAGTATCAGGAGATTAAACGATATTCGTATTACTGATACTGAAATTGGAATCGTTTTTGTCTCGTATCCACCTTTGAAATTATTCATATATAAGTAGAATTTCTTGATATTCTTAAGTTTAGGACGCGAAAAGGTTTCTCCTTCATATTCATAATAATATTTGATTTCTGGACCATTCTTAAACAAGAATAAATATAAACAAAATATTTGACTGCTTGAATTTTCAAGTCTCTAAATATTTTGTAAAACTTACAGAACAATTCAAAGACACCAAATATGTTCTATGATTTATTCTATAATACTGTAATACTAAAGCAGTTTTTCATCTTATTTAAGAATAGATTTCATCTTATTAAGAATATTAAAATAAAAATCTGTATATTTACGGAAAGTTTTAACATTTTAAAAATTAGTATGATTGACGGATATATGAATTAACGTCGCGAATTTGCAACAAAATTGGGATATATATTTCTATCTGAAAATGTGTTCCAAATTAATTTAAGGCTATTTCACCCGAATCGAAGACATTCTTACAATTGTGCATAAAATTATAATATTTTTAGACATTTTTTTTTTTTTTTGTATAATATCTAGTCGAGCCGATTCGCCATGTTTGATCTGAAATGCCCTTTTTACGGTTTTTAAAATCGACAAGTTTGAAGAAGCAGATAAAAGGATTCATTTCCATGAAACAATAAACACCGGGTGTTTTCTAAAACATGTTAGGTGTACAATAACCAATCGGTCAAGTTGTTAAGGGAAAACCTTTCTAGGAAGTGCATTAAAAACTATTTAATCACTGACAATAGTTTTCGCGGGTTCTCGAAGAGCTGGAATAAAAGAGTGAAGATAAACGATAACGCCCATCACCACATTCACGAGCAAAAACGAAAGTGTAGTCACGGTTGAGTTGATCGGTGCTGATCAACCGATAACTCCAAGAGAGAAGGAGTTGAGCTAACAGTATTAATTAAATTATGAGAGTTGATAAACGAAGTAAACTGAAATCATTAATTTAATTGATGATGTGGTTCAGCTTCTTCTTTTTTTGTATCCACAGATTAAAGATTATCTCCTTTAACATAATAACCGTGACCGTTTCTTTCTGCTTATAAGTCAGATGGGCGTTTTTCTTCGGTTAGAACGAATCTTGTTGTACTTCTTGTAACATGACGGGAATTGAAATGGATGAAAAGATTTTCGTTTTGTTGCATTCGAACGAAAATATTTTGATTTTTATTCAATAGTAACACCAGTCATTATTCATTCATTGAAGATAATTTGATTCATTTTTCACGTAAAGGGTCATATAATTGTGATAATATTACTTTACCCTTTATAGAATTATTTTCAGAAAAAAAAAAGTTACAGATAAGGGGAGGAGTGCAAAATAATGCGACGACATTTGAATTTTATCGATTGCAATTTTTGGTAGAAAAATATCTTTATTTCGAGTGATGGTGACAGCATACGGATAAATTAATACTCTAACGAAAAAGGTAAAAGAATAAAAACAATTAATTTAAAGTTCAATTAAAAAACTTTTTAAATAATTTTCTCTTCCTCTCTCTGAAAACATTTTCTTCTCTGTAATCATTTTAATCTGATAAAGCAATCCAATTTTTATTTTCGCATATTTTAAAGCTAATAATTATTTATCAAGCCCTGAACTGACTTCTTTTAAATTTGTTTGTGTGTGTTTATTTTTACTACAAAAATAAATCGAGTATTCTAACTCCAGAAACTCTCTCCTCTAACCATAGACTTTTTGTAACTTAAATTACATAATATTTAAACTCCTTGCCAATGAAACGTGTTTAAACAAATTAGATGAAGATAAGAAGCGTAATGAGTCAAATTAGTGATGGTGAATTATAAGCTGTATAGATGTTAAAGGAACGCTAGGGAAGACAGATGATAATGAAAAGCTGATTGTTGCTTGTATAATAATTAAAGTGAATTGTTATAATTATTCGTTTGTAGTAAAATATATTAAAGATTACTCCTGGTTAGAATTATAGGAGCATTCAAGAAGCATCTCCCTAGGTGCGAGTGATTTGGTAAGCTAAGACTTCATTGTTTAATTATAAGATAGCATTCACAAGCGAGTCAAGGGATTCTAGAGAGAGAGAGAGAGAGACCTTACGTGTTCGGTGAAGATAGTTAATGAATTGTATTGTCTTTTTTATCACGTCTCTTCAATTGGATTTGTGATCTTATTGACTATTTAATCAAACCTTACAATGTATAATGTCTGTTGTTCAGTAATGAAGGGCGCGCGTGTGGTAACTAACCTTGCAAAAAAAAAAGTCTTATCGATTAGTTGATGATGGAATTAAAATACAATAATAGGAAATATTGCAAATTTATGTCTTTATTCAATAAGAGATTTTCCTACGGTTAGTGAAAGATGATCGTGAAATTTTAATTAGAAATACTTGTTATAATATATCCCTTATTATTAGCAGGGCTGTTAAAAAATCAGTGTTAGGGAGGGGGAATGGGTTATTACGAATGGGAAATAAAATGGAAAAAATCAATGTTGTATTTTCTAATGATTACTTTTCCTTTTTTCTTAGAAGTCCAGAAGTATGCCCCAAAGTTCTCCCGTTGGCGTGGTGGGGAAGTTAGGTGAGGGGTGCCAGCTCTGGTGTCATCCTCGTCACTTGACCGTGGTTCAAAATTACGAGGTCCGTCGCCAATAGCCCACGTGCTGCTTCTAGTGCGAAGTTAATAAAAACCAAACTAAACCAAAAAGTTTGTCCCTCACGTAGCCGCAATAGTCTTGTAGTCGTGGTGGCAGTCTTGCGACCGGAGTTGTTTTCATCGCGTCTTGAGTTCGAGCCTTGATGCCACTAAGTGAATGAGAGAGTGAAAGTGAAGGTTATTGGCGCAAGAGACAGATGTGATTAAACTAGGCCTAACAAGATGTATCTGTAGTCTGGACGTGTGAAAAAAACTGAAAAAGGACGAAAACTGGTTGACAAGAAGGAGGGTCGAAAATAGAGAATGATCGCTGAGATAAACCGGGGGTGCGTCACCCATGTTTGCCAAAGACAATAAACCCCATAGGAAAGGAAAAGATCACAGGGTGCCTCGGGGTCATGATGCCCGTACTTACCAAAAGAAAGCAAGTCCCTTAGTTCCCCTGATATAACCCCCAGGAGCAGAGTGCCCGGCTATAACCCCAGATGCCGGGTACTCATTTTAGTCGTCTCTTACGACATGCATGAGCTACAGGGGGTCTAATCCTTTATACCCGGTCACCGCTTTGGGGCCTGATGCCACTAAAGACCCACCGTGTAGCGGGGATGATGCACGATTAATCTGTCGAAATTTTAAGTCCTTCAGTCGGCATGCTATTTAAGTTTGGAGAGGGAGGTGCCAGCTCATATGTCATCCTCGTCATTTGACCGAGATTTAAAATTACAAAGTCCGTCACCAATAACTTTCGTATTGGTGACGGTATAATAAGCAATCTCATCACATCACATCCCTTGACGCCCCTCGTGTTCCAAAAATTTGTTGCCATATCTTTTCCAGACGATGAGATATTTTTCTTAGGAAAAGTTTCAAAAGATGCTACCTGTTGTTTTAGGATTTGTGCTTGATTTTCAGTGCGTAATATGGAATGCAAGTTTCATTAACGATGGAAATTCTACACACTCCATCATCCAAAATTAATTTATGAATCAGTGTCAAATTTATTTTTGCACCCTTTAACGTTTTACATCACGAAGTGGTGACATCAGCTCGACATGGCAACACCACTTGTTCTTTCAGAAACGTACTTTTTGAGTCACAATCGTATAAAGTACTTACACATATACTATAAACATAGAAAAAAAAAATTTGATACATGTTTATCTATTTTTCGCGAATTTTTTGCAAAGCAGAAATTGTGGACATGTTTCCAAGTATTAAGTAAATGAAGCTATGTAATGATAGCGATTATTTTTGGTGACGTCACACTTACATTCGACACGAAAACTAATGCTACAGACTTCGAAATTTTGAATGTCAGTGAAATGCCGAAGGTAACAACTGAACTGGCACCTAACTCTCCACATTTTCCCCACCGCGCCCTCTGGAGGATTTGTAGCCTCGACAGATTTAACGTATATTAGCTCCGATATATGGCAGATCCTTAATGGCATCAGAACTCGAACCCATAACTCGATGAAAACAACTTCGACTTCGAGCTCGCGACAATGTCCATTAAGTTACAGCGAAAACGCAATAGTGACTGAATTCAAGAGTTATATTAGACTCATTAAATGATATTCTCGAGCTGAATTTAATTACCGATTTCATGTATAATATAACTATGAAAGAAAAATGCTTAGTTGTCAAAATAAAATTGGTGTAACAAATACTCAGCACAAAGTACGGCACATATTAAAAGTATGAGGTGAAAAAAATTTATTTTCCTGTGCTTAAGATTATTGTTGTA
This sequence comes from Nephila pilipes, assembly GCA_019974015.1. Lineage (NCBI taxonomy): Eukaryota > Metazoa > Arthropoda > Arachnida > Araneae > Nephilidae > Nephila > Nephila pilipes. The sequence goes on along the minus strand of BMAW01097683.1, from coordinate 123,814 downwards.
AATCTCTTAAATATATAATCGAAATCAATCACATCAACCCCTTAACTTAGAAACAAATTTTTGTGATCGGTAATTCGATCAACTGTTTCATTTTTCTATCAGTATATTTTGTAAAAGGAATATAGTTAAACTTAATAAAGTTTCGGTTAAATAAAATTACAAAGTTTTTATAAATATAAATTTTGATTCAATAAATTTTTGTTAGAATAGTTAATACCCTTTTTTAAATCATTCCTTAAGAACCAACAATAGATCATAAATGTGAAAAATGTGTAAAAATTAGTGATGGACATTGCATAAATTCATATAATCACATTCGCTAAGTGCTTAACGTTTATAATAGAAATTTTTTTTTTAAAGAAAGCGAATTTGTAGTTGTATATGTATTAAAAGTTGAAAGTAATCATAAATAGCTCCGAATATGTTATGATTTTGTCCAATATCTACAGTTTTTATAGTAAGAATTTGAAAGAAGTAACAGTAATTTTCGATTTATATATGAATTGCTAATAAATCAATCGATGAATTACATTTCGCAAATAAGAAAATACATATTCATGAAAGCTTACATGATTTAAATGATAAGGACATCTCTTATTAAGTTACATAATTAAAACTGTGTTGAATTGGTTACACACGTTTGTAAACACATTTCAATACAAGATATCTTGTTACATTAAAATGAATATTACGCGGTCAAATAAATTTCCTGCAAACAAAATCATGAACAAAGTAATGAAAAAAAAAATAAAGTATTACTTAGTAGACATAAAACTTGTGAGTACAACTTGTATAAGAAGAAACAAATTTCTACATTGTAGACCATATCAAATCGATATATCTCAGTTGATCTGAGTTCTAACACAATAATTACACTTTTCGCAATCGCATTCACATGTTCTGCAGTTTCAAATTCTACAGCGAGTAAAACACAAAAGGAACAGAACATTAATCATACTTTCATCTCTTGCGCTGCACAATTCAGTTATTTATTCTATTACGTGAAAGTCGAAAACTGGCATTGAATGACACAAGAAATGATTCACTATCGGGGTCAGCGGTAATTTTCTGCCATTATGGTCAACAAAAAAACCTCATAGGCGTCTTGTTGGAATAAGCAGCCAGTCGAATTCTTCCAACTTTGTTACAAACCAAGAGTAAAAAAAAAAGTACTATTTAACATACAAAAACTATTTACCACTCATTAATTCATTCAGTAAAACTCTGTGCTAGTCGGTAACAATAGACAAGCTTTCAAGCCGTAGCTCTTTTGTTGTTACGAAAGCCAACGCCTTAACTTCTTCCAGGAGAACGAAAATCCGTTCCTTTTCCCGCCGAAAACCAGTGACAAAGAAAGTAACAATGATTCCGTGTTCAAACAAAGGACATTTAGCGGGCTTTTGAAAGAGTCTCCCGGTTGCTATGACAACGCGTTGACAAGTTGCCAATTAGAGCGGGCTCGTGGCAATCAGGTGATATCTGTCACATATTTACGCCTGGCTTTGTTGTGGAGAGACTCCGCCCTCCATTGTTGGGGTCGAGGTCGGGCCCATTAGACATCGCTTTTCGGATCGACAATTGTAACTGTCTGGTTTAACACCCACGAGAGAGTTGAGTTGCCCGCAATTGTTTTTACTTTTACTCTCTGCCATTTTTTTAATGCCTTTTTTCACTTGGAGATTTATAATTGCCTTTTAGGAAAGTGATGCCCCAAATCTGTTGGTATGGTAAAAAGAGATTCTTTTTTTTCTTCTTCTGTGTTCTTACCTAATGGGTCAGGTTAAGGAGGGAATAAGTTTTTTGAAAAAGATGATGCGATCACACAGATTAGAACCGTGACTAGAAGATAATAGTTATCTCCAAGAACTAAAACTGAGTAATATTTCGTGAATCACATTTTGCCTTCAGAAAATTCTATTTCATCTCTTTCCAAGAAGCTAGGAGTTATCTTCATCTACAGATTTTTATCGACATCTTACAATAGCGATGATTGATTTGGTTTGTTTTTGTTACGAAAGTTTTATTATGACCTCGGCACTAACTAAATTATTTTCAAAAGATACATTTAAACTATTTAATCATTAACTTTTTTTAAAAAAAACGTGAAGGTCTGAATCGTGATAATTACACTATTCGTTATTATTAAATTATGATTTATAATACGGGAAATGTTAATTCGGGTTAAAGAAGTAATAATTTAGAACAATATAGATTTAATAATTCATTTAATTAGATATGAGTTAGGCATTTTCAAAAGATATCTCTAAGATTAACTTTAAAACAAACTGCAATATAATGAAGAGGAAATTTTCACACCTACAAAATGTTAGCCATATCATAAAGAAATGTAATAGTTCACGCTTACATACACAAAAATAAACTATTTTGCTACTTGAACAAAAGTAAATATTAAACTAGGATATTAATTTTAAAGAATCATATATTCGAGATTGATTCCAAAAGCACCTGTTTTTGTGTACAGAGGGCGTTGTTAAGGAAAGTGGACTTTATTATATTGTTCTGCCATCTGTTGAACAACGCCAAAATAAATTTGACGTAAATTCATACGTAAATTTAGATTTGGTAGCTATTTGTTACAAAATAAAAATTTGATTCCTTCCACGTCCAGTTGTCACCTACGATGAGATCAGAATTAGTCTTTTTGCACCAGAAACAAATAAATAAATAAATAAATTACCGGTAAATTTACTCCAAAGAAGGCGAAGATGGTCTCATGGGCCGGAAAAATTATAGAGACGATATTCGGGGTGTGAAAGGCGTCATACCTGTGAAATCCCTTGAGAAATGACAAACTATCACCGAATAGTGCTACAGTGAGCTACCACGATATCGTTTCTTATTCCTAACACCCCATTTCACCATTTCTAATACTAGGTACTTTTTAACCCCTTTCGTATTAATCAAAATTTTTATAAAGTATTAAGTTTCATTACATTCCATTTGCAATAATTTGATTATTAAAAAAACGATATCCAAGCAAATTATAACTTGAAAATAGAAGTTAAAATGTGTTATAAGAAAATTCTGTAGCGTATTAATCTGGACTTAAAAAAGAGCACAGTTTTAAAATTTCCTCAAATACGGTATTTTAATGTAAAATTTAACTGTGCAAAGCATTTTTCCAGTTTTCTTATTATTCAATATAAATGAATTATATAAGGAAATTTTTAATTTCCTTGAGGTTGTCATCATATAACATCAAAAAGTAGAATATAAGCTTGGAAAATATTTTCACTCTGGAAAACGCACAAAGATTAAAATCATGTTTTGACTTTTATGATCATGAAAATTGGGGATGCCGCATGTGTCTTTTCGCATCCGGGACGGAGGTGGAAGGGACCAAAATTTCTCCTGTTTGGAATTAAAATGCAAAGATTTATTCAAATCACGTGATACTAGAATTAGGGATCTTTAGGTGTTTTATATGCTGTCAAAAAGTCTATAGGGAAATCTCCCTACTAGTTTGAAACCATGAGAGACTGATGATGCATGTGTATTTTTGAGAGTAATCACATAAATTAGAAGTTTAAATGGATTGTATCAGCAAATAAGATGAACTTCCCACTAGAAGCATTAAAGTGGAGGAAAAATTAGGAAATGAAATTGAATTTAAGTGAAATCATTATACACACACGCGCATATATATATATATATATACATATACATGCATACATACAAGGAGTGTTCAAATGAAAAGGTCCGAAACGTAGTAACAATGTTACCGTAAACATATTTGATTATGACGCTATGGGAGAACGTAGCAAGACATACAAGGATGTGAATAGAGTCTTCGGCTTGGATCGAAGCATCCGCAGGAGAGTGCAGAGGCTCTTATAAAGCACCATCCAAGTGTGTGTGAAGACATGAGAGTGTTCACATTGTGAAATTCGATGATTGAGGAGCAGCGAGGCGTTATTCGATTTCTGGCAGCGGAAGGATTTAAACCGGCAGCTATTCATCGCCAGATGGTGACCGTAGGAGAGAAGACTATGTGTCCGACAAGTCAGCGAGAAAATGGAGTGCTCGCTTTCGTGCAGGCAGTGAGAGTTTGGTTGATGACCCGAGACCAGAACAGGCAAACATAGTCATCACGGTCGATCTCATCGACAAGGTAGACGATCTAATGAGAAGTGATCGGAACAACATTTTTAACCACCAACATTGCGAATGTTGGTGGTGAAGGGGGATGTCAACATTTGGACAGTGTTCAAGACAGATTACGTTATCGGAAGGTGTGTGCGCAGTGGTTCCAAAGTGGCTCACCCATCAGGAAAAGGAACTGCGTATGGGTCTAGCACTTCCACATCTGTTTCGGTATCATGAAGATCCCGATTTCCTGGATCGGATCGTCACAGGTGATGAGAGCCGGGGCCATCACTACGAACTAAAGACAAAGCGGGACAGCATGCAGTGGAAGCATGCATAGTCACCTCCCCCTAAAAAGTTCAGAGCCGTAAGGTGTAAAGCAGGCAAGGTGTTGCTCACCATCTTTTTCGACGTCCAAGGTCCGCTACTTGTTAAATTCTTAGAACACAGAAGAACCATTAACTCCGATGTGTACTGTGAGACACTCCGATGTCTACCCTGGTCCATCAAGAAAAAAGATTGGGACTGCTCACGGAAGGGGTGGTTCTACTCCATCATAACGCGCGTCCTCACGTCTCCAGGGTCACACACGCGGAACTGACAAGTTCAAGTGGGAGCAGCTTGACCATCCGTCCTATAGCCCGGACATGTCGACCTGTGATTTCCATGTGTTTGGTCTCCTAAAAAAACATCTGAAAGGGAAGCGCTTCAACTCGGACGACGAACTCAAGGATGCTGTGAAGGACTGAGTCTCGTCAAGGCCACAGGAATTTCGGGAACAAGGAATCATTCGGCTCGTTCATCAATGGGATCGTTGTGTTCAGTCCTATGGTGTGTACTTTGAATAAAGTCTTCCTTTATACCCACAGTATCGTTTCGTACCTTTTCATTTGAACATCCTTTGTATATATATTAGGTTTATTTATTACTAACGAATAACCGAGATATATCCAGATAAGATTTATTTTGTATATTAATTTATCTTTATGTATATAGTGTGTAAATTACAGCTTTTAATGTTTTTCTGTTTGGTTTCAAGGAACCGTACATTGAAGTAACTCGTAGTATGGATATGATAGAATTCCTTCTACTGAATTCTTCAATGAAGGCATTCGAACGTTCAAGAAACGCCGAGAGAAATGTATAACTCTGGACGGTTACAATGAATGGAAGTCTTAAGAATAATAAGTAAAAATTATGTCTCTTGGTTACTTTTAATAATAATTAAAACTTAACTATTCCCCGGCATAAAAATTAAATCATTACAATATCCCTTACCTATACCAAAACACAGTGCGCATAATTTTGTGTGCTGAAACTGTTTGCTCGAGCTTCCCTTTTTTTGGGTGGTATTGAATACCTTCATTCCATGGATCGCTGTTTTTTTATAGTGTCACGTGAGTCACCTTTTCACCTCAAGTGAAAAGTTGGCTTAAAAACTCATCACTTTTATCTCATTGAACAGCTTAAATAAAGTCAAAGCACTGTCTATCCAAATGGTTTTGTCATTCAATGGAATGGTCAGTCAACATTTCCGATGCCTATCTCAAGCACAACTTTCGAAATTTAAACATCTGCCGAAATTTCGAAATTTAAACAAATGCCGGAACTTGTAGAGACTTATTGTAAATCGTAAAAATATATTGCGTCGGTTTTTTCAAATTTTAGCATCAATTTTCTGCACTTTCAGTAATGAAAGACGATCGACCACTACATTTCTCTTAATGAACATAAGTACAACCATTTTTAAATGTTCTCACTCATTTTTATACCATTACGTCACTCATAGTATTTTATCAATGCACTGCATTAATCTGCTGATGATCTTCGGCAGCTTTCACGCCTTTTGCTTGCAGAAAATGAATCACAGCACGTATTTCACAATAGGTGGCATTTTTAACTGTGTGAGGCCTGTTAAATGCGTACAAACAAATGTAAACATGATCGAATGCTTCCGTACTGGCCTTTGTAACATCACAGAGTCCGCCACTGTGACTAATCTCAGTACATCTGTGTGGAATGGCAACAATAGTGCTGCAGCTGCAATAATAAAAAAGGTAATTGCTTGGAAACATTCCTAGTATAAGGATTCAGTATGAAGATAGGATATATTTTTAGCAAAGATACGAATTTATTTTAACACTGAGATATTTCCCAATCTAAAATACTTGAATTTGACTCCTCTTCGATTCAAAACAGAGACTGTGCTAAAGAAATTGTTAAGCACAGTTTCTTTTGCACATTGATCCTTTGAGTAAAGAGAATATATCAATATTAAAATTCTATAAATACAATTGATATGTAAAGGCAACCGAGCATTAACTTCTAATGAGAAAAAAATCCCAAAATAAATATACATAATTAATGCACTCATTTTCAAAAGTTAAGCTAACGATAATTAAGTGAATAATGAAGTAAATCTAAATCGGAATGACTGTAAAAGTGATAAATGCGTCAAAAATGGTTATATAAATGAAGAAAATATAGCAAAAGAGCGATAAAAATCCCTTTTATTATCCAAAGACACAGTCTGAAAAAAACCGGATATAAGAGGATTTCACACTTTAGTGAAAAACAAATAAAATAAAGAGATGATGCTGAATTTAATAAAGTGTATAGTTACCTCTGACATCCAGGCACAATGAATTCCTATATTTGCTATGAGATTGTGGATAAGTTTTGGGCTCAAATAATTTCTAACATCACGAAAAGCGCTTTTCATTTCTGAAACTTAGCTTGAGAAGAGACTGTAAGTCCCATCACTGTATACTTTAGCAATCACAAAAACCCTTTCAAAGATACGAAGGTCTATTCGGCCTTTCAATATGGTGCCTGTCCACACCATGACTCCCTTAGATGGAAAACGATATCTTTCGGTGATGTTTCCCGCGTGGAAACGAGTTCCATATTTTCGTCGCACTGTTGGCCGATGAGAGTCAGTGTTCAGACTAAAGTGAGATTTCTCACTGAACATCCCATTGATGCACGGTTCCAAACTTCAATACTGATATTCCAAACTCTAGTTTAAAGGAGTGTGCTTGTGCGTGGATGAGAGAGGAATGCAAATTGTATTCCGTCTGACATAGAGACCAACAGGTCTCCAGCACACAGTTTGTCTGCAAACTGGTACTCCTGTGGCAGCTGGGAGCGCTGAACTCAGTTCTCTGGCACAATTGTCCTTCTGACGTCACGCAGTTAATGCCAGATTTCGGTTTTGGCGAACGGTTGTGACTCTTGGTTCACCTGGTACTGGCTGTCAGTCTACATTTCCAGCACTTTCAAACCTCTACCAAAGTCTTAAGATTACCCTACGAAGCATATTCAGAATTCCAGATACTTTGTTTTGTGATCGTCCGGATTCAAGCATTCCAATGATTCTTCCTTTCGCAAACATGTCCAGTAAACGTTTTTGGGTCGTCATTCGTTCTGTTTAATTATCAAAAACGTTCCTTGGAACAGATTTGAGCTAACCCTCTGAACTATTTATGCCGAGGGTACCAGTTTTATCTTATTTCTGACGTTAGCAGGTGATTTGTGTATGAAGACGTCGACTGAAAAGTTTCGCATTCAATAGAAGATTCTCCACAAGATATTTTCAAGTTGTTTTCAAGTTATTAGAACTCGTTACAAGTTATTTAGTTACACAAGTTATTATTATCAATTTTTTCGATACTCCACAAATCAGTTATTATTCTTACCAGTAATTATCATTTCTCCAATATTTATATTTACTCACATTTCTTTTTGTATTTTACAAATTATTCTTATTTTTTGGGCATCAATGTACTCTGTCTAGAGAGCATGAAGATACAACTTTTACCGTGGAAATGATTTTCTTGAAATTGTCGATATACGTATAACTATGATATCGACATACGATATATGATATAGTTATACGATAATATCGATATACGATAACTAAGAGTAAAAGGGTCAAAAGATAAAATAAAGGACAATATGTTGAAATCGAAACATGCTTTTCATAATAGCGAAAAAAAATTGATTCTTGAATTATTTTAAAATCTCTAAAATGAAGGTAAATTCTTCGATGAAGAAATAAAAAGGATTTGCATAATTATCATTGTTCTCAAGGTGAGCGGAATATTTAACAGATTTGTGATTTATGTAATTGTAGGAATAAATTAGATACGGTGGTTAATAGATTAACCTAATAGATTAGATTAGATACGGTCAAGATATATGCTAAAGCGATAAGTTAGATAAAATAACACTTAGTGATAAACTTAATACCTGTGTCAATATTTAACATTCAATGAATGAAACAAAGTATTAAAATGACGATATTAAGAAGGAAAGTGGAAGAGATAGAAGCGATTTTGACAAGGGGAAAAAAACTCCGATCTTATTAATATTTTAGAAACTATTTTAAGAATAGTTCCTTTTCATTATATATATATATATATATATATATATATATATATATATTATAATTTATATTAATTCAATCTAATAATTATTTTCTTTGCTCCGCAAATTACCAGAAAAAAATATCTTTTAAAAACAAGATTTCTTAAAAATAATTAGTTTTTTCCATTTAATGTCTATAATTTTAAATAATTTAATCATAATTTTATATTCAATTAATAATTTATAGTTTGCTTTAATTTTAATTACATTTAACTTAAATATATTCAATTTAATAATTTATAGTTTGCTTTAATTTTAATTACATTTAACTTAAATATATTCAATTTAATAATTTATCTTTTGCCTTAATTTTAATATCGGAAAAGTTTACTATTGTCCATTTCTCGATATTTCACCTTTAATTCTTATATTTAATTGAGTAATTTAATAATACTTATAAAAAAAGATGCGCCTTGAGTGACTAAATCTGTTCTTTGCAAAACTTTTAATAGAACATTTTTTTTGTAATTGGAAATAGGTACAATTTTTTTTTTTTTTTTAAAAAAAATTCTATTTAAATATTATTAATCTGTAATAATGTATTCTTAAGGGATTTTTTAAATTTAAATATGTTTCATTTAAATATTTTCAGTACCATATAAAACGAAGAAGTTAACAAGTATTCCTTAATATAAAATTGTTTCAAATCGAAATGAGTTAAAAAAAAGTTTAGTATTTGATCACTGAACGCGGTGGGTGAGTTTTCACACTTTTCACAAAATGAGAGGAAAAATCCAGTATAATATTTACATTATTCCCTTAACACCCTTTTCTTTGCAAAAATTTTCGCACGTTAATTTCTTAAAAAAAATTGAAGATGATTGAATAATTCTGTCAAGTATATGAGCATGTTTTTCGTGGAAAATTCCAACGAATCGACGTAGTCAAAATCACCTGAATTTGAATGAGACGTTGTCCCTTTTTTTTTCTAAAACAAATAACAAAGAAAAAAATTAACTTTTTTTTTACAGTATAATTATTTTATACTTATATATAGATTTAGTAAAAAAAATTGTAACTCTTTATAAACACACGACAGCAAATCTTATTTCACCACAATATCCTATATATTTGACATGTTAGTTGCTGCAATACCTTTATTTATTGACGTCATACACACAATTAGACGCAGCACAGGTGGAAATGGTAATAGATCTCATAATTTTGGATCACGACAAGTGACGAGGACGACATCGGTGAGTTGTCCCCTCCCTCTACTAGCTTCCACACCATTCCAACGTGAGAACTGTGAGCCTCAAGAAATTTAATGCGTATTACCCTCGCTACACGACGGGTCCTTAGAGGCATCAGGATGTAATGTTTTGTAGAAGTTGAGTAGTAAAAGGCTCTTGACGAGTTGGTGACCTAGTAGTGTTCTATCATGGGAATTTTAGCAGCATAAAGTCAGAGTTACTCTCGAGTAGGAGCAGATCTGTCCATTAGTTTCTCCCGAGTATGACTCGTTTATGAATGTTAAGGGGTTGATAATGTCATGAAAAATTACTTAATCGTTAAGATGAAGAGAGTAACATCTTTGAAACTGAAATATTAGAGTCCCAATTTCGCTTACCAAAACGTTACTTTTACTAACCAAACATTACTCACGAGAGTGATTCAAAAATACTAGCGTTTTCGACGACAAGCTGCGTTGTTTAAGTAAGTTTCCGCAGCCATCTGTTAAACGGAGCAAAAATATATTTGACATTGATTCATAAGGTAGTTTTAATTTGGCAACAAGCGGCTTGGAAATCAAAATTTGATTCTGGTCATTTCCAGTTGACCCTGTCGATGAATCATATTTATACACGGGGACTTAAGTAATATTCGAAACAATGGTTGTTTCCGGTGAATATGTTCCAAAGAAGGCGCTCTCGTCGGCCGGATATGCTACGGCGACGATTTTTTTTTTTTTTTTTTTTTTTTGGATGCGAAGGGCGTCTATATTCATTCTACCCTTAGAAATAATAATAATAATAATAATAAAAAGGAAGGGGGAATCCCTGGTTAAATTCCCCTTCCCCATTTTTAATCCCTATTTCCCAATCCCAGTACGGATACTTTTTGAACCGGTCCTGTAGTGCATTTTTTTAATTTTATTAATAAATAGTAGTTACTCAAATCTTAGTACAAAGGGTCAATAATTTTATTTTTTTAGTCATATTACTTCTAAATAAAATACAACCTATGACGTTGGACTATTCGCGATTTTCTCTTCGGTAACCTAGGGGACTTTTAGTAATCTGAATTGCATAAAATTTTCAGTTCTTCCCAACCCAAATGAAACTTGATTAGATAAATTAGATGAAAACAGAAGAGAACTTAATTGAATTAGAAACAGTGATATTATATATACATGAAACGATAGCTAAGTAACACAATGGAGGAGCTTTGAATCCCGCTTTATATATTTGTCCCAATAGTTAATCAATTCTATTTCAATCCGTTATAATTCTTAACAACGGGAACTGAATTTCTTCTTGTATGTTTGTAATGTATTTTAGGCTTTGACAAAACTTCTCCCCAAGCTTAAAAAAGCATTTGATGTATTTAAATCTAATAATGAACCATAAATTCGATTGCACACTTTTAACGTACGTAATAGAACGGCATAAAACCCCTTTCGTGTCGAGAACTAAGTATCGTTTTTACTATTCTCGATTCGCATTCAGAGCATAAACAATGCGAAGTGAGCTGGGTTGGAACGAAAAACATCCAGCCACTCGCCGAGCTGTGTCTAAACTCGTTGGACTTGAAATATATCGCGTGTTTAATCAATTCGTGCGTGGAAGAATCGACTGCTAAGTGACGATATGCATTTCTTTTTAGAATCGAATCATGACCCCTATAGTTCTTAGTATCACCGTAATAATTTTTATGGAAGATATATTTTCTTGTTCGAAGGATTTTTTATGATGTCCTTTCAAATATTTCTTTAGCTTCCTTATTGCAAATCACGATACAAAAATATAAAGTTTGATTGATATGTTTTTTGTTTAGTAAATAGTTGTCTGATCCTATAGTAGATATTAAATATGTTCTTGAAGGTTTTGTGATCAGAGAGAATACAGATCACAGTTCAACGTGATATTTTTTGAAATCCATCAAATAACGGCAAAATAAAGGAATAGTTTATTTATAAATGAAATAATGAACATTGTGGCAACACACAAAAATTGAATTCAGATAATTTTTTTATGATAAACGAAGGAGTTTCGCGGTTTTAATTATTACTAAAAATAACCGAGATAGAAATTCAATTTTCATACGTAATGCTTAACACTTCTCTTCATAGTTACCATCCAAAGTTACATATTTCACCTAACGTTTCTTGATTTTTCGAGGGTCGTCATTGTAGATCTTAGCATATAGCGTCGAAAAGTATTATTCCGTCTTTTCACTGACGTCATTTGTGTTGTTAAATCTCCGAACCTGCAACAGTTTTTTGAATTCTGAAAATAATAAAAAATCGCTTGGGGTTTAGACAGGGAGAATAAGGTGAAAGTGGCGATATTTCAAAGCCACATCTCTTCAATTCCTCAACTTCATCTCGAGATGAATGAACGGGTACATTATTAGAAGACGGATGCCTTTGGTGAGCATACCGCTCCGTTTCTTGATCAAATCATCTCGCAATTAGTTCAGCAGAATGCAATAATAGACATAAAGGATGGTCTAGTCCTTCTCCAAGTAATCTGTAAAGATGATGAAAAACAGACGGCATGATCTTCTCAGCAAACTTCTACACCTTAGCCTTCTTGAAAGAAGATGAGTCATTGAGCTTCCACTATTTGCTGATCTCTTTGGTCTCTGGATCATATCGATTGATCCAAGATTCATCCATAATTATACTCCAGGCGAAGGAAAAAATCCCCTTCATCTTGCTCTAAAAGATTTAACTTCTCCCTTTACAAATCGTACCGTATTTGCATCCGAAAAGGAGTCAGTAATAGAGGAACCCAGCGTGCTGATACCTTTGACACGTGAAGCTCTTCGGGCATAATTTTCCACGCACTGTCCCGTGATTAAGATCAGTCTCATTGATGATCATTTACATTGTTGCTGTACATAGGATAAAATCCTCTACTTTTTTCACTGTGGCAGCATCGTCCCTGAATGATGGTTTTTAGCATCTTGGACCATTTGAGAAAGACATTTTGCTTGTTTGAAAGTTTCTTTTCCACCTCACAACAGTGTCATGGCAACTGTGAATGGAAATATGTCATTTCTATACGCAGTTATCATTTCATTATGGATTTACTGGGAGCTACAATCTTTCAAATGAAGGAACTTAATCACACTGAGAACCCTATCTTCCCAATATTGCGAGTTACTTCAATCTATAACTTCATGAAACCAAACAAATCATCATTAAAAATTCTATGCAAAGCCTTGCAAAGAACAGATTTAGCTACCCAAGGTGCGCTTTTTATGTAATTATTATTAAATTACTCAATTAAATATAAGAATTAAAGTAAACGATGAAATATAAAGAAATGGACAATAGTAAACTTTTCCGATATTAAAATTAAAGGAAACGATGAATTATTAAATGAAATATTATATCAGTTACATGTAATTAAAATTAAAGCAAACGATAAATTATTAAAATGAATATATTTAAGCTAAATGTAATTAAAATTGAAGCAAACAATAAAAAATTGAAAAGTGATCAGGTACGCCTAAGTGCCCTACCTAAAACAATACCCCTTGGGTAATAATAGTTGTAATTTACAACATTTGTACATAAGGATCAATTAATATGCAGAATAAATTTCATCCAGATTTTTCTGTTATTTCTTAGTAATAATTAAAACTTTTCTATAACCTCTATACTCCTTAATATATCATAAGGTAAATGTTTTGTTAAAGTGGAAGAAAATCTATGAAAAAAAGACAATTTACTATGTTTACCTCCTTTTTACATCTCCCCTTCTACCCTAAAAGAAAGAAAATCGTATATCGTAATGTTTTCTTCCTAAAAGGTTATTAAAATATGTAAAACCTCCATAATAATTTGTGAAAAACATTAGTCAAATCAAGAAAATCTATATTCAAATAATCACTTATGAAACCAATATTTGAACTTTTGAATGAATGACACATTTTTAGAAATTTTATAAAAGGTTGAAAATCAGAGGAAAAACATTAAAAAAATTGGTACCTATCAGCTTCATACGAACACTTCATGCAGTAACTTGTTCATTCGAAATTAGTGATATAGAGATCGTTAATGACGCAAGAGCCGAATGTGGCTTGACAAGAAGAAAAGTCGAAAATAGAGAAGTATCACTAAGGTATCCCAGGGTTTCGTCACTCATGTTTACCAAAGACAGTAAACCCCATGGGGAAGAAATAGATTGCTAGGATGTCTCGGGGTCGTCATACCCGTACTCGCCTAAAGAAGTCAAACACTTGAGAGGGTCATGCGACATTAGAACGGTGTGGATGTGGGGAGTGTGAAATACTGTTCATTTATTGACCTCGTCATCTGATCGTAGCTCAAAGTTGCGAGATAGACCGGGGACCTGAACACGCGCTTCAAGCCCTAATTGGCGCACGAATATCTCTTGGATACAACAAAAATAAGATCCATATTTCCTAGCTATGATTGAACTTCCTTGAAACCAATTCTACTAATAGAGGTCTCTACTCTTCCATTTAAATAAATATAATGAAAGAAACGATAATTTATTTGCTACACAGAATTAATTTTTGAAAAGTTGTTTTCGTCATCCAATACAGGTGTTAGTAAATTGAAAAAATTGACATAATTTCTTATATTATTGCTTTCTATGACTTCAAAGCTGATTGGTAAAAAGTTTTAAATGACCGCAAGTGAAGTGTAAAGGCCAAAAAAAAAAAAAAAAAAAAACATAAGCCAAGTCCGAGTAACCCAACTCTCCGTGGTTTACGGCTGCACGCCATATTTTGATCTACTAGTCGGAAATTTACGGATCAGGACACCCCCAAACAAAACATGGTCAAAAAAGAACGCCATTCGACAAGTATTTTAGGCGATCCTTTTTTTATATTATTGTTCCTCCATCAATCACCAGTTTATTAAAACTGTATCTCAGTGTCCCAAATTTCAACAATGAGTGGATGTTGCATTAAAATTCATTCTTTATTTGCGTGAGTATTTTTGTGTGAAATACTATGTCAAAACTCGATAGCGAGTGAATGTTACTTTGGAGTCTGTTCTTTTCGCATGCATAACTTTGTGCGAAAATGTAGAACACAATTTTTCATGCTTTTAACGCCTGATCGAAGTGTTTATACATAGTAAGCTTCAATTTTTTTTTTAAAAAAAATCGATGCCGTTGTATCATAAATTTTCCAGGAAAAGTTTGATATTTTTATATCCATATATATAGACTATCCATTACTCGAATGTATGTATTTATTCTGTTTGAAATTTTTATTTTATTCGAAATCATTATTTACATTGTAATCATTAAAAATAATATCTTATTTAAGATAAAAATGGAACATGTTAATATAACTGCGACGACTCAGGTAAGGAAAAAAGGAGGTTATTTTATTCTAAGAGTAAGCAATCCTTACACTTTAAAATTGAAAGCAATGGAAATTATATCTTAAAATTGAGATATCTGTACATTTATATATCTGTTTATGCGTAGGAAATCAGATTTATAAACATAAATAATTATGTACGAGCAATTAATAAGCAATCTCTGCATTTTCATTTGTATATATATCGTATATTTATCCTTAAATTATATCTTGTATAAAATCTACTGCAATTATAACTTCAAATTTGCAGAGTACTTTTTAACACGACATTCTATACACTGAGCATGATTTTTTAAAAAAATAAATTCAATATAAAGTTGCAAAAACGTTAAATTTTATTATTCAAATATCTCTTAATTTTTACAAATAGTATTTGATACTTAAACATTTGTGAATGTTCAATAGAAAAAAAACTCTCTGTGTAAAAAATAACATAATTTCATAATGCGCAAAATACCAGCTTTATGGATAGAGTAGATTTTGAGGGAAATGTACCAGAATCCCCTAAAAAAACTACATTTTGAGAAAAACGTAAATGCATATAACTATAACTAGCTAATGCCATATCATGAGTTTTTACACTTTTAAAAAATTTAATTTACGAATGTCCTATTTATTAAATTTTTATAAGTAATACATTTGCAAAAACAACGAAATACCCTTTATTTTTTCATAGAAAAATGTTTAAAAAATGCACAATTTAAAGCGTTTTAGTGGGTCTGTTACCTTAATCCATTTTGAATTTTTTTCTATAAAAGGGACATTGTTTGATAGTTTTAAATTACGATCTAAAGGAATATGGGTACTGTAACAGGACAATATGTCCATCAAGTGTGCGAAATTTCCTAACAACCCACTATAAAAATGAAAAGAATAACCCATTTTGATTTTGAAGTACACAAAATAAAGATAATAAGACTTTAAAGAAAATTGATGCATTAGTCTTCGAAAACGAGAGATATTAGTTTAAGTCTACTTTTAAAACAAACGTATTATGTTATCGCATGAGGTCATACGTTAAAATAAATATTTGAAGTTTTAAAATTAAAGTAAAATTTGTACTATGTGTACCACATGTAATTAAGAGCTTTTCTCATTTAATAGATGCATCATGATCAGTCGATAATCAGAATTCTACTCGCAAAAAAAGAGAAATTTTAAATATACTTATATAATACATCAACAGTACGTATAAGGAAAAATAAGTGCAATATATATATATATATATATATATATATATATATGCATATTAGAAATCACTAAGAAGAAACTCGGAAATGTTTTGAATTTTTTGAAAATATTAATATCATTTTACTGTCAATTCATGAATAATTATTTAATTTGTAAGATATTAGACAATGATAAATAAATTCCTCGTAACAAAAAATAAAACTATATTGTGAGAAGTTAAAAAAATTATGAATCTATTTTAAAATTTAAAAGTTTTTTGTACACATAGAAACTGTTTATGCTACATTCTTTTTTTTAACAAAAATGAGTCTTTTTGAAAGATATTTAAAAAAAAAGGAGTATCAAACTTCGTGAGATGAACTAAGAATTTTTTTTCTTGAGTTTTGCAAGATTATGTGTGCCCTTTTTTTTACACATTTTAATCCACAATTACATGCCTATTGGATTATCTTTATTGTTGCAAATATGACAAGAGATTTTTAATGTAGAACAGAATTTTTTTTTTGCTTTTTCTTCGTTAAATAACGCTTATTCATTTTAAAATTCAAATCGCCAGCTATTTTCAATTTATTTTCTAAGTGTCGGTAAATATGAACATAAAAGAAACTATTATCTCTCAACATATAAAGCTTTTAAATACAATACATGAAAAAAAATCTTTTTTTTTTTTGGAAAAAAAAATGTATCTGTAACAATGATTTAACACGGAGTTAAACGAAAAAAAATTATAATCTACCCCAGTAAGATGAAAATAAGAAGATTATAAGTTTAGCTGTAGAACACACTATAGAAGATCAGTTTCGGGCTTTTGATATTTGAAGCTGGGACACTTTTTATGAGTTTAACAGGGAACATATAAAAAAAAACGAAAAAAGGGTATTTGAACAATGTTAAACCGAAAAAGGAAAAAAATCTAGAAACCCCGATATCTTCTTCTTTATGAATAATAGAAAATTTTATTCACATTCTAAATTTATTGTAAATGAAGAAAAGGTTAAGTTACTGGTTAAAAAAGTCAAGGAGACTGAAAAACATTCTATAAGGGTTCTTAGACCTTTCTTTTTTTTCGTTAGTGGGTAAGCATTTTGCAAAGAAGAGGAAAAGTTTTTATAGCAACCGCTTTGAATTCCGAAACAAAAAGGGCAATTTTTATCCCGTTTCTTTCGTCTTTTTGCATTATAGGTCATGTTTCCTCATCTTTTCTAAAGATGTTTTTGCGAAAATGGTAATTTGAAGAAGATTCTGTATTAAGGCATAAAACCTAATTTCGAAAAACCAACGGTCAAAAGGTAGTTAAATATTTTATAGGTGAAAAAAAAAATATGATTATTCAGCTATTTTACTTCTTCATTGGGAGGTCTATCCTCCCCATCAAATGGCTTATGCAGATAGCATGAAGAATTAAAACTAAATCCGCCTTTCAGTTTTGTATATAACAAGAGTCAGATTTAGTCCCCGGCCTACCATATTAAAACATTTTTGGCAGAGTGGTTTTTAATCAGCATAATTCCTTCAGGGTATTCACTGATTATAGCGACCCTCTTTTCAATTTACATTTTGTTGTACGGTTGTCCTTTAGCTACAAAATAGGCTTCGTTTCACGGCGATCACCTCTTCATTCGACGAAATATCTTCAGCAGGCATTCTTTTGAGATCCAAGACAGGAAATAGTCGCTGGGGCCAGATCTGGAATACGGTGGATGGGAGACAATTCAAACTCAGATTCATGGTTGCCATCGTTTTCACCGACATGTGACACGGTGCATTGTCTTGGTGAAACATCTTTCTTTTCTTCGTGCGGCCGTTTTCCCGGCGATTTCGTCAAACGGTCAATAACGCTATATAATAGTCGCTGTGGATAGTCCTTCCTTTTAAAGGTAGTCAGTAGAAATTATTCCATGCGCATCTCAAAATACAGACATATTTTCAGCCGATATTTACGTTTTCCCACGCTGGAGAGTTCATCGTGTGCCGATCCACTCGGATGACTGTCAGTTGGACTTCAGGTGAAATAGTAAACCGTAATCATTATCACATATCGACACAAAACTCAGGTTTATTGCAGCAGTCATCTTCAAACACTGCTCCAGATCATCAGCTCGTCGTTGTTTTGGTCAAAGTATCGCGGCTGCCACTTTGCTGGAGCTTTCTCATGCAAATATTCGTGAATGATATAATATGCACGTTCAGTTGATATCTTTGGAAGTGCTCTGCTGTTCATTCAATTACAATTTACGGTCATTCAAAGATCATTTTTAATGTTGTCGTCGGTAACAGCCTCTTTAGGCATCCACCGTCTTCGGTGCTGTTTCACCTCGTCACAGCATACCCATCCTTGATGGTAGATTTTCCTGGGGCAGTGTCGACTCATCGTAAGTTTTATCAGCTATATTTTTCCTTAAAAACCAATATTTCATCAACACGCGAAATTCCTTTTATCCATTTTTCACAATAACAATTTGCTTCCCTCAAAATGCTATAATTCACAAATAATAAACTGGCTGTGGGGTGCCACGCATCTTTTGAGGTTGGGCTAACTAAAACATATGGATTTAATTCGTGGCGCCATCTGTATCAGGCCCTTTTCAATTGACTTTTATCAATGCTCTTCTAAGGTGGTATCGGAGGAGAGCCAGGAGATATAAAAGCGATAAGTTGAGTTTATGCCCAGGTGAAATAGAATGCTGCCGCTGCCTCTTTAGGTATGTGTATAGATTTACCAAAGTCGAACTACGTAGGCTGCTCGTTGAAATTGATCGCAACAAATTTCTAGTGATATATGGAAAGAACTAAGCTAACTCCTGTATTGCCAAGGGATCACGGATAAAATAACCGATCTGAGACCCGGATGCTCATGGTGAAAGGAGTGGACTGGACAGGACTGGTGGACAATGATTTCTGGTTCGTCTAATGGTCTGCTATCCCAATCCCAATTAGATTACCAGGATTAGTGAATGTGAAAATTATGGATTATTAAATGAAATAATGAATGAACTAGAAAATTTATGGAGTGAAGTAGATGAAAATTTAAAATTATTAAATTGCCTTTGCGCTGCCACCGCGCTGCTGTACCGCCTTGCTGGCTGTTGCAGCGGCAGCAACGCATATCATACAGGCAATATTAACCGCTAACACATAACACCTACCTTCTGTACTGCGCCTTTGCTGTGCCGCTGCCGCCTTTCTATGCATACACCTGCCGCAACGCTGCATAACATGGCTAACGCTAACTATTATACCATCATACCACCTTCTGTATTTCTTTATGTACGCTGCGCGTACAACATCGTGACATGGGCGACGCTCTGCGCTGTATACCGCTGTACCATCTTATCCTGTATGCTATGCCCATATGGCGTATATGGCTATGAACACATATTAACGGACGCGCAGTACCGCTGGCATAACGCTGTATGGCTCATGTATGTACCACTAGCATACATATGCAATTAAATTGGTGAAATGTGAACAATATAAATGAGCAATATCAATCGTAAATCAACCATATGAGTAAACAATATCAATAAATCAATAAACAACCAACAACATTC
>BMAW01097683.1:24733-103978 GCA_019974015.1 Nephila pilipes | reverse complement strand
AAGATAAATCAAAATTTGATTGCAACTACGAGTTGACAAATAAGGAATAAGTCAAACCAATATTTTAAATAAACGCCAAATTTGTTTTGTGTAATTTATCAGATGGCAGCACACAATAGTAACAACGACAACTTCCTTGATTTAGCAACACCATCTACTAAAATAGATATTTATTGATTTACCATCGTAGCTAATCAATTGAATGTTGAACTTCATAAGAGTATATTTTCAGTATAAGTAAATCATCCTGATATTGTAAGCCGAATTTAGATCGTAATTTTAAATTCCAAGCAGTGATAGCTCAATCACAAATGAACATGCGTTATTACTAACCCTAAACTTTTGAAACTGTGCACTTAGCTTTAATCACACTGACTTATCACTTTTTCCTCTCGCCCATCACCTTCATTCTAGAAGAGGATGGGTGAAACCTTTTCCCGTTATCTCAGATCTCCCAAGAACCAGTGCCGTCGGATAGCCAGGGGACGGCGGCAGCATAATGTCTCCGCCATCGCCACTAAAGCCAGGAGAGGACGGGGAGTTTCATTGTTCGCAGGGGTCGACACAAAAGCCCCTTTGTTCGGGGTCCCCATTGTGGCGGCACTCTTTGTTCCCCTCTATTTACATCTCTGTGGCGGCAGCGCTTCGCCTCACACCTACACTGGCTTTGGATCTCTGATGGTGATCGGTGACGTCACTATGCCAGTATTTCAGAAGAGTTTTAGAGATAGGCCTTCTACCTGTTCAATTCATCGCACATTCCCCACCTCTACCTTAAATTGTTTACAAAAGGGATGGGAGGTCAGTGTAAAGCAATAAGGATGAAGAGATAAGGATAGGATGTTAATGATGTGGGTGCTTGTCTGAAGCTTGGTATAACGGCACAAGAATCACATTTTAGTGATGAATAATCCATTTTAAGTTATTTTATGACATGTATGAAAGATAAACCGATTTTAGCAGAAGTTTTAAAATATATTATCAATACGGAATGTTTAGGTCGATTGCATTTAAAATTCCTTGATTGGGAACGGTGCTTAAAGTTATTAAGGAGAAAGTTTATTACAAAAAGCACACACACCTGGCAAATTTGACCTAAAACAACATTTCAAATTGTTTCTGCTACTTCCTTAAACTAAATTCGAAATGAAAAATTATGGACAGATTATTTAAATTTATATCTAACAAATGGTTGAAAACATTTTACTGAGAACTTAAAGAATATTATGATCTTTGGAAAAGAACCAAAGTTCGTCCCTTTGTAAATTTAGGATTATATTTCGTTTAAGCCTGACGTAGCATGGCAGCTGATTAAAACATTTTATCCGATTCTCAGCGAAACGAATTGTCCATCAGAACTTTGTAGCGATTATGATGAAAAATACTCACCTATCTTTCTATTGCGATACATATTGATCCTACAGGTACACTATTATTAAGTATTATTTCAAATTTAGATGAGAAAATTAAAATAATTGACATTAAATAATCATTTTGGCTTGATAGTGAAAAGTTCTCATGAACGATACATATTTTCCAGTTTCAAATTCATTTTCACAAGAATTAATCTAATTTAAAATCCTCCTAGATTTTCATAAGTAACGTTGATGTAACAGATAA
This sequence comes from Nephila pilipes, assembly GCA_019974015.1. Taxonomy (NCBI): domain Eukaryota; kingdom Metazoa; phylum Arthropoda; class Arachnida; order Araneae; family Nephilidae; genus Nephila; species Nephila pilipes. The sequence goes on along the minus strand of BMAW01097683.1, from coordinate 102,358 downwards.
ACTTAGAGATACCTTAGATTTAATCTAAGAGACCTACATACTAATTTTAGATAATTATTTTAAACATTTTTCAACTAACCATCATCAGTGCTCCCAAATATGAGTCCGTTGTTTATAAAATTCGAATCAAATGCCTTTCTTTCACTGGCCTCTATTGACCATTTTAAATGTTTGTTTTCAATTTGATTTATATTTTAAGAAAAGATATCCATGTATACACACGCAAAATCACGGAAGCAATAGAAGCATACTTAGAATTTTAATTGCTACATATATTCTTCCCTGATAAATAAAATTTTCAGTTCAGTTGTTAAAATCAAATCAGATCGATAATACATTTAAATGGATGTAGCAATTTCGAATAAATATTGCTAATGGTCGAACATTTAGTAGACAACAGGGAAATCAATGAAATTATCAATATTGTGTGATAGTATTAGCATAAATACATTGACAAATATAATTTGTAGTTTCCTTGTGCTCGAACAAGTCAGATTAATCGTATTTATGTTATATTTAATTTATAAGTAAATACATTTTTAAGTCAATAAAATGACTATTCTTTTCTGAAAGGCCGCATACCTACTACGTCGAATCAATAATCATTATTGCACAAGTCATCAAGTAGCTATCAATATTTTTCCTCATAGATCATTTTCCAGCATGAAGGCTAGAAATTAATAGGTTTTATAATTACGGTCCAATCGAAAACAAGCCCTGCGTTAGAAAACGTAATGAATCTGAGGCAATACCTTTTCACATTCCATTTAAATAGTTGAATATAGCATTCTCAAACTGTCAGCCATACCTTGTTCGTTATGAAGATCGATCATACCCCTCGGCAAGATATTTATAAATAATTTATGGGGATTTGTACTTCGATTCAATTTTCACCGTTTCTAAACTGCTCATATAAATTGAAAGTTCGAATATCCTCAGGCAAGTACTACAATTTAGAACCGCAAAGAATGCTGCAAGTCACTTTAGATTCTGATTCACAAGATTGTACGGAAAACATCATGCTTCATTCTGTTATAGTAATTATAAATTGTGCTTGCTTAATAATTGAGATAAACCAACGCTTTAAAAGCAACGTTTTATATGGTGGCAAATGTTTATTAAAGATTATTGGAATGATAGTTAAAACTTAAGTCGCAAACCATGAATATTGCATTGTTAGGCGAGTGAATGAACATCCCTAAAGTTCTGTATTTCAACAGCTTGATGAAGTGGGTTAAATTAATCGATCTAAAATTTGATAACATACAAACATAGACAAACTCACAGCAAGTGAAATACATAAAATGTTAAACTAACTGAAATTAATTAATTCATCCGGTAAATTAAATGGTTAATGTAGTAGCCCAACCATCGTTGGCGACAGGAATTACTTCATGGGTATTTTGCCAAATGGGGCTGATCTGGTCAGCTTTCGACTTAACGTTTATTAAAAATAAAAATGCCAAGTTTGGCAATTTTTAAATCGCGCCAAATGGTTGGGCTAAATTGCATATTAAAAATTATTGAAATATTAGTTAAACTTGTCTCAAATGTCAATTATTGTACAGCTAGCTAGTAAGAACGATTCCCAAAGTTTCAGAACTCTAGCTTAATGGAAGTTAGTTAAACAATGACTGAAAATTTGACACCGATACACCCACCCACCAAGGAAGAAATATAAAATGTTGTAAGAACATTAAATAAAAAGTACATTATTACTTACCTTCAGCAAATAACTTTAAAATGTTAATAAACAAACATCGTAGTGGGTTGTTTAAATTGTGAATTGGTTGTCAGGACTAAAATCACAACATTGCAATTAAAGAAAGTGCAGGAAAAATGATGATGATAATTTATAAATCAGTTAATTTAGATAGCGAGATTGGAACACGTTTATATGGAAAAGAGGAGTTTGAAGATAGAGGGACACTTTGTACTCACCATACTAGCACTAATAGAAGATAAAATAATTCGAATAGCTGAGATTGGAACTACGAGGATGGTTCAAAAGTACCTGTATTTCAATGTAGATAATTATTAGAAAATTGTTGTTGCCTACTAGTGCCGCCATCTGGTATATAGAACCAAAACAACAAAATTAATAATATACAAAAGTTAGTTTGATATGGTAGTCATTTGCCGACAAAATTTGATTACGCCGCGTCACGTTGCCACCGTTAGACTTGTGGATTCACCATATATAGTGGAAATCGCTAAAATTCCAACTGGTTTGTGTGACCTTTTCCATAAAGGCAAACTGGTCCAATTGTCGAAAGTTCTGACAAAGAATTATTGAGACACAAGAAGGTGGCATGATCCCGAATTCGAGTAACTGAGACTTAGATACTGTCTAGTGAGTCTTACTGAAAACAAACCATTTCTACGAGAGCCATTTTAGAATTTCTATGACTTTAAACGACTCCTCGTCGATCCAGTTCCTGTTCCCGGACACACCACAGTTGTTCAGATAATTGGAATTTTCTGAAAGTTTGCTGCGAAAGTGAAAAGGTTTCTTCCATATTTGTATAATGATTTTAGATTATTCAAAGTGAGAATTAATAAATAGTTTAAAGATCTTGACTGTCTAATTTTAAATGATTGGATTTAGTGAAATTGTATGAAACAACCATGAGTAACAGAAGTTGCGGTAAATAAGTGCATTGCAAATGATATGCTAAAATAAAAGTTAATAGGTTAAAGAAAATTGCAGATTCATCTGAAATGCACGTGAAAAGAGCAAAGTTTTCTATGTGTTAATTAAAATTCCATAATTTTAGTTAGTTACCTTATTACAACATCTTAACAGCTAAATTGAACAAAATGACTTCTAAGAATTTAGAAAAGTAGGTATAAAATATTTAATCCATATTTTGGGACATAACTTAGTATCCAATGCTTAAAGTGCTTTAAAATTGTATAAAATATTTTAAAATTTGTTTGAATATTTGGTTTGAAAACACTGCTAAAATACGCTTTATTTACGTAATAATATTCTACTCAAATTTTATTCTTTATACATGAAGCTTTTTCGTATATTTAGTATACTTAACAGAATACAAATTTTATGATAAATTACAAAATTAGCCAATTCAACCATTTAAATGTTTAAATTATGTTTATTTATGAATTATGTTTAAAACTCATTTACTTACTAAAAGCATTCCTTGATAGAGAGAAGATTGTCTTAGATAACTTTATCCTCTTCTCATTCACTTTAATAATCTTAGCTTAGTCTGATGCCATTTATCTAAATTATTTGATCTGAATCTGAGACAAATGACTATTTTTAGAGTTTATCAACTAAGGCAATCATAAAAGCGCTTTGTTTCGCAATTTCTTTAAGATATTCTGATTGTTGAGCATTTATTGTATGCTAAAGAATTTTACAATTAAAACGCATTATCGTTATGCAGAAAACTATACCAAGCCACTGTATATTTTTACATTTATTTCTGTTCAATTTGAAATACTTTAAATATGTCAAGACCTGTGGCTTTCCTTATAATTCATTTGCATATCAATCACGCACAAAACTGGTGGTACTGTATAAATAATGCAATTCAGCGGAACATTATAACAGCATTACATTTGGAATATAGGCCATATCATTTATTCGAATTGTATTCTGATTTCATCCATTGTAATAAAACAATTTTAGATTTTATGCACCTACATGCCAAATGTGACAATAAAGCTGAAATAAGTCACCAATTATTTATAAGTGCTAATATGAAAAGAAAGAACTGCAATTTTCTTCACAAACGTCTTTTATAATTTTAATAAAATTTCACAATAATTGAATTAAATTTTATGTTATAAAATTTTACAAACATGAACTTCAACACTAATCCTTATTTGTAACAATTATACTCAAATGGCAATTTATATTAAGTCGACACGTGCTTAATTTCTAAAAATTCCTGTGGATAGGAATGGGGTAACTCATTATATCTCAGTCCCTAAGGTCGGATTTCCTTTGAATGAAAAGAAACAAGAGTATGCTGCTTTTCGCATCCAAAAATCACTACTATAAATACCTGACCATCTTCAAGCCTCTTTGAAAGCTCATAGTGTCAGAGAACTCGATGCAAAACAACAAGATTTTGATTTCATTTTAAATGGCAGCCAAACAAAGTGTTAAATTTATTTTGACTGTGTTTAAAAGGTGGCAGCACATAATGGTAAAAATAAATTGCCTTTACTCACCGTCAAAACAGTGGGCAGTTTTGAATCACCTGTACTTGTATTTTATATTATGCTAGCAATTGTTAATTGTATGTCAGAGTTACATATCCATGAAAGAGCAAAATTGTTTTGAAAACGATGGTATATATGTTCTATAACATGTGCAACCATTTCTGTAAGTTCATTTCATGAATTTTCAAACTTGATTGATATGTTTGAGTTACTCATTACCACCATTAAAATATCCACTGTATGAGGGTGTTATAAAGGCGATTATTTTCTAACATTTGATTCATTTCCTCCTGTCGTAAAGAAGTTCACTTAAGGTTTCACCTGCTCAGCCATTTTGAATTTGTGAACGGTTTGTTAACTTAGGATTCTATTTCAAAATTTATACTACAATTTTATTGTTGAAATTGGGTTTCGAAACTGTTTGTACTTTAGATTTCTTTCTAACGAAATTTTTAATTGTGTGCATGAATGTTAACTTAGAATTTTAGTTTTTCTCAAAATTTAGATTATCGAATTAGTTTGAGCGAAATTAAATACATTCGAAACTACAAAAATTAGTGAAGGTTTCCTAAGTGAAATTATATATTTTCATCCTCCTTTGGTTATTTTAGGTTTATTTTATAGTCTGCATGTGATATTTTCAGATCATTAAAAGTATTTTTCAGCAAAAATCGGAGGAATATTTAATCTTGCCTTCATTACTTTTTGTTGATTCAAACATGTAATTTATTATATCTAAATGAACACAATGGTTTGATTCGATGGAATGAGTAGAATTCTTATTGACATTGCATTCAACAAATTTAGACTTATCTAAAGTGACATGAACACAAACACAACGGACTGTACACAATTTTACTCAATATTGTAAACATACCTTGACAAGAGCATTAGTTTATTCGGGAGTAGAATAGCGTCACAAACGGACATAAAACGATTGTCAATACGGCCTTAGAACATTTGCCGTCTCGGACATAAAATAGCTGCAGACACTTACAGGCACTTCGCAACCCACCTGCTCTAGAGTTTTCGTTTTCTGATTGTGTTTGGTTCTAATTTCGCTTTCTATATGAACCCAAGCTGAAGAAATCGTTTGTGTCTTCACAGGTGCTTTAGGTGTTGGATTTTGTCAAATAGCTACATACATAGCTTCAAGTACATTTAATAATATATTTATTAAAATAATATAATTTCTGTTATTTCAGAGATTGGTCTATAAATAGTCCAGATTATTGTCTTGGTGAGAAGTGGTAGCTTCGTTAATCGAATCTACTATGTATTTTCTCTTTTCTCGGAACAAACAAACCGATTTGACTCGGATGATAACATATAGAAATGATTATTTCAAATACATCAAAATAAAAGAGCATACTTGTAGCATGGGCTATTATGTCCCCTCCCCTCTGAATCGAGGATTAAAGAAAGCTGTGCTTATGATGGGACGTCCAGAACCAATACATTTCGAGGTTTTAGAAACCTAACAGAACTTCGGTCAGAGACTATAGTGTCAGCAAATGGATGATTTAAACAAAGCACTGAAGAAAAGAAGTTGAAAAGTTCGATATGAAACACATTATATCCTTGATGAAATGGAAACCACATGCTGCTTTGACAATTCGTCAAAAACACAGATCTAGATTGGGAATTCTATTCCATCCACTATTCCTCAGACTTAAGAACCCTAATTATCACTTGTTTATCTCCTGCATTTTTAGAAAGGAATTTTTTTTTTAAACTGAAGCATACGTCACTCTAGCAATATTAAGTTCTTTGCCTTTTAAAGACAAGAGATATTTTCAAAAACATAGTATTGCGTCACCATCATGTTGTAACAGTTCAAATATATCACAATAAATATTAAATTGAAAACAAATAATTATTTTTCTTTCACTACTAAACCGACAAACTTTCTGGCATACATATAAAGTATTATATATAATGAATTTACGACGTCATTAATTCTTGCATATTAAAATTATTTTAGATCAGTGACAACGAGTACATATTCAAATTTTTGTGGTTACTATGAGGTGATTTTATTTATTCATTACGAAGATCGTTGTACAAGATCGGCAGACCGAAGTAACATTTTTCGCGGTTTAACTCGCAGTGATGTTACAATTACAGGATGAAAAGAAGTTGTAATTTTCAGAGTGTGCGTTATATAATGGGAAAGAAAAAACGATCATGGAAACACGTGGTACAGGATTGGGGTTTCTGGAAATACATAACAGCAGAGAAGTCAGAAGATGTATTTACGACAGATTTAATGGGGAATAATTTAGCAGTTTTATGAAGCGTGATCTAATAAATAAAAATGATATCGGAAGGGATGGGGAAATAAGAATGAACTTCTTTGGAATCAAGGAAATCAGGAATAGAATGAAATTATATTATTATTAAGAGAAGTTGTTTAATTAAAGTTAAATCATTACGATACACATGATTTATCACTATTCATATCTATATCTATCTATCTCATCTACTCTTCATTCTATCTTCTATCTATCTATCTATCTATCTATTATCTATCTATCTATCTATCTATCTATCTATTCATCTATCTAGTCTACATCTATCTACATCTATCTATTCTACGTCTATCTCTAGTCACTCATCTATCTGTCTATTCATCTATCTTCTATCATCATCTTATCTATCTATCTGTCATCTATTCTATCTATCTATATTGATCTCATCTATTCTTCATCTATCTATCTATCTATCTATCTATATATCTATCTATCTATCTATCTATCTATCTATCTATCTATTATCTCATCTTCTATCTATCCATCCATCCATCCATCCATCCATCCATCCATCCATCCATCTATATATATATATATATATATATATATGACTATTATATTATTATTATTAGTTTGAAATAGTATTAGAAAATTAAAGCATCAGAAATATTCGACAAGTGCTTTAATTTTAGTAATGACTACATTTAAAGAGGGTAAAAGAAGAAGTCGAGGAAATAATTTTCGTCGATTTCCTGCTTGTGTTATACGAAATATCTCTAATATTAGTTATTTTTTAATTTATAAATCTACTAATGAAATTATAATAATGAATAAAATCATACGCGCGAAATGAAGGAATACAGATATAAAAGCTATCGCACAATATTATATTCTGACTTCAAAATCACACATATTGCACACCATATTTTCTTTTCAACTCATTTTTGTTTGAATAAATCTACCCACGGTAGCCTAGTGGTCATTGTCGTGGACTCACAGCCGACGTTTCGTCGAGTCGTGGGTTCAAGTCCTGATGCCACTAAAGACATACTGTGTAGAAGGGTTGATGCACGTTAAATTTGGTCGAAGTCTCAATTCCTCTCGTTGGAGTGGAGTGAAAGTTTGGAGAGGGAAGTGCCTGTTCAGGTGTCGTCGTCTTCACTTGACCGAGTTTCAAAATTACTAGGTCCGTCGCCAATAGCCCCCGTATTGCTTCTGATTGTGACTTTAATAAACAATCACTCACTGAATAATTAATTTTCAAGCGCAAAATATATTTCGAATTATCTCTTATACTATATTGCTAAGTGGATTTTACCCTTTTCATTCCAAGATGACAAATGCTCGTATCTGTAGAATGCATTAATATTTTAAGATTGTCATATGTTTAGAAGATAAACCGATAGGTGCGTTATAACAATACGGATTTATATTGATATAAGCAGGCTTCCTTAATATACTAAGTTCATGTGACACCATGCACATGTGGTGTCTATGTTCAAATATGGTACTTGTTCATTTTGTTCTGCGTTTGTGAAATGTGTTCCACGTCATATGACTTAAGTAATGGAAACATTTGCAGAACTGAATCGTTCGTTAGATTTTCCTTAAAAAAAAACACGCATGGAAGAATCAATAATATTCATTACGGCAGTTACACGCTAAATTCTCGTATTTGTTCATTGAACTTTGTAAGGTAATTTAACTGTAATAAAATAAGTGGATTGCATATTTAGGTAATAACTAATAACAATGTAAATGCATATGTTTGCAAAGGGCTGGAGGGTTCCTCAGTAGGACAAATGCATTAAATCTGTAAAATGTAAATCAACCCTGAAATCATTTTTCTTCCATAACATAGCTGAGAATCTTGCTTTATTTTTTTAAAAAAATCATATAGGTTATCAATAATAAAATTTTGCTAAGTGTCTGTTATTCGCAAACTCAGAATTTCATTTTCCGATATTGGCGTTATTTTAAAACATATGAGTAAAAAATTATATCCGATTTAACATATTACATCATATAAGAAAAAACAAAACAAACAAAAAAATAACATGGGAAAATCTTATAGACAACACAGCATTATTAATTATTAAATTTGAAAGTGTACGTGTAATTTACATATTCACATTTCTTTTTTTAAAAAAATAAAATTCTACTTATAATTATTACCATATTTACTTAAATATTGTTATCTCGACTTTTTCAAAATATTATAATCAACTACGATTAAGTTGATGTTTTTCAACATGAACTAACTTGTTGTTCTTTTGAGAAAATGCATGACCAGAAATGCGTGGGCATAAAATAAAGAACGCGTGGTGTTAGGTTCAAGAGATTGTCATAATGCATTTATGATTATAATTACATTTAGTTTGCTTAATTTATATTTACGTTGCTATGATAAATTTAATTAAAAAAAATATAGTCTGCTTTTATTTAAATATCCGAATTGAATATTATTGTTTATTTTGATAATTTATTGTTTACTCTTATTTTAATATTTAATTTAATAATTGATGTTTATGGCAGAATCATTCTATTTTTGTTGTTAACATTGGCAACGTTTTCAAACTTTAGAATGTTTTGTTTGAGGAAATCAAAATGCATTAGGAATTTAAAGGAGGTATTTTCTTTTCTTGGTAGTAGATGCTTCTGTAGAGCCTGAGGCTCGGAAGTATGCATACTTTACACTAATTAATATTCATTTTGCATCATCCAACTTTTTCGAGAACTAAACATAAAAAAAGAGAAAAAAAAAAATGTGAACAATTTTCGCATGTTAAAATGAAATTAGCAAAGCCAATTTCAATTTTTTTTAGCAAACTATTAGAAAAAAACTGTGAATCAAAATACTAAACTTTAATAGTTTCGAACACAAATTTTTCTCTAACTGTTACGGCTTAGTGATGGGTCTAGATTAAAAGGAAAATTTAATCGCAATTTAAATTCAATGATGTTTTTAATACATTAAGAAATCAACTTGCGATTAATAAGACTATTCATGCATTCAGAATACTATCTGTCAAAAAGTTTAATAACATTTTAACTATTCGCATTTGTTCTTCCTGATTAAGAGTCATTACTATTGTAGAAATAAGTATGGATACCTTTGTTTTTAATACGTTAAAATCAACTTACGATCTAATGACATGTAAAAATATTCATAAAACATTATATTTTAAAATACAAAATATGAAGTTTAATGACACATAAAAGAGTAAATAACTTATTAATAACCTAAAATTTATGAATATATACCTTGATTAGAGCAGAAAGTAATTTAAAACTAACTTTACAAGTATACAAAACAACGGCGAAATAAACTACAAATACACTACACAAATAAACGGGAGAATAAAAGTTTCATAAAAATAATAAGTTTACTTCCTGCCAATATATATGTAATGAAATAATATGAGAAATAAGATAATATTAAATATATATGTATGGGGGGGGAATTAAAAGAGACATTAGTGACGCAGATATAAGGATCTTTGGTATTTCCTATACCTAAGTTTGACAGAGAAATACGACAGAAAAGTAAGATTTCATTGAAAAAACAATGAAAACGCAATCCTGCTCTCCAAAGTTACTAGTTTAGACTGCAAACTAATAACTTAACTAAATCTAGTCTATTATCTAATATATCCAAATATAACCTAATAACTAATCTATAAAGAAAAAACAAGCATGTTTAATTATAATTAAAAGTAATTTAACAATAACATGAAACAAAATGAAGTAATAATGATCATAAGAAACTTTTGTGGGCAAAAGTAAAATAATCTCTATCAAGCCCTCATGGAAACTTTTATCCAAAATGTCATTCACATGTTTTAAACAGAATAGAAAATCAAAGATGGAACTGTAGTTAAAGGTTGGTAAATGAGGACTGGAACTAGCGAACGAAAACAACTACTTCGCTGTTATAAAAATAGTGTTCATTTAAAAGTACTTCATTCCATCAAAGAGGAAAAATATATATACAAGAAAAAGAAAAAAAGAATTATAAACACGTATACATATAGATCGGAAAGCAACAAATCATTCAGAATCAATTAATCATTATTCAGAATCATTCAGGACGCTATCCCATGAAAGCCGAGATTTGTTCTTTTTTCGTGAAGTCGAATTTTTTTGAAAACAAAAACATATATTCTGTGTATATTGTTTTAAAGATGTAACTCAACAGAAAAAGAAGCCGTAGATAGAATCGTTCACTTCTGGATCAAGGAGCGCACATCACACGTTTGAGTTAACTTTGAATGCTCTACTTTAATTTTTTTTTCGTATGGCTCTGAAACTGTTAATATACCGTATTATTACAGCAAACAAATTTGAACCAAATTTCCCGCATTGTAAGAGAAAATACTTAAAAATGAAGAATATAATAATAATAATAATAATAAACATTTCCTTTATACTCGTATTTTGAACTTCAAATATGCTTTCTACAGACGATTCGGAAAATCGTCAAATATTTTCAGAAAACATTTTATGATTTATACCAAGAAGTGCTTGTACGACTCGCTAATTTCCTTCTTTAGAAATTAAAAAAAATAATTGAACACTTTTTCCAACTTATTACTTGAATTATTCATCCCAAAAAAATATGTAAAAGGAAAATTCTCCTATATGCTTCAAGTACTTTGATTCGCCCGAGTATTCAAAATTATTCATAAAGTTTTTGTAAACATGTATACTATGTACATATAAGTGATATTTTAATCTTCATAAAAAGTCATTAGAAATATTATATGATTTCGATTATTACTTTTTTATGCATCATACATGATATAGAACAAAATGTTTGATACACACACACACACACACACACACATATATATATATATCAGTTTAAGCAATGATTCCAAAACCTTGGAGACGAATTTGGTGACTTGGCGTGAAACTTCGGATTTGGTGACAATATGAAGATTCTAGAAAGTCCTGGACTTTTAAGGAAATCTCAATTTATTAAAAATAATTTATTTTGTTAATTAAATAAATAAATGGAGAAATTGCCAATAATTATGAAAGATATATTTAATTGAATGTCATTTTGGAACGGGGAAAAAATTTCATCATTTTTTTTTTTATTTCGGCATATTTTATTCACTAACAAGTAATATAAAAAAAAAAATTAAAGTCAATTCCTACTTAGGTCAACAAAGAAAATTTTTATTTTAATTACTTTTTATTAAATAATTACAATTAATATAAATATGCATATACACATGACAGGATCCCAATATTAAGTGGCAAAAGAAATTTTTTTTCAGCGATCTACACGCTTCGTCACTGACGGTATTTATTCCTAAATTTATATCCTACTAAATATCTTACATAAGAGAATTTTTTTCTCCCATATAAAACTAAAATTAATTCTTTGAAAATCAAATAAAAGAATTTCAAGCTCTGACGAGATTCGATCTGAAGGCACGAAGTTTCTACGTTGACTCTCTACCAACTTTGCCATAGCAAGACAAATGGAATACTAGAAATATTGGCTTGTTTCTTAATTCATCTAGTAAATTAAATGGTTGGAATGCAGTTTAGTCCAACCACCCTTGGCGACAGGATTTATTTGGCGGTATTTTGCCAAATGTGGCTACTGGTCCGCTTCGGGGACATAACGTTCAGCCAAAAGAAATCACCAAGTTTGGCAATTTTTGAAATCGCGCCAAGCAGTTGGGCTAAACTGCCTTTTCTCCAAATAAATGAATTAATATTTGAAAAAAACTGTATTAACATCAAGTGTCCTCCACTACAAGTTTAAAAAAAATGTATTTGAACTTGAATGGATGAATAAAAAGTATTTTATTAACGATTGAAAATTTGAACAAAATAAATAGAGAGAGTGTGAACTAATTGTAGGAATTTAAAAATAACCATAAATTTCAAAAACCTAAAATTCATGTTGGGTTATGTTTTTCGGAATAAAAAAAAATAGGGATTCTTTTTTTAAATTTTTGACAGAGCTCAATGAACATGCAGAGATCAAATAAATCATTAATTATTGAAAAATCATTACAATATATATTAATGCATTCTTTCTAAATATATTTTGCAATCTTATTTAAAAAAATGAATGTTTTAACTAAGAAATTCAGAAAAGAAACAGATATTCTTTTGTTCACGAAGAGAAATAACGATTAGTCGTTGAGATGAACTAAATTGTTGTGAGTAAAGATGTCAACATTTCAGTCATTCGGTCATTCATTCAAAACTGGTTTTGCATCAATGAAAACTTATTTTGAGATTTAAAACCCTTCAGCCTTTGACAGCAAATTTTAGATCAACAAAACACGTTAAGAAATACTACTGAAGATATTAATAACTTGTAATTGAAAATTAATAAAGTTTATTTCAAAAATCAAAAAGGAACACGAATTACCATTTTTAATCATGTAGCTCTGTTTACAAATTAAATTTTTTTTTCATCTAATTTTAATAATTGTTGAGGTATATTTTAAAGAGAGAATTTGGACAAATTCGAATAATTTAGGGATGATAAATGAATAAACACATATGCATAAGCAAAATATTTTCATTTAAAATTTCAGCTCGCAAATATCAAAATATTCAAGTGGTTTCGGAAATTTAAATTAATATATTTTCTCTGAAATTAATATATTTTCTACATTCATACATCATCTGAAAACTGCATTATATTAGTGTTGGAATTTCTTTTAAAAAAATTAGTATTTAATAAAACGAACAGGGAATGAAAACGTAATAAAACAAGGTTATTTAAAATAGAATTAAAAAAAAAATCTAATATGATAATAATTTGGATCTAATTGCTTATTATATACAAGGTTATGACGGCTGACCATTCTGAGTTGCCTCTTGTGCCATAGCTAACAACACTTCACTCTTGTTTACCCAATTTTTTTTTTTAAATTTAGAAATTAAAAAAAAAAAAAAAAAAAAAAAAAAGCAACTGGGAGCCAAATACGGTGAATTTTGTAATAATTCTAGCTTTAATTCCCTGATTTCGGCCATCGAAACTGTACCTGTGTGCACTCGTGCATTATCTTGATGGAAGGGGGTCTTTTTCTTTTCAAAATGATGACGGTTTTTCTTGATTTCTTTTCTCAACGGTGCAATATTGACACATAATACTCTTCGGTAATTGTTCTTCTTTTTTCGAAATAATCGGTGTGGATGATTCCGTATGCATCCCATTCCCAATCCATGCACGTGGCCATCCCCTTGCCGGCTGATTTCGCCATCTTTGCTTTCTTCGGAGCCCGTTCGCCTATAGAAACCCACGGTTTAGATTGATCCTTTGTCTCTGGAGTGAAATAGTATTTCAACGTTTCTTCCATACATATGTATAGATGAAGAAACTCGTCAGGATTGCGACGAAAAAGAGCTAAAATAGACTCAGAGTCGACCACACGTTTGCCTTTATTTTCCACTGACGCAAACGCGGCACCCATCTTGCCAAGATTTCTTTTTCACACACAATTTTCCGAGCAAGATTGAAAACACTGTACTTTGCCATATTCTAGTGGCCTCCACTATTTCGAGCACTTTGATTCGTCCGTATCATAGATTTTGTCATGATTAGTCCGTATCATAATTTTTGTCAATCATTTCCGGAAGTAGTCACTTCCATTGGACGTCCTGAAGGTCGTTCATCTCTTGTGGATGTACGGCCACGTTTTAACTCATTTACCCAATTACAAACAGCAGCTAACATAGGAGCATATTTGCCATAAACTTCATCCAACTCAGCTTTGATCACTTTTGGTGTAAGCGTTTTAAGTATAAATGTTTAATTACCACTCGAAACTAACTTTTCCGGACTTTTTTTTTTAAGTAAACACAAATCTCTTGCTTCAATCGACAATAAAAGTGAAACCATGTTTAAAAAAAAGGACAGCGTCTGGCTCAGAATTACAAAGTCTACTATCAATATTCCGTAAGTGTAATTTTTATTGATTGTTTATTAAACGTTGTACTTAGAAGCAACAGTAAAGTTAATAGTGATGGACTCGGAATTTTGAACCTGAACGACACCACTCCCCTAACTTCCACACCACGCTACCTGGAGGACTTGGAGCCTCAACAGATTTAATGTGCATCAGTTTCGGCTACACGGCGTATCTTTAATAGCATCGAGTGAGTGAGGGAAGAATTTAATGGTGCATGAGCCATATATGGCAATGCTGTGCCAAATAAGATTTAACTGAAATAGACGTTTGAAAAGTGGAAAAAAAGTAAAATTTAGGAGAAAAGAAGAGTCGAAAATAAAGAAAGATCGCAAGGAAATCCCAGGGGTGCGTCATTCTTGTACACCAAAGACAATAAACTTCATGGGAATGAAGAGATCACTAGTTGTTCTTCGGGGTCGTGATACCCATACTTACTTAAAGAAAGTAAGCTTTTGAGGAGTATCAGGTCTTGAACCCATGACTCGACAGAAACTATGCCTTCCATCAACTTACGATCATGATTATTACGCTATCGCGTCTCCTTTGGTCATCATTAGTGCTACACTAATATAAGTAATTTATTAAATAAATTATCAAGAAAATATGAAAAAAGTATTAAGTGGTTGTCTAAAAATAAGTGGCATCAAAGAGGTGGTAAAAAATTATTCAAAGCTGAAATATAAGAACAAATTTTTGAAGGACATTTTTTTGAAGGGGGAAAAAAAAGAGTACTGGGCAAATTGCTGATTTTTAAAAGTGATAAAAAATAACGGAAGTTTTTGTAAAATATAAAAAAATAATCAACTAACGATGTATGGTTTTAACATTATTTTAATATGTTAATAGCTATTACGTCAATTAAAGTTCCTTATATTTTAAACAAATTTATCTTTATCTAAAAAAGATAAATGAATTATGGCATGTATAGAATTTTGAATCATATGTTCATGCAACGACGTTTATGCTAATAGTTTGATTCAATTAATTTGCCAAATAAAATTCATGACGCACGAAATTGGATTGAATCGCTTACAATAATGATTTACATTATGAATAAAAAACATTTTATTTCTACGACAATGTTGTTGCAAACTTTATATTTTAAATGATATATTTAATATTAAAAAAGTCATAGAAATCCAAAAGCTTATGAATAAAGGTAGAATTTAAAATAATGAAATATCACCGAAAATAAAATTTTCAAAAATGTTACAGAAGAAGCCATGACTTTGTAAAAAATAAAGCCGCATGAATAACTTTTTTCTTAATATATCTATAAATGTTAAATTTATTAAATACTAACAAGAACCATTTGATAAAAAAAATTTACGAAAGAATTTGTGAACTATATTAAAAGAAATTTTTTTTAATTACAAAAGATTTTTTTATTAAAATATAGAGAATAAAATAATTTTAAATAATTTCTCAAAATCAAAATTTATGGTATTCATTTTTTGATTAATGTGTTAAAAATTATTTATTTAAAGAGTAAACTTGTTTTTTTTATAAAGAAATTGCTCTCGATGTAATTTAAACCATATTCACATTACTTCGAAATTAGTCCCTAACTTGTCAAACTTCCACTCCAAATCATGCAAGGGCTTTTAGGCCTAATTAAATTTAATTAACTGAAACCGAATTATATTCAAGACTCCATGGAATAGGACTCGAATTCATTACCCTCTAGCAATGATACTCGCGACCTTGGTTCTGAACTGCTGGGGCCTCAAAAGTTTAAATTATAACAAAAAAAAAAAAAAACCCTTTTTGTAATTTTTTTTTTTAAAGAATTCGTTATTCATTCTACAAAATTTGTTTTTAACTGGAGAGCTGCAGTGTTTCCATTCTTCAACGTTTTTACGCTCTTTTCTCATTGTGTAAATATAATCAAAGAAAGAAATAAAATATTTAAAATTGGAAAATCGCCCAACAACTCGGCACACGGCCGATTCAATGCGCTCTAACCATAAAGCGCTTCATTCATCTCTCTTTCTGAACCAAAGAAACGCAAAAGGGATTAAATAATCACCTTTCAATCAAATTTAAGAGCACTAAAGTGAGAGAGTGCGCATCGCGTGGCTCTCCGCTCAATTGCTCTCATCCACAACAATGAGCGGAGTCAATCTCGAGCTCTTAGCGTGGCGCCCTCTGTTGACAGCGGATCGAAACGCTTCAGTGATTTCAACCACGTGAGGATTCAAGTTCGAGAAATGATCTCAAAACGATCGCGCCACATTCGACGGACAGTGTTGAGTTAAAACGTTTTGCTTGGTACAATAATCGACGTGCAATCGGTTTGTTTACATCGCGTTGACAAGCGTGCCGTTTTCCCGGTGACCAGCTATTGCCCATGTGATGCGGCTGAATGCTGTTTTGTGATGGACGTGCATTTTGTGATTGAAGGTAATATAGCAACTGATTCGAACTGAACTTAATAAAACTATATTATTAGTTATCTTAAGGCTTTAATTTGTATTTGTTATCCAGTGAAAGTGTAGAATTTCGATGGTATCTGAAGTTATTTAGCTTGACAGAAAATAGGAGAGGAAAGAATCAGTTTTATCCGTGTTAAAATTGAAACTTTCACATTTAAAAAATACTTCTTCTTCGTGTCATTTCGCTTAAAATAGATAGTATATTGACTAGTTAAAAACCACATACAGTAGATATTTAACGTGTGTGCTTGTGTGAAACACAAAAGATATAAATAATTAAAGTACTTGTTGAAGAGAACTTGATACTTTGGCTGTGGGAAATCTATCAAATACCTTAATTTGTGTTGTGTCACAGATTCTACATAATAGTTGATCTACTTAGTTCGAAACGAAAAACAGTGTTCCGTAACAGTCAATTTTGGATATTTTAATTTTGCACGTATTCATCAGTGAACCGCAAAGAAGTTGAAAGAACAGAAGAAGCCAACAGGTAAGTTTTTAAATATTTGTAGTCCAAAGCCGTAAACATTTTATTTATTATTGAAAATGAAATCCTCTGTGTTTAGATGCTGCTTGAAATAATTTTTTTAAAATTATTTTTGAAATAATAAATGAAGAGGAAATAATGGTCAAATAAATACAGGAAGCTATTCAAAGTTATAAATCGGTTCTAAAATCAGTTTTAAAGAGCGTTTTGATACTGATCATATCTGTAAGACTTTCGATATTAAAAGTGAATTTTTCAATAATTATGATTTTTGAAATCAAAGTAAAGCTATATTTCTAAAGTTAAATGAATAGAAAGTTATATATGTTAATATGAAATGTTTGTCTTACGAAAATTTTTATTTAATAATTTTTACTACGAAGAAGTTGACAAAAACAAAGCTAATTTTTAAATTTTTTAAATGCTTTAAATTGTTTAAATATTCAAGTTGTCTCTTCGATATAATCACTTCTTGCTAGATTAATTTCCGTTTTTACAATTATAACAGAGAATCTTTTCTATGAATATATACCAATAATTTTACTTGCGAGAGTTTATTTGCAAATATAGTTATATGCATTGAGTATGTGTTGTTGTACTTTAAATACTTAACTGAAAAAATATGAAATGTCTATGAGTTCAAGAATTTATTGAAGTTATGTCTTTAAATCCATTCTTCATTATCGGAATCGCTTTCATGACCTTTATATAGCTGATACGCTAGCATTAATTTCATAGATAAACCTTAGATTTTAAAAAAATACACAAAAAAATATGCACTGAAAATTTTGTAATTCTTATTTATTTTGAAAATATATTTAAAAATAAGTATAAAACTCTCAAGACATTGCATGGAATGTCATTGCTTTATGTCTAGACGAAAAGGCATATCTATTGACTTATTTGTCAGTAGGAATACAATACAAGCAGTAATTGAATGATGATTAACATGAAGTAATTCGTAACTAAAGATACGACAACTACCGCGTCATTATTTGATCATATACAAGGAAACATGACAACACGTACCGCTTTCCTTGGTTTTAATGAGAGAGCAAGTTATCACAATTTTTAACGCTGGAAATAGACAGAGAAGAATTACACCATACCAGTAAATTAAGGTTTTTAATTCGTCTTGCATCTTCAAGGTTAATAATACTTAAGTATCGAACATTTGAGCTCTAAAAAATTATACATTAACCATCTTTAAAAACACCTTTCCGTAAAGCAAAAGAATTGCCTTTTTTTTTTTATTTCTTTCGATTTCAATTAAAGATTCATTTTTAATATCGAAATGAATTGTATGATGTCCTCTCTCTTGTATAATATGCTCATACTCATAATCATTTTACTATTCCACTTAAATGTGTTGTTTTAAGAAAGGGATAGTTCTAAGAAAGGGATTATTTGGGTAGATCCTAGTTTCTTAAGACCAGCTTTATGTAATTAGTTTTTAAAATTTAGGAATAATCCTCAATTTTAAAATCACACATGATAAATGGATATATATGTTGTAATAAGTAGAAATTTTATGAATGTTGGAACATTTTTTCTATATGAATATGTGTTTCGAATTCAGATCTTGCCCTTTGACAGCCTTAGTGAGATATGCAATTTTAATAACGAAAGCAAACTCAAAAATCGGAGGAGGTACAAAATGTATCGTAGTCAAAACAGAAATCATTGACATCCGTACTTTATAATCTATCATTTTAATATTCGATTCTTACGATTCGAGATTTCATCGAGTCAGTAACTTCTGTTTTATATCACTTTGTAATACTTCAAATATCTAGAGACCAGGGTGGTCTAGAAGCGGGCTTGTAATTAAAGTTAACTGAAGACAGTGGAGGGTGAAATATTGAAGCTAATTGGTCCTCAGAATCTGCCCTTAGAGTGATATGAAAATTCGGAAAGTTTTACAGTAGTTCAGGTGTTGAACTTTTATTTTATATGGTGGTTTGGACAATCTTATTGAAGAGCAGACTTTTGCTTAACTTTTCTACAATCTTATTTTAAAAAAGAAAAATGGAATAACTAATACTATTTTGTTTGAATATTATTCGAAATCAAAAGATAAATTTGTTCTTCGCATGACAGTAACGATGGTTCTCATTTCTTTCAAAGCATTGAATATCTGATGAAGTTTTTGGATTCATTCATTATGAGACTGAAGAAATGTTTAAAAAACCTCGATTACTATTCATAATGAGAAAAATAAACACGTTCGCATTCTCTCACAATTTCAATATCCAAAAGTTTATTGAAATTTTTGCATAATTTAATTTAGCAAATTTCTGATTTAAGTTTTCCATCGCGGTTTCAAGAATAAAAAAAAATGTTTGATAAAAATAATCGAATAAAAATAACCAGGAATCAACCTATTAAACTCACTGAACGTTGGATCAAATTACATGAATTTCAAGCGAGAGAAAGAGAGAGAGAGATGTATCCTGTCACATAAACCATTGTTATCTTTTATTCGTTCACAAATACCTGAATAGTGGAACTTGATCATATTACTTCCCATTAGTGAACATTTTAGACTTACAAAACTTCAACTCGTGGTGTAACGAGTGTTTCGATATCTTTGAGAGGAAAGGTATTCCTTTTTATGAAATCTTCTGTAATTGTAATATTAAATAAAAAAAATTAAATTTTAGGAAAAATACAGTAAAACTTTAAGTTACTATTTGTGATATCAAATAATACTTTTTTCAACAAGTTATAGCTCCGTGAATAACATTATAAATTCTTGGAATGTAAAACCTGCAGTTTTCCAGAAATTAACAGGTAATCGTCATTATAATGAAATTTAAATGTTTCTTGCTTAGTTTCTAAAATTATATTTACAAATTAAAATTTTTAAATAATTTAAAATTGATTATTTAAAATTAAATTTTTAAATGATCTTCGTTATCTGAAAAAAATAAATTGCGGTCAAATCAATACATCCATAGAATTCAAATTCCAATCAATACATTCATAAAATAGGGTATAATGAAATTATTATTGCTGAAATACATGATATGTTTCAAATTGTATATATTCCATGTCTTGGGGTGATTATTTTTGATATTATTTACCATTCAACCTCATGTAGTTAACAAGAAAATTGCTATGACTCATGTGGAAAACATGATATTTCTTTTATACCAGTAACACGCGTAATAGAAAAGATACAATACAAACTTGGAAAATAATTGTGAAAGATAAAGTTGAAGTTATTGATCGTATCTAACAACATTTACCTTTTTTTCGGAACAGAGTTTTTCTTTTATAATTTAGTGTGAAACAGGACTTTAATTTCGTAATCATTTATGATTTAAACCAAGTTATACTTTCCTCTAAATTATCACTTCTTCTGAATCTCAGTTTGTAAAACATTATATCACACTCTATCATATAACATTGCGATTGTATTACGCACTATCGTTTTGTTTCGTTATGAAATGTGTAAGAATTTAATCCTGTTTCATGACATAAATTCAAATGAACTCATTCATAGAGTTGGACATTCTAAAATCATTATAGCTGGATAACGTGATATACATCACACAGCACATTCTGTTTCTTGAATAATATTTTTGTCATTAGTAACCATTCATCCTGAATTATTTCAATAGAAAATCACCAAAACTCATGTTGAAAACATGATCATTCCTGTATACACAAAATATGATTAGCAGAAAAATGATTTTCACATAAAAATGACGCTCAAATTCATAAAACAGTTGTACTAAGTAAAATTCAGTTAATTATAATTTTTTTATAGTAGTTACCTTTATTTTTGGGAACAAAATTTATCTGTTAAAGATTCAGCGTTAGTTTCATTATCGTATATGATGTGGTAACGGTAGCCTTGTGGTCAGGGTTGCTAAATCGTGGCTTACATTCTCCTCGCCATTTTAAATCTGTAAAGGTTCCTAGTCCTGCAATTGACATGGTGTGGAACTTTCGAGAAGGAAATGTCAGGTTAGATGTTATCCTTGTCACTTGACTTAGATTCAAAATTGCGGGGTCCGCCTTCAATAGCCCGCGTGTTGCTTCTAAGTGCAACGTTGACAAACAATCAATCAGCATCATTCAGGATTCAAATCATTTGATATTTTCATTTAAATGATAACATCTTTGGCGTCTCAATTCAAGATATTGTATCACGCGTACATTTTATTTCGTCATAAAATGAGTAGAAATTAATTCCTGTTTTATCGCACGATATTTTAATGCTTTTCACAATAATAAATTAAAGTTTATTATTACTTTTATCATTTTCGACAGTTTTTCCGAAACTAATTTTAGTCATTCATCTATGCTCTTTCACTCTTTTAAAAAACTATTTTGAAACGTTTGTTAAAATTGAAGAGCAAATACAATCCGGCAGAAATCTCCTCTGTTGTTTTATTATTTCAGATATAACTTACGGCATTCTCCAACAAATATGTTAGTTTAGATATAAGTGATAAGATAATTCCATTAGGATTGATATTACGTTCACAAATTTAAAAGGACTGATGAACTGGAGCCTTATTTTAAAATAATAATACTAATTCACTGAAATACAGCCTTTTTTGGCTAACTAATTTTAGGGAATGGAACGCAATCTTTCGAAATCGAAAAGATTCGATATGTAGGCTTCATATGTTGATTCATTTGAAATACTTTAGTTGCTTTTAATCTATTTTGAGGGCATTTAATATTGCTTAAACTTTCTATTGTTCTTATGTATTGCGAAAATCAAGATAAAATCAGCTTATTAAATTAATTATGCAATAAATGTTAGTATCTAATTAGTACCTAGATTGTTAAATTTGTGTTGTATTGTTAGGATTCAACATATTCAGCGAAATATCTTTCTTTTAAATATTTATTTTGAATCCATAATAATTAATAAAAAAAATATTCATTTACTAAAAATCATCACTCATAAATACATTTTTTGATTTACTCTTTAATTCTAATTTCAACAATTCTGACAAGAAGGATTTTAACTTTTGATGTATAATACATAATTTAATATTATAAATTAGTACGATTCCTTTGTATAAAAATATTTTAATTGGATTTGATTTTAAATTGATAAAGGGAAGAAAACAATCACTAAGTATGAAGTTGCAAAATAAAGTATCTTGTCGTCTTTTTAAAAGAAAAAAAAATAGTAAATTAGAAGATATTCAAAAACATCATTATTTTAATTCTCTTTGAGAGAGAGTAAACAAAAATATCATTATTTTGTCAATTTTATCTTATTCATCATAACATCTTTTGGGGCTGGTATTACTTTCATGATGAAAATCATATTACTACAATTGTTATTGTGTTTCGAGTCAAACAATGTAAAATCAAGAAAAATTTATAACAATACATGATTTACTCTTTTGTTACTAAAAAACATATCAATTTTACAACCATGAAAGTAGTAGGAATTCTTAAAAACTATATAAGAAAGATACTTGCAAAATTTAAATTAATTTGGTTCATAACTTTTTCTGATATCGACGTTGCCATATGTGAATATGTCGAAAAAAATCATTTTGAGAAAAATGAAAAACAAACTTTCAAATGCAATTAAAAATTAGCTACCGAATAAAATTCAAATCCCTTTAACTTAAGTTCTAAATAAGGTATAAACAAAATTCACAAACTTTATTAGAAAGAAAGTAGTGAAATTTTAAACTGACATTAAAATTAGAAAATCGAAAATTTTGACAAAAATGGCGTTTTAAAGGTGTACGGTTACCTTAAAAGTAATAAACTTTTCTACGTTACACTTTTTCTGTTATTATCCTTCCTTTTACAAACCATTTTCATCGTTACGTGGCAGGTTTAGCCCTTTTTCACCACTCACTCGTAAAGACACTTAACGTTTAGAAAGGCTCGATGTTGCAAATTATGAGGAAACATGCAATTCAATGATTAATACGCTATATTTGGAACGTATTCGCATCGAGTTTTGTTTTAAAGTTTCGGATTTCGTGAGAACAAATGAGGAGAAAAATACAATTTTGATGTCCCTCTAGAGAATGTGGGGATGATTACAAGGTTTGAAGTGTTGGAAGAATAATAATAATAAAAAAAATATTCGTGGAACTAATAATATGCGGGAAATAAGTCCCACATTCGCATGTATTTTGAAGAATTCGTAATACTTCTTGTTTTTTCGCTCATCAGACATGCATGATTGATATATTGTTTAAGGGAGAAGAAAAACGAAGGGATTTATTTTCACACATTAGATCCAGATAAGAAGAAAAAAAGATTGATGTCTTAAGTCAATGAATTGATAATTATGTATAACAGGTGTCGTTTCATTTAGTCATTAGTTCTGAATTACCATATTTACTTACTTATTTTGTTATCAATCTTATTTTTTTTTTGTATTCCATTTTATGAATGAACAGTAGATATTTGTGCGGAGAACATGGATTTGGGATGTAAACTTCAGAAGTTTTTTAGAGCATTATAACGATTCCGACATTATAATTTTTGAGCATTGAATCTACGAAATATTTGTCATTGGGCAATTATTTTCCTGAATATTCTCACAGAAGAAAGAATGCAATCAAAGTAGTAGGATTGTATTGTTTAACGACTCATTTTGCTATTAATTTGCTAAAATACAATTTGATGACTTAGGAGATTATTCACAGAATTATATATATATATATATATATGGTCGGGAGTTCGAGCCCTGATGCCAACAAAGATCTCTCGTGTATCAGGCTGATGCTTGCTAAATCTGGTCGAGATATCATGTCCTCCCATTGGCATGGTGTGGAAGTTTCGAGAGGGAGGTGACTGCTCTGGTGCCGCCCTTCTCACCGCACATCTTCTCTCCAAACTTTCACCCCACTCCAACTATTATACTATGAATCGTCCATTGAAGCGTTTTGTGTCCTATGTGAAACAGAGTATAGATGCAAAAAAGTAATTTTATAGAAGAACGGGGAAATCGCGAGAAAAGTGGTCAGAGAGTTAAGGACTTAGACGTTTGGGATAATTTGGTAATTATTAAAATGAATTACTTCAAAAACAGGAGGAAAAAAAACATTTTGACATATTTACCTGTTATGGCTTTTTTTTTTCTTTTTCTTGGCGATTTTTTCGGCACCAAAAGAAGCAGTATCCACATTATTTATTTGCCTTTGTTTGTTTTGTAGTCATTTTTATTGCTTGACTAAACGGAATTATAGCCTTTGCTGCTCCATATCCCACAAAAATCGATAAAATAAATAAAAAAAAGTTATTGCTTGACTTTATGCTTAAAGACTCAAATGGCAAGCGATACAATTTTTTTTTTAATAATCTAGCAATTTTAATTTACATGTAGAAGTACAGTGTTTTTCAGTTAATGGGAAAAAATCGTTGTACTTTATATCATTTTCTTCGTTAATTTTTTGGATTCCGTCAAATTTAAGTAAAATATCTATCGGTAAGTTGGAGAAATATTCCATTTTACGAGCAAATAAATTTCAATTA
This sequence comes from Nephila pilipes, assembly GCA_019974015.1. Classification (NCBI taxonomy): domain Eukaryota; kingdom Metazoa; phylum Arthropoda; class Arachnida; order Araneae; family Nephilidae; genus Nephila; species Nephila pilipes. The sequence continues at coordinate 77,559 of BMAW01097683.1, read as the reverse complement.
ATAGAAAGCTTTAAAAGGAATTTCTTATGGAAATATTTTAATTTTAAAATATAAAACCTGTCGTATGGTAAAAGGCGATAAAATGAAATAGCCGCCGGAGCCGTTAACACATGAATCTGCCATACATGCCGTTTTACTACAGCTCTCTTGATAAGAAATATCTTACGGCATCAATCCTAGGCATTGTCTTGACATAATTCTTATTTTTTTTTTAAATTGAAACTCAGATTATATATTTTTGTTCTGAGGATGTTGTAATTTCCTCTAGTAGTAGTCAAGAGAAACAGAGGGAAATATTGCTAAATGTGTTCTAAGTGAAAAGGTGTCAGATGACGAGGAAGAGGAAAGCTGCAACCAAAACAGGCTCCACTCACACATTCTATGGGCTCTCGAAGTTGCAGTTCCATTACTTAATTATAATGAGCAACAGGGATCTCGAGGATTGGGGCACAACAAATAAAACATAAAAAGGTTCGATGCAAAGTCTTGCAAGGAACAGATTTAGCCACCTAAGGTGCGCTTTTCTTACAAATATTATTAAATTACTCCTTTAAATATATATAAGAATTATTATAAACAATGAATTATGGAGAAATGGACAATAGTAAACTTATTCGATATTAAAATTAACAAAGATAAATTATTAAATGGAATTAAAATTAAAGCAAACGATAAAGAAATTGAAAAGTGATCTGGTACACCAAAAGTGATCCACCTGAAACTATAGCCTCTTAGGTGGCTAATAAGATCTGCCATGCAGGAGATTAAGAAACAAAATGCGAATAAAAAAAAAACTATAATCCATTCCAGATTGATTGATAAAACAATAAATTCAGTTTTCTTTAAGTATTTTTAAGTCTTCTTTTAGTAAACGTTTATTTGTTATTTATCATTTAACTTATATGTTGTAAATATAGCATATATGATCATAAATTTATTTCCTTGCATTAATCAGTTACGCTGTAATTAAGAGCAAATGTTCATTACGCAGAAATTTCATATCGATATTGGAACTCGTATATTATCACTCAATTTATATTAATACTGTAACTCGTGGTTCTGTTACCAAAGTAACGTCTACCTCGTGTAAAAAGGACCAGACTGTATCATCGAATGGAATGGTGCCTTAAAAGATTGGTAAATCACCAAAAACTAACACGAGAATCACCCGCGTGGGGACGAGTGCGTCTCTACGTAGCTCATGTATGGCATCAGAGGCGACTAAAATGGGTATCCAGTGTTTTGGGGTATAGCCGGGCATCCTGTCCTTGAAGATTATATCAGGGGACCTTGGGGGTAGCTTTCTTTTGGTAAGTTAAGCATCACTGACCAGAGGCACCCAAAGGATCTTTGGTTTACTGTCTTTGGTAAACACGGGTGACGCGTCCCCGGGATACTCAGAGGTCCTTACCTGTTTTCGGCCCTCTTTCTTGCCAACCAATTTTTCTTGTTTCATTTCTTTCATGCGTCTAGATTATTGCTTTTTGGCTCAGCATGATCACATTTGGCAATTGCGCCGTTAAAATACTATCACTCATTCGTTTGTCTTCAATTTTTCTCACATCTAGATCACAGCCTTCCTTTATTTGGCGTAGCCTTGGCCATGTCTGTCTCCTGCGCCATTGAAATACTATCTCTCACTTACTATTATATGAGAATAATTGATAAACTCGAATTAAAGTTTTCAGTAACGTTTTTAATCATTAAAGATGCTAAATTCTTAAAAAACAATTATTAGCTTTATACAAAAAATTGTGATAATTAAATGCTCTGTCATACAACACAGAATTTTAATTCTGTTTTAAGACTTTTTGTAGGAAATACAGCTTCGATATACAGCTATATAAAAATATAGCAAAATGCATTAAGCTTTCTATATATCCTATGTAATTGAGAGTTAATAATAATTACAACTTTGTTTCTCAAATTTGATTTTCTCATAATAACATAAAATCAATATTAGTTGGATTGAAAAAGTTTTATATAATCTTGTAATACCATCTATCTTGAATAATAATTCCATCTTAAATGATTATCTAACAATTCTAAAGCAAAATGACTATCTTCACGTACATAATTGCATTCCTTATTCCATCGCCATCTTTTCGTTATATTCCAAACATAAAAAATTCCACGGAAGAAAAGCAATGCCAACTTTTTATAATAAAAAGAATAAAACAAATGATTATACTATAAAAATTATATTATTCAGTTAAATATTAGATTTAAAGTAAATAGTAATGTTCAGAAGTGGACAATATATAGTATTCTTTTCAAATATTAAAATTTAAAGCAAACGATAAACTTATTAAATTGAATATATTTTTATCTAAATGTAGTTTTAAAATGTACTTCTCTTTAGAATGAAAATAAAAAATATATTTATGTATTAATCTATTCTTAATACTAAGGCTTCAATAAGGAGACTATAATTCAGACTGAAGCTATTGTGAATCGGTTGGAAGAAATCAAAATAGATTAAACACGTCAAGAACATTTAACATTTTATATTGAAAAGTGATCAGGGGCGACATTTTGCATTTGTACGAAAACAAAAGCTCCTTTGGTGGCTAATATAACATTTTGCATGTAAAACTATTAAAAATTCGGAGAATCACTGCATTTTCAGATAGCGTTTTAGTAGTTTTCCTTCATTTTTCGATTCCGAACAATAACATTTTCGAACAACATTTCGTCAGCTTTCGTTCGTTAGTTATCAAGCACAAATCACTTAAGAACAAACGAGAGCTGTGTACAGTTTTCCCTAACAATTAAAAACTCAAAAGAACACGTACAAAAGTGACAATTAACACAATAGAAGGATTAAAACAAGAGGATAGAGGAGGAAATTACTGACTTCAATTGTTCATTTTCCTCTATTATCATTTGCGCAATTCTTTATTTTTTTTCTAACTCTGGGGAAATACAAGATCTCTTTGATCATGTAAAAGTCGTGAATAATTCCTGGAAGCAAAAAAAAAGATTTGAAATAGTAGAAAATACTTCACATTTCGTGGTATTTTTCTGTCATGTTTTTTTTTTAATTCTAAATTCTGGCGATGAAGATAAATAAAACTCGCGTTAAAAAGTCGCGCATTTCGCATCATTTTAACTTATTGTGTCGGTGTATTGTTTTATGCATGGTGAGTTAACGTAAACTGTTCATGTTATGGATATAAATCTCTTTTTTTTTCCATCTTTATTAAGTGAAATAAATGAGGAAGTTAAGGGGTAATTGTTGTTCAGTGTTTTGCCACATTTTGTTCACATTATATACAAAAGGTATTGTTTTAATTGTTGACAAAATATCTTATTTTTATGAGTAGTTTTTGATTTTATATTGCATAGTTGGTTAGTCATTTATGAATATACATCGCTATCATTAATTTTGTTTTGCCATTCAGTCGTCTCCATGTATTATTGCAATTCAGAATTGGCTTTTTAATATGGTGTGGATAATATATCTTTTCATTTCCTCCGTTAAATCAACATAATGTAAGACATACACAATTGGTTATTAGCAGTGGTGTTATTCTGAAGAAATATGCAAAGGCGTAAACATTTTTGATAAAATCATTACATGAAAATGTTTTTTCTTTTTCTTTTTGCTGGTTTGATCGCTGGAATATCAAGAGTTTTACAAAATAAATAATTTATATAACGTCTATTTTGTTTATTTTCCCTCGTAATGGTGCTCTAGTGTTATTTATAAGCTTCTAACTTGGTAATTTCGAGTCCTTGATCAATGAAAATATCACCTAAAAATTCTACATTTTACCATAATGACCGTAAGGTTCTATAACAATTGTGTGTTTTAATACTGATGTCGATAGTTTTACGTTTGAAGAATCATAGAATTCACATTCTAAAAGCTGTTTAGTTTGTTGTTTTTATCAATCGGGCTTTCAAATTTTTCTGAAAATATTGTTCGGAACGTGGTTGTGGTACCACATAGTTTAATCGATTATCAAAAATTATTCTAAAATAAAACAAATCTTTTAATTTTCCCCAACAATTTTCTCCGTTATAATTTCACTTTCAAAAGGAACGTATATTATATATTTAATGACTAACAACTATTTTAATTCAAATTTTGCAAGCGATTGTAGATTAAAATCAAAGCTGTAATTTCATAAGGAATTTTGTTATCCATTTGTATTATAAATCGTGTTTAAATTGTTAATCCAAAGGAAATGTTAACATTTTAATATAAATGGTAGTTGCAAGTTTATGAAATGTGTATGTTCTGTTATGCATTCTTATTCGATTTTTCTCAGTTTAAAAAAAACTTAATGTGGTCTTATTGGATACCAGATAGTTTGTCTTCTTAATAATTCCATCCAGTTTCAAGCATATGCATTTCTCACTGCTGATTCTTACATTCCAGCACTGTGACATACGATTTGGAAGTTTCATGCTAATCATATTTTTATCGAATCATCGTTTCAAATTATAACCAACTTACACCTTTCCGATGAGGCCTCGGAAGCGGCCGTAGTACTCTAGAGATCATGGTCGTGAATTTTTGACTGGCGTTGTTTCCTTCGGGTCGCGGGTTCGAGTCTGGGTAGGATTGCAGCGAGGCTGGTGCACGTTAAATCTGTCGAGGCCTCAAATTCTCCCTTTGGCATGGTGTGGAAGTCTGAAGAGAGAAATGCCAGCTCGGGTGTCGTCATTTTCACTTAATCGAGACTCGAAATTACAAGATCCGTTGCTAGTAATCCCCTTTACATAGCTATCATTCAGATTGCCCTTTATTGTTAAAGTCAGTGTGAGAAAATTCCAGTTTGTATTTTATGCTTAAATCTTGTAATATCATGGCTCATAAAATTACTCAACAAATTTCTTAATCGCTCCAAATTTCGATTAGATTTTTGAATATTTCAATTTTAGTCATTGTTTATAATTTTATACTTAATATATATTTTTGTCTAATATTTCGTTTTAAGTCAACGAGTTTGTGGAAGTTTTTTGTGTTGTGTCATTTAGCCTATTATACGTACGTTGCCTGTTATACATCTTATTTCTGCTAGGAAACTCGAAAGCTAATTTTTTTAAAAATTCTTGTCTCAAACTTTTCCTGCTCGGTAAACATATTATAAGCTTTTATTTACTTTTGTACTTTGCAATTATGTAATCTCTTATGTTATTTGTTCCAACAAGTACAGTTAAATCCTACCATTTCTAGTCAAAAAAATTTCTTGACCAATAAACGCTGAATAAAGGGGTTATTGTCTGTCGGGATTTTGATTTGTGATTCTAAATCAATTCTGACGACATTGATGTTTGTCTTACTTTAATAGAAACTTACAGCTATTTCAGATCAGAAATTTAATATAATTAGATTCTGTGTCAATTCTGTTTGGCAGAAAACAAATTATCCCATTTTTTCAGAAGGATTTTCAGAATGTTTCATTTGTACCTTTTATTTTTTTTAAAATTTTAGAGATTAAAGGATTTTCGATCGAATGGTTAATGAACAGTAGCTCAGCGGTTGGAAAATTATTAACTCTCGAGACATAAAGTAGAGATTGAACGTCATTAATTTCATTGGTTCTCAAAATTCTCATATGGTTCGTTTGTTTGGTTTTATTAATGCCGCACTAGCAGCAACACGAGGGATATTGGAAACAGACCTCGTAATTTTGAATCTCGTTCAAGTGACGAGGAAGATACCTGAGCTGACACCTCCCTCTCCTAACTTCCGCACTACGGCAACGGAGGACTTAGGGTCTCAACATATTTAGCATGCATCATCTCCGCTTCACGGAGGGTCTTTAGTGCATCAAGGATCGAATCCACATCTGGACGAAAACTGCAGGCCGTGAGTTCGTAACCATGACCACTAGGCTACTTCGGTCACACTTTCACATGATACGGTTTGGAAGTCAAAAGAATAAAATGCCAATTCATTTGTAATTCTTGATCCTAATAAGCCATGATTCTCAAATTGTTTATTATTTAAGTTTATTATTCTAGTCTATATTAAATAATGAAAGGTAAAATGAACAATAATTCATTGATTGAAAAGTTATTTACTCTCGAGAATCAAAGGCTACTGGTCGTTCTGTTTCAACGAATTTCAGGACTTTTACATATTGCATGGTGTGAAAGTGTAAAGAGTGAAATATATACAAATTATATGTGGTTTTTAATCTTAACAAGTTCTCATTCCCTAATTGCTCCCCTTTTTTTGAAGTTGTAGTTCTTTTCTGTAATTAATAACCGAAGGAAAATGTTTGTTCCGAAACACTAATCTGAGTAGGTAAATTTAAAATATTTGAAAACATTTTAATAACTTGTATAGCAATTAAGCAGTCAACCGAAGTAGAGTGCTTATATAAGAGAAACTTTTCACGTCCTAGAGAGGATTTAACCCACCCACTACTTATCTTGTTTTTCATTCAACGTGCGTAAAATGAGATCTCCACGTGCAACGTCTTAGGACAAGTGGCCCAAATCCAAACGACTTTTTTTTTTTAATTATGATCCTTAAGGATAACTCAAATTGCACTTGGGGAGTCGAAGTGTGACAAATCCTTCGAACACGAACGTTCCATCGCTTATTGAATATTGGAAGTTTATTGTGACTTTACATTTAGTGTTCGGAGAACATATTAAAGTTGTAACGAAACAAGGAAAAAAAAGCTTTTTTTTATTTGTGTTTTCAGGGGAAAATGCAAAAATATTACTAATGACAAGTTTAAAAATAAGAATGTATTTCTTAGGAGATATTTTTTATTTAATATAATTTAACTGGAAAATTACTCGATCTAGTTTCGATTTCTTTCGTTTTTGATTGATTGGTTTTATGAACGTCGCACCAGAAGCAACTATTAGCGACGGACCTCGTAATTTTGAACCTCGGTCAAGTGACGAGGACGACACTTGAGCTGGTATCCTCTAGCTTCCGCACCACACCGACGAGAGGACTTTGGACCCCAACATATTTAACATGAATCAGTCGTGGCTACACAGCGGGTCTTTTGTGATATCAAGACTGGAACTTACGACTCAACGTAAGCCGCCGGCCATGAGTCCGAGACCATGACCACTAGGTGGCAGTGAACATTTCTTTTTTTGTTTCTTAACTCTTAATTCTTCTGGCGAGAGAATAAGAAACCCAAAGAATATACTTGATTATCTTGAGAGGATTGATTGTATTGTAATTAATTTTCATATTTTGATCATTTTTATTATAACATAAAATTTAATGATTTTAGAAAATCCTTTGAAATTTTCCTTTAAAAAAAAGAATCCATAAAATCTCTGTAAATATTTACTTGAGTTATTTTTTAATTCCACCTTCCCATTTGCAAATGAAATTTAATATTCATAACGTTCGAGAATTTACTCAAAATTATTCATATTTATGTCACTTTTATCCATTACAAAAGAAAGAAAATTTATGGCATTTTTATACAAGTTTTTTTTATGTATTCATTGTAGTTTCAAAAACCAATTATTTTAATTCCTCCTAAGATAGAACATATTTTTAAAAAAAGATTTTCGTATATGTGTTGTTTTAATTCAATGATTTAAAATGCATTTAAATTTTTTTAGAAAATTTATCAATACTATGGCTTTCTACAAGACGTAAGAATACAGATTTTAGTAGTTTTTTAAAGCTATATTCCTGAAATAAAATAAAATTAATCATTTAAGGAAACTATTTTTTGATAATCTGTATCGCTATATGCAGTATTTTATTAATTACAGTTGCTGAAAATATTGACAAATTTTCATAAAAAGGTTCAAGTACAAATAATTTTTATTTTTAATTTGACAGCATCTAATACGAATAAATTATAAGAAATTTTTTAAAAAAGTATTAAAATATAAGTTAGAATTTGATGAAAATAGGAACGATTTGTATTTATGAGAAGTAATTATGTCTGTATATAGCTGAAATCGAATTCAAAACTTACTCAAGGTGCTGTGGAACATATATTCTAATTAAGAATTTAATCTCAATGCATTTTTTCAAATTTTCACTAAAAGTGTTTATAATTTCATTTTGCGGTTACCAGATTATTATTAGTAAATGAAATAAAATGATGAGACAGTATTTACGTTGCCATGTTCATTAATTTTAAAAATGAGCTTTATGTGATTTTTAAAAATGTAGTGAGAAAAAAATTTACTTTGTCTCTTCTGTCTGTTAATTGATTCCCTGTTTTTCAAAGTAAAAATTTGCTTAAGTATTAAAATCAGATTTTTATTTTGTTTGAATTTTTATTTCATTGGATGAATAACGTTACATATTAAAGTATCTCTTGTTGTTTATCTCGCAAGTTCCATTTAGAAACTCAAATATTTTTCCTATTAATGTTTATAATTTTAAATTTCAATAGTCTTTTTAATAGTAACAATAGTTAATTGATTGATTTATGAATTCGATATAATATTTTTAAATAAATTAAAAACAGGAACATATTTTTTCAATTTTTTTTAAAAAAAATTTTATGTGTTAAAAGGAATTTAAAAAATAATTTTTATTTCTAAAAAAAATTATAAGCCATCGTTTCAAAAATTAAAATTCATTGAAAATTTTAGAGGATCCCAAAGACAGTAAGCACATTTGTTTACCTTATTAACAAGGTCAATATTAATTCTCTTTAATATAGTAAGCACTCTATCCAAGTGGTCAAGGTCACGAGCACCATGACAAGCCAATGCTCAAGTGGATCAGCGGGATAAAGTCCCAATTTCAACTGAGATCATCACTTCGAAATAAAACTGCACGTCAAAAGGATTTGAATCTCAAAGTCCGCACGTGGTGGGGAGTGGAAGTTTGGAGAACGGGATATTTGTTGTCCACGCCTCTAGACTATGAGTCAAAATTATGAGATCCATTGACAATATTGTTCTGGTATGACGCTAATAAAAAAAAACCAAATTTGATTTGTAAAGTATAGGCCTGATAACCTGTAGGTCGAGAATCAGAGTCCTGCTCCATTAAAGATTGTCTTGTAGAATGATGTATATTGCTTCACTCAATCATGTTATTCACATGGTCTTAAAATTAAGAGGGTAGTGTTCTACGCGGGTATTTTTTATCTCTTGATCTCATCATCAATAAATATTATCAATCTTTTTTCATTTATAATTTCAAAATCCTGCTACTAAACATTTCTCACAATTAAAAGATTTTACTTAAATATATCATCAACTTTTCGTTTCAGAGCTTAAAAAACTTTGAGATTTAGTTTAACGGTTGAAAAATTGTTCTAAAAAATTCAAATTTGCTCATAAAGACTTTTTACCAGTTATGATAATAAAAATGCATTTACATTGCTTTAGTGGACTAAATCCATAGAAAGCTCGCGTGCATACATGAATGTACTTAAAATTATCCGGAAATTTAAGCGTTAATCACTAAAATTTCTCTCATTTCGTAAAAGATTAAGCGTTACGTAACGTGAAAACTTTATTCATTCGCACCGTCAATAGGAAACTCTTATTAATCATTCAAATGCCCACTTCCCTGTGTCAGACAGAATTAGGGTCAAAAATCTAAAAGTAAATCAAGTATCTCATTAATTAAAAAGATCCGTATTTGCATATTTTTCGAATAAAAAACCGGATCAAACAAAATATGTTTTATTTTTTGTCTGTAATGATTATTCTGCCATCCTTCTCTTCTTCCTCCGGTTTCTTACAGAGCACTCAAATGACCTGTCGATAGACATTTACAATCATTTGCATTTGCATGGGATCGCGAGGAAGTGTTAAGATCGAGATCCGCTACAACCTGTTCAGGACAACAAACCGAGTGGTTTTTCTGCGCAGCCATAACTCAGTCACCAATGTAATGATGTATGAGGGTTGTCACCCTGTGATGTCATGTGCTTTTGTTCCCGAAGCATTTAGAACATTCGGCTTTACCGGGTTGTTGCTTTTTTTTTTTTTTTATTTTTTGCCTCGAATATTGTGAAGAGAGAAGAGAACGCACATTTTTTTTTTCGGAAACCGGCGAGCCGTACCGAATGTGGGATGTTTTCATGTCCAATGTAACGAAACGCATACTTTTTGCAACATTTCAGCAGAGTAAACAATTTGGCGGTAAGAACTTGAATGCTCGTCATACTAGCAAATGTAAACTTTAGATTTCGTAAATATGAGCCAATGAAGGCAAAAAGCTTGAACTTGGAGAAAATTATGAATGTTTCTCGTTGTAAGAACAATTCCCTGAGTTTTGTTCATAAAAAATCGTAGCAGTAAATAACCACACAGAAAAAATTTAAAAAATTCATTTTTTAATCGAATTCGATTAATCAAAGATACAATATAGTGTGTGTAGAAAATATTCGTACATCGATAATTATAATCTATAACTGTTGTTGCAAAATGCGATGTTAAAAAGCAATCATTCAATCTACCGGAATTCCGGGCTTTTAATTTCGTATTTTATAGCGAAGGATAATCATAAATTCCCATTCCTTTTACTCACCAAGTATTTTTTTTTTCGCAACACAGCCGTGGAAACCTTGTTGCGTACATGCATTTCGAACAGTACATGCAGATACGGCTATTTTTCTGTTTTTTATCCCTGCTATATTAGCTTAAGACCACTTATTTTCGAATTTTTCTTCTACAAACGGGTGAGAAAACATCTATTGACAGAGGTAAGTAGAAGTGGTTGTACAGACATTATGTAGTGTTTTAGAAACCATAAACTTCTAAATAATAAACTGTGACTTAATCAAATAAAAAACAATTAATTAAATGTTTTACCGTCTTTACGAAGCTTTTTAATTAATTTGCATTCAGAATAACATGTTTAAGTTTTACCACTCTTATCGAAAATTCTTAGTTGTTTATCACACTTAAACTGCAGTACATGATCATATATGTACCTCAAGATGAGTGATGTCGCTTATTGACACAGAACGTACTGAACTAGTCACAAAAAGCTTTAAAAAAAGTTTTCATTTATTTCAGTGTACGAATACTTTTAACACGCCTTAAAATCACTAAGCTTTAGTTTTCTGTATGTTTTGAAAAACATTCCAACAGTTATTCAATTTTTATAACATATTCATACTTGAAAAACAATATTGTATTTGATGTTCCCTTTTGAATTATTTTTATTCTAACTAAAAACATTCTATAACCATAGAAAGTATTCTCTTGTACGAATACTTTCTACATTCACTATATATCACATTCACTACGGTATATTGTAGACATATATATCAAACACAATTCTATGTGAGTGAGTGAATGTAAAGTTTATTGGCGTAAGAGCCAGCTATGCTACTCTAAACAAGATTTAACTGTGGTCTAGACGTGAATAAATTGAAGAAAAAAAAGACAAATATTGGTTGACATGAAGGAGGGTCGAAAATAGAGAAGGATCGCTAGGGCATCCCGGGAGGGCGTAACCCGAATTTACCAAAGACAGTAAACCTTACAGGAAAGAAAAAGATCACTAGGGTGCCTTGGGGACATGATGGCCGTACTTACCTGAAGAAGGCAAGTCCCTGAGGTCCCCTGATATAATCCCTAAGGCAGAGTGCCAGGCTATACCCCCAGACGCTGGGTACCCATTTTAGTCGCCTCTTACGACATGGATGAGCTACAGTGGAACTATTCTGTCATTTTCGGTCACCACACGGGTCAACACAATTCTGTATGTATATGTAAGACAGTCTAATCCAGTGAATTGCAGATAAATATTGAACTACATTCGATTATATTTGTCCAACAATGCATCAAAGCAAAATTGTTGAATTTCAACGAAAATCTTTACAGTCGAATAAAAATATAATATGCAACGAAATTCTAATTAAAGAATTTTCTAGCTAAATTTTTTTTTTATAATTTTCAGTTGAATATTAATTATTAATAACTATTCAGAACTGTTCACCGATGACGAATTCGGGAAAATTGGAAGGTGAAATTTAGAGAAAATGTCTTGCGGGAATTTAACAATTATTCACTAGCTAATATGCAAACACCTGAAAATTTCATAAGAAATTAATTCCAGCCTCAGAGATAATATTTATCCTTTCCTTGTGAAGATAAATTACCCACTTATCAAATCCAGATTAATTTATATTTATATAATGTTATTTTTAAAAACAATCCCCGAAAATTAAGTTTGTCCCAAAAACTGAAGAATCGTAGCAAAGAAGAGATACTAAGAGTCAGGGAATAGGACATTAAATTTATCATCGTTTCTCGTTCCTTTCGAAATAAGCCTATGTTTCTATTAAAAAAGCATAAACTATGCGCCTTCTATGAAATGAAATAAATATTTAATCCATATTAATCCTTGAATTACGTAAATAGGACATTTGTAGGGAATATTTGTCGTGAATCTTTCTCTGTATTCGACCCTTTTGACCAACCATTTTTTAAAATCTTTTTTCCATTTTTCTTAGGTCTTAAACTCAGTAACACATTCTTTAGCGCTTCTTATCAATATTTTGGTTTTGTACCATAAACCTCTACTTTCACTCTCACATACATATGTCTGATGATATTTCGCAAACCATCCACCGCCCATGCCATGTTAGAATTCTGTAAGATTTAACATTTTCCATAATTTTCTATGACGGTCTTGTTTCAATACAAGTCTGAAATCCATTACTTTACTGTCATTACAGCAGCTCTTGAGAGGTGTTTAAATTGACGAATTTCTTTGAGGAGACTTTCGAGCAGAGTGGTAGTTTCGAATCCAGGTTCCACCATAAACTTTCATGCTATTCCATGACAAATGTAAATGAACCTACAAATCACGTGGAATGATGTGGAAGTTTTGAGAGTAAAGTACAAACTCTGGCGTTGCCCTTGCTAGAATTATGAGGTCATTTACCGGTTGATCTCATGATATTGTACAGCAGCGACTTTTAACCTGTTGGCAGTATGAATGACTTAATATGAGGTGGTATCTAAAAGTTTTAACTATTATTGAAAAATAACCCAGATATGTGGATTTAAGTTTTTTTCTGCAGAAAATTTATTCTTATGAACATAATGTTGCAAATTGTTTTTGTCATCAATGCTAATTTGCTTGGTTTCAAGAAACCGTAGATTGAAGTAACTCGTAGTATCCTAAAACTTCAATTATAATCCCAGGATATAGTAAAATTTTAATTTTTACTAAAATATAATAAAGATACAAACTTAATTGTTATTTATTATTCTTAAGACTTCTAAAAATAATCGGCAACCAGAGTCATACATTTCTCCCACCGTTTCTTGACCTTTCCAAGGCCAAACTTGTAGAACTCGGCAGATAGAACTCTTTATCTCCTCCATACAGCGAATTACTTCAATCTCTGATTTCCTGAAACCTAACAAATCAAAGTTAACTGTAGCAATTTGAAATATTATAAACATAAGAATCAATTAATATATAGAATAATTTTTTTGATATCAGGGTTATATTTCTTATCAATAATTAAAATATTACAGTATCCTTTCGTATTTAAGCAATTAATAATTAATTAGTAAATTGTGTGTTATCACAATGATTGTTTTTAAAAAAAAAAAACCAACTTGAATGCTGAGAATTTTTCGTGTTTCAACAAAATTGCATTTGTAGTGAACCTGGTATGCAAACGATTCACTTATTTGTTACCATGGTAACAAATAAGAATATCTTTACGATTGCATCTTACATTGAGAGATGAATATCAAAATATTTACATCGTAATTGTGATTTCAAGATATTTTAATAGCAAACTATAGGAGCATAAAATTTGTAATACAAGTCTCGGAATTCCTATATTTTATGTTCAGTGAAAAGATTTCCTTGTTCATTATTTTCTCTTAATTATTTTTAGAGGTGGTTCGATTTGAGTGCTTTAAGTTAAAAGGGTCTTAATGAACACTCTTAGAGAACTTAAATGCGATACAAAATAAAACAAAATAAATTTGTTTAATATTCGAAGGCGTGAAATTATAAATACTTTTCAAATCTTTAAATAAATACCATTTTTATCGCTATTTGTTGTAATATGCTCGGTTCAGCTAGCAGGAAAAAAAAACCGGTCTATTTTCCTCACAAAATTCTCAGAAATTCCCTAAATATTTAAACCGTGGGAAAATAATTGTTCGACAACTGGATTCTGAGGTCGAATTTTTAGTTTTTCAACGCTTTTGGTTTTTTTTACGATAAAAGAATAGAATTTCAACGATTTAAATAAATGATTGAATTTAAATGTTAAAAGTCCTGAATCTTTCGAGGAAGTCGATGACAATAAATTCACGCAAATAATAACACACGTAACAGAACTCAAAAACTTCAATCATGAACCGTTATTTAAATCTACATTAAAATTGCATTTTGTTTTTAAAATATTGGAAATAAGAATTTATAATAATTTTAATGCAGCGTAAAGCTCATACAAAATCCTTATTATTTACCATCCTGTAATAAACAGGAAATTGGTTTAAAAAAATTTCCATCACAAAAATACGTGTTTAAAATATTGTTAAAACGGGTTAAAAACACATACACGTTTTTGTGTTTAAAATACGAGCACGAGGCTTAATGCTTCTGTCAAACAGGCGTTCTCATTCTAGAATGCAATATTAATTCTTGAGAAATATGTACAGAGTGGACCAAATGCTTCTGACACATTTGAAAATTCAAAAGGAATCCATCTAATTGGTTTTCGAGAGTACAGATTGAACAAAATGCGGTCCATACCAGTCATTTTGATTTCCTGAACATAATGTTAATACTACGGAAAATTTCTTCCACCTTCTTCAAATCTTTAATACTTTATCTATTAGAATACAAAAAAAAAAGTGCACTTGAAAGAGCAAAAAATAATGAAGGGCTCTGTGAAAATACATTTTCTTCCCTATTTTTGAAATTATTAGAATATTTTTAAAGACTGGAAATTTCACTGAGGAATTATTTAGAAATAGAGAAAGAAATATTTTTAAAAATTGGATCAAAAAAAGTAATTCCTCAGAAAACTTCATTATTTTTTTGCATTTTCAGATACATTTTTTTGCTTCCAAATAGATAAATTAGCATGGATTCGAGGTTGGTAGTAAAAATTCCAAAGGATTAACATTGCATTCACGAAATCAAAAATTTTTTTGCGTAAACGGGAGCCTTAACAGGAAGAAACGATACGGAACGTGCCTATATTTACTCTCAAAATACGAGATCAGAAACTGTACTTTTCGCATTTTTTTTTTTTTTTCTTTTTTTCTAAAATACGTTGTCATATTTCTTATGTAAGTGAGAATTTAAAAGGAAAAAAAATTCAAAAGTGTGAAATAATATTTCTACTTTGGTTTTTGATTTCCGCAAAATAGTTCTCGAAAGCAAAGCAAAATGCTTTAAGATACACACAGAGGTCAGGGTCTTAATGATCTGTAAAACTTATTTCTTGAACATTTTGAAAGTCTTTTGATTATCTGACTTCCCATTTATCTGTATTTGCCTAAAATATTTTTTTAAACTCTATTTGCCCGAGTAAGTGGCAACAATAGGAAAGTTTGAAATATTACACAAGAATAAAGTTAAATTGTTATGTAGTTGAGGATTTTTTTAAGAAATAAAATTTTTCATAAAATTTTAATACAGGTAGTTCTAATTTATACAAACGTTTCAGAAAATATTCGCTGATTGATAAAATGCTATTTAAGAAAACCTAAGAGCTATTAATGCAAAAGAGAGAAGGAAGGGGGGAACCTATCTGTGGTTGATTACTCAGAAATGCAAGAAACAACAGCTGATTTCTTTTTATAACTCAAAAATATTTTAAAAAACTAGTTTTTATTTGCTTAAATTGCGAAATTTCCCGACTTTTTATTTTATTTTAATTTGCGAAATATGCTTTTGCATTGTTATTCGAGGAAATAAGTGAATTTAAACTATCACGAGTATATTCTCCCAAAGGATTTAAAAGCGCATTTTTAATTATCATTCTTGCCTCGGTTACAGAAATTCCAAGGAAAAACAATTCATTTTGTGAAAATAAACGAAAAATTAAATTGAATTTGTATTCATAGTTTTTTTCCTTTTAAATGTGGTGCTATTGATGCTAGGTATGCTAATTTTAACGGTATCCGTGACCAACGTTTAGTTTTTAATCATAAGTTGCGTAATTACACATACATATTTATACTACAACAGCAAAAGTATTTCGGGAAAGCAATTTATTGTTTTCTCAAAACTTTTTTTAACTATTTTTTATGCAAATATCGAAGTTTTTATCGTTTTAAAATTATTTTAAGAATTATTTTGCGAAATCGAATTCATATGTAAGAATACACTTAATTATTTTCATGTTATTCTTAAAGGCATAATTTCTTCCTTTCCCCCTCTTTATGGTTCTTTTGAAAATAGAAAAAATACTGAAGAAATATGTTAGAAGTGTTTGCATAAACATTCATATAAAACGTAAATTTGCTTTTATGTAAATCATTGTATTTGTTGGTTTATAAACTCTTGCAGTGGCTTTATAAGTAAACATTTTGTATACATTCATCTGATCTCATTGTTATTGATATACTTTGGTGAATTTTATTATTTTTTAAATACTTAATTATATGTATTAATTATATGTACATTATATTCTGTGAATAAGAACGGTTTTTCGAAGTAAACATTTCGAAAAAAAATCAGTTTTTCAAAGAATTACTAGGGAAAGGATTTTACAGAAAAATATTTTTTTTTTGAAATTCTATCTTCCAATTTTCTTGTTTTAAAATTTTATAAATAAGGAAACATATATTCCTTCCTATTTCAATAAAAAAAAATACGAATATTTTTCACATTTTAGAAAAAAAAAAAAAAAAAAAAAAAAAAAAAAGCAATTGTCAACAATCTCTCAACAAGGTATCAATAATAGTAAAAGAAATTTACTAGGAACTATTAAAAGTTTGAAAAAATAATTTTTAAGTCAACTTATAGAAAACAGATAATCAAATTCATTAGATTTTCTAATCCTTTTCTCTTTTGGGGGGGGGAGGGGCGGAAACTTTTGTTTTTCTTTATCATAAATTCAAATTTTACTCGACTTTAAATCAAAAACAAGTTATTTAAATTAAAGTAATAAACCATAATTATAAAACTACAATTAATTTTATGTTAAATTAATTATGAATTTATCACATATGTGCGAATCTTGAACCAAGAATTTATAGACAACCAAATACCATCTTTTTTTTGTGTTAAAAGAATATTTTCAAATCCAAAATTTAGAACGCTTTAATTTCGGATTTGAAAAAACTCAGATTAATAATGTGATTAGGATCAACAACTTTTTTATAATTTTGGGGCACGAACTCCTCTCTCTCACTCTCACACACACATACTGATTAAACTGTATATTATGCCTTTCTCATTTCAACTTTTTTTTTCTTTTTTAACTTAATTCGATTTAATCTCGAGCTAACTTTGTCCCACACATAATAAAATATTCCCCCGCACTTTACTACAACTTTAACTTTCAGTGTAAAACCTCTCTTTTGGATCACCTCTTTCTCTTTTCGCCCTGCTTCCTGCCGTATAAGAATGTGTATTATCGGTTCCACTTTTTGTATTTTGTTTCAATATTATAATTGAGTGAACTTTCAATAAATTTTTAAAATTAAAATATGTTAGACATTTCATTTCCAAAATGATATTTGAGACATTAGCAAGATGTCACATATTACACACTCACACACGCACACATCGGTGTAATGATGCTATGATCTACTATGTAATAGTACTCTTGTCTATTTGTGTAATGATATGTTTCGTTCAATATTTTATATAATAATGTTCTTAAATTTTACGGAATTTTTATTATGAAGTGGAATCTGTTGAAATTTAAAACAAAAAATAACATTAGAAACTTTAAAAGTAAAAAGAAAAACTGTTGAAAATAATATTATAAACTAGCTTTATTTTGACAGACTCAAAAATTTTGAAAATATTATTACAAATATTTGATTTAAGGTTACCCAATCATAGACTTAAAGGATGACATTTTTGGTGATCGTTGCAGGTTTATTAATTCAAATGGTTGCCGGTTTATTCTATACTATTACAAGAGTAGGTATTAAAAATGGATCATTCACTTAAAGGCTTACATCAAAAATTGTTTTGATATCAGATAATAGGAAAACATTAAGGTAGTACTGATTCTCAACAATGAAGTCTAAGGTTAAAAATTCGTTTCAAGTTTTTAACAATTTTTTTTCTTTGTTTCCTTGTAAGCGCTCGCAACTTTTACTGGTCGACGAGTTTTGATGTAGACTGTTACCAAACACTAAATGCACGAAAAAAAAGTTCCAAATTGAGATAAAAATATGTATACTTGTGTACCAAAATAAAAGGTATTATGTTCATTTTTGAAATTTTTCTGGAGAGCTACAGTTTTTACAGTTGAAAGGGGATTTTTTTGTTTGTTGCATTTTTTTTTATTTTTACTGTCTTCCCTGATCTTGACTTGCAACTTAAAATCTAAGCATAGACATGTAAAAAAAACCCTTTTAAAAAAGCCCTACTCAAAGTTTTGCAAAGAACATATTTAGCCATCCAAGGTGCTCTTTTTTTTATAATTATTATTAAATTACTCAATTAAATATATATAAAAATTAAAGTAAACGATATAATGTCGAGATATGGACAATAGTAAATTTTTCCGATATAAAAATTAAAGGAAACGATAAATTATTAAATTGAATATATTTAACCTAAGTGTTATTAAAATTGAAGCAAAGAATAAAAAATTGAAAAGTGATCTGATACGCCCAAAAAGCCCCGCCTAAGACAATAGCCCTTTAGGTGGCTAATAATTTCAATTATAAAATAGTCAAGATGATCATCATAGTATTTATTTATGCTATTTAAAGGGAATGTTCCTTCAACTGTTCCGACAGCGTTGAGTTTCAATCTCATCAAATCTACTAAACAAGCCTGAATACTTCCGCGCACATCACATTAACACTCATCTTATTACCATAAACATAATTTTTTCGATTCAATTCCTTGTCGCTTTTATACGACTTGATTATATCTATTCACTCCATTTCCGAAGTTTAACTTAATTTGCATCACGTTTCATTTGATTGGGAAGAAGCTGTGAACTCAAATGTAAGATCAGAAAGAAAAACCCGGTTGTTAGTAAAAGAGAAATAAATTGTGAATAGAGTCCATGTTACAACGTCTTTATTAACAGTTTGCTTGTTAATGAATATTTTTCAGTAAACCCTTGTGCGCTTTATTCTTTCGACTACTGGCTTTTTAAATTATAACACCTTTTTAAAGCATTATTACTTTTCAAAAATTCACTGATTACTATTTTTAAAAAATTGACTAAGTACTTTTTACATCCGCCATACAGATATGATAACTGTAAAACACTTATAGAATACAATTGTTTGAGCAAGCAATGCAAAATCTAATTAATTGCCTAAATAAATATATTAAAGGATACATGGGCCCTCAAAAGATCCATAATCCAACTTGTTTAAAAATTCTAGGTGCAAGTAAGAAGCAATTTACTGAGCTCTTTAAAACCTTTTGTTGCTTGATAAAAAAAAAAAAGGAGTATGAATTGAAATGACAATTTCAGTAATTAATTGCATCAGTTAAAGGACAATCTGTTTGTATTATTGTCTTTCGGCATAAAACTTTTAACAAAGAAAGTTCCATTTCAATAGATATGACGTCATGCGGCAGCCACACACAATTTTGTCTCTCTCTGCCATGCAACTTTCTTTGGAATGTCAGTTGGCAGGTAGTTGTTTGCGGAAACGTTTAATTGCTGCTACGAGAAACAACAATAGCGAGTTGTAAAGAAAGGATATTAGAGAACAATGGATATAAAGTATTTGTAGAAGGGAATTGATGGCATTGTCTATAGGAAAATCTGCTGTAAGTGAAAATTAAAAAGTCAAGATTGAAATTTCACCGATACTCTTTTAAGTTTACCGTGTTTCTTTTGACATGTATGTAATTACTGAAAGCAAAATGTAATTGGAAAAGTTTGAATTAGAGCTAAAGTTTGACACATTTAACAAACTGAAAGAAAAGGAAGTAACCCATGATTCTCTTTTAAAGAAAGGTGGTTTCATCAAGAAGATAGACTTGGGAATATTTCTTTATTGTTGAAATGTTATTAACTTGCAACCACACTCGAAGGAAAAAAGGTTAAATTATTTGAAAGCAAGAGAATTCGAGGGGGGAAGAGAAATGTCTAATTTCTCTACAAGAGAAAATATTATTTCCCTTATTTAATTTCCTTATAATATGCAATTAAGTATCCTAATTTATAAAACAGAAAAAAAAACACCTTCAGTAACTAATACACTTAGAAATATATTTTATGATCGAAAAAAAAAATCATAAAATTTACATTCACGTTTTGATTTCAAGTTGTAGTTATTAAAGCTATTTAATGTTTAATATAAACACAAAGTAAAAGTTTCTAATTCAGAAATAAATGTTATACTTAATAGAGGCATTTAATTTTAAATAAAATTTGTGTTTCAAAATCATAGAAAAATAATATTAATGGAAATATGATACATTAATTTAATTTTTGGAGATATACAGGGTGGGCAAAATAAAGCTTACCTAGAAAATATTTATAAGAAGGACGTGAAATTGATCCTTGTTCATTAACAGGATAACTATCCACAGCAGAAAACACTGAAAATGGCCACCGTTGGCGTCGATGCACGCTGTACTCGGACCCGTGTGATGACCGGGAATGACAGAATAGTCCCACTGTAGATTATCCATGTCGTAAGAGGCGACTAAAATGGGTACCCAGCGTCTGGGGGGTATAGTTTGGCACCCTGCTCCTGGAGATTATATCAGGGGACCTCAGGGACTTGCCTTTTTCGGGTAAGTACGGGCATCATGACCCCGAGGCACCTTGGTGACCTTTTTTTTTCCTATGGGGTTTACTTGTTTTTGGTAAACACGGGTTACGCTCTCCCGTGATACCCTAGCGATCCTTCGCTATTTTAGACCCTCCTTCTTGTCAACCAATTTTTGTCTTTTCTTAATTTTTTCTCGTCAGACAACAGTTAAATCTTGTTCGGCGCACATAGCCACATCTGGCTCTTGTGCCAATAACCTTTACATTCACAGACACACTCTGCACTCTGTGAGTTGTTCCACGAATGGATTTAACTGATTCTGGACATAACTGTAAGCATTAATAATTTGACGAAAGAATCGTGTTATGATGCGGAAACTAGATATTAAGCACCGGCTGTTTGAAGAACTGATGGGGATTTGTAAATGCAAAATAGCGCATGCCCAGTGAGTTGACATACCCTGACAGGGTCAGCCAGGCCTCATCTAAAGAAATGTAAAATTGAGACTCCGAAAGTCTCAATTAAAGTTCACTCAGAAACCACCTGAAGAACTCAACACGTGAAAGTTTATCTGGAAGTTTTAACTCATACACAACAGTAAATTTGTAAGGATAAAAATTTGGACCCTCTTTGATAATGTTTGGACATGACGATCTCTTAATTCCCTCTTGCATTGTTAACCGGCGTTTAGATTTCGTCGGACTTTTTTCCAGGATTTCCTACTCTCGATCAGTGTTTTCTGGTGTTTGAATTATTTTCGGATAGTTACGGTTTTTTTTCGCTACTATGTCAGTTTTGCACCCTTTTGTCACTACGTTTTGCGTTTCAGACTTTACTGGAGGTTTTGCGAAAACACTTCCATTCTCTAATTCTTGCACAAACAATTCCACAGTGCGTTTTCCTCGACTTGTGCTTCACCTAACACTCGACAATGAACAAGCTCCGTTTTATCGTGAGCATCATTTTGCGTCGCATTCAACTGATCACTAAGCACGTTTACAACCCTCACTCCCACAAGCGTAATGACACAGCAAAGAACTCGGAACAGAGCGTGTGGGCGTTGAGATTGTGCAGACATATGACAGCTGCAGGTTGTTGCTTCGATGGCACTAGTGGCCATTTTCAGCATTTTCTACAAGAGGAAGTTTTTCTGTTCTTTAACAAGTGTCATTTCCGTGTCAGGTTTACAATTAATTTCCTTCTTCAGGTAAGTATGGACATCATGACCCCGAGGTACCCCAGTTATCTAATTCTTTATTATGGGGTTTAATGTCTTTGGTAAACACGGGTGATGCACCCCCGGGTTACCCAATTGATCCTTCTCTATTTTCGACCCTCCTTCTTGTCAATCAATTTGTGTCTTTTCTTCACGTCTAGAACACAGTTAAATCTTGTTTGGAGCAGCATAGCCATATCTGGCTCTTGCGCCAATAAATTTTACTTTCTCACTTGACCCTTCTTGTCGACCAATCTTTTTTCAGTGTTTTAACGTCTGGACCACAGATTTACCTTGTTGGGCGCAGTATGGCCGCATCTGGCTCTTGCACCAATAAACTTCACTATCACACACACACACACACACTAACAATTATTTTCCGGGTCAGTTTTATATTGTTCCTCTTGTCGTGATAATTTTAAATGGAAATGTTTTGTGTATGGTAAAATATAAGGAATACTTCTATTTCAAAATATGCGATATTTTCTCAGGATTCTTTCTGATAATATTTTGAAGAATCTTTTTTGCGCCTTTCTCGACTTGCTGAATATGAAAAAAAATTCTCTTAATTATTTGCTATACTTAAAAATTGTTTTATCCGTTATTCTTATACAAAAATTACACAACACACTAATTACATAATTTTTTGTTAGGTTTCTATGTTATCGAGATTAATAAAATTCATTTTCAGATTTTACTGAAACCATTTGGACGTCTTGATTATTATTAGACTCCTGTGTAGAAAAACCATAAGAAATTAAACCTTAAAACAACGAGTGTTTTTGAAATACAATAGGTTCTTTAAGTTACTAAATATTACAGGATGTGGTTGTGGAGTGGCTAAGGTTTCGAAGCTGACGCTGTGACCGCGGTAGCGGAGAGATTATGGTAAGCAACTGAGGAAGTTTAGAGAGTAAAGTATTACTTGTCTTCCTCGTCAAGCGACCGTTGTTCAAAACTACGAGGTCCTTCGCCAAAGCTCTCGTGTTCAGTGGCGGACCTAAAACTATCGAGGCAAGAGGCAGAACTCTCCCTGGCGCTCCCCGTATCGGAATGATCACCGTACAAAATGTCAACACAAATACATTTAATGAAAATTAAATAGTTAAATATAAAATAGGAAAACAAAAGACTAAAGAGAAAACAACTTACATCTAGAAGACAAGCATATGCTAAAAAAGAGTTTACGAATTTGCCATTTTTAAAATGTTTTTAACTTTTCTGTCAACAACAACAACAACAAAACTAACATTTTTTATAGCTTTATCAAAATTAATATTTTTAGTAACTACCTTTTCAGTTGAAAGGATTGCCAAATCGTAAAATCTTACCTGGCTCATTGATGATCGAAGGTAACTTTTAATCAACTTTCAAAAACTTTCTCGCAAGAAGTTAATGAAACAGATACTGCCAAAGAAAGTCTTTAGTTAAGGTGACCAGACGTCCCATTTCTTAACAATTTATCCCGCGTCCCAAGGGTTTTAAGAAAGTCCCTATTTTTAAAAAGAATGCAAGACAAACTAGAGAACAGCTTGAGAACAGGAAGGGAATATGCGATTTTCGGCTTCCATGTAGCTATTTCACCAGGATATGAGCTTTATATTATTTTTGTAAATTTTATACTGTTAAACTTTAATAATAAAAATAATTGTTGAGAACTGATTTATAAGGCTTATCAAAGTTTGCCTCGATCAGTCGCTAGAATACGACCATCATCATTTGGACTTAATGAACAGTGGCATTTTTCGGCATGGGCAGCGACGAAAACATTTTGTAGCTGTAAAATGAAGAGAGAACATTTTGTACACTTCTATAGATTTTATTCTTATGGCGACATGTTCCGCTAGCGATCTAACATCATTTGGAACATTGTTGCAAGGAATTACATCTTACGCAAAAATTGGTAACGGAGGGGAATTTTAGAGAGGAGAAGGGTCTGGGTGTAAAGAGTTTGTTGGTCGTCTACAAAATAACGCCTTCGCATATTGAGTTTTGTAACTGACTCTGTTATGATACACATCGGACTGCGTGTTAGTGCTAGTTAAACAAGTGATGTCAACAAATAAGCTATTCAGATTATTTAAGTTTATAATTTATTTAGGTTCCAAAGGTAGGTATTTTTTAGGTACCAAATTTTTAATTAAGAATGGTCAATGGTGTCCCTGTTTTCGAATGTTAAAATTTGGTCACCTTATCTTTAGTGCCAAATGTAAATCAAAAACTTATTTTGGGAAGTCCATTTCCACAATAAACTTTAATATTTTCAATGCGGACAGCATTTAACCTCCATTCCAACTTTTGCTGCTCGCAGATGACTTCTTTAATCGTTTGATTTCTGGTAAGATTTCATTTCCTTCTATCTCATCTAAACTTTACGTGAGGCTTGAAATCAACTTCGGATGTCAATTTAAGATTCTTTAAAGGCCCTTCCTGTTCAAAGGCCCTGGGCATTCCAAACTCCCTCCCCGAGTACGTCACTGTTCGTGATGTTGCTAAGTACCACGTGAACAAAATTATCAATCATTCTGTCAACACGTGTTTTGCTCGAGTTGTGATTCCATTTAAAACAACGCTGTTATCATTTTGTTCGATAGTACGCTTAGTTATTTAATATTCGTTTCTGTAATTTAATTAACAAAAAATGTTGATAAAATAAGAGAAAAATTTAAAAAATCATTATAGTAATGATTAATAGTCTGTAATTGCTCGGTTAAGAATCCAGTTGTATAACATAAATCTGTGTATATTAGGGTTTTGTGATTTATTTTTTCAACTGAGTTCATAAAATTATATATCCCGTATTTCATAATTCGGTTTAATTGACCATTCGGTGATGGAGTTAAAGATCATATCTCTGGAATTCAGAAAGCTTATATTACGTATTGTGGTTGTATTATTTGTGGAAGAAAAGATATATCCTGTTTTTAAAAATAAAATACCACATTGTCCTAATTGTTCTTCGGAATTCGTATTTTGGGACGTTCTTAAGAACGTGAGGAATAGTATTTCATGGCGTTTTCTGATTGGCACATATGATTTTGCTTTCTAATGAGATGCAAACACGTGACTCAGGTTTTGTAATCCCGTGGTATTGCAAAAAGTTTTTCGACCAATGAAATGTATTTGCACGTCACGTGATTAAACGGCCATTCCGTTAAACCATAAATGCCAAATGAGCATTTTAAATAAGCAAATATGGCACGATTCTGCATGCTCAATGAACTCAAAATTAAGGACGTGATCCGTAAGCATGCATAATCGTGTAATGAATGCTAAATCAGCATTTAAACACCGTGATCACAAGAACACATTCGATTTCGTCATTTGGGGAATATTGTAAGAACTTTTCAGATAATCGTAACAATTAAATCCGAAGGAGAAAAAAAGAAAAAGAATTCCTTGTTCTCCATTTTATTTGCATTTCTGAAGGTAATAAATTCTTAGGAGGATTTTAAAAAATTATCTTCGTTGAACGAAGGCCTTGTGTGTGTATAAATGAGAACTTTTTCTTTATCATTTCACTACTGAAATGGACATCGTCATCGGTATGCATGCGTCAATCGAACATGACAAAATAGAACTAAGGTAAAGGTTATCTCTTTCAGAGATAATCTATATTAATTAAAAGGAAGAATTTGGGGCTTTCTTTGTCGATGGCGTAACGAAAAGATTAGAAGACGCAGGACCATGAAATTTGGTACAAAGGATCTAAGAATAGTGACAGTGTACTCTATGGAGCCGTTTTTTCGAAATTTTTCTATAATTTTTTTAAAATTTGAGCTCAAAGGGAATTTATCTTCACTGTATGTTCAGATCGAAAAAAATATTCTGTTTTTGTCGATAAGAAAACGGAAAGTTAACGAAATAAATTAGCGTGAAATTTGGCACAAAGAATTTAAGAATACTGATTGTGCACCAAGAAACTGTTATTTTGAAATTCAACTTAGATTTTAAGAAATTTTAAATTTCATATGCGTCATGTATGACGTCTTAGTGTATCTTCTCGGGATAAATGATTTGGTTTAGATTTTTTTAAAAATAATTTGTTCTTTCTAAAAAAAATTATTACATTTTCTTTAGATATTTGTAAAATAATTACGATTGCTTTTCGATTGAATCCTCATCTCAAAAGAAAATTATTTGAAAAAGTTGTTTTTTTTATTCTGGCCACAGTCTTCTGTGTTGAAATGGCGGCAAGTACAAGCGTAGAATTACTGCTTTATGAAAACTTTTAAGGATTATTATCACTCTTTGAAATTTTAGACTACCTGTTTTCATGGTTTTTTGTTTGTTTGTTTGTTTTTAGTTCACTTGTTGGCATTCTAATTAATTTTATTGTTATTTTTATCGGTCAAATTTATTTCAAGTGTTGATTCCTGTAATGCCAACTTTTTCGCTTTGAATTGTAATTGAAGCATCTTATATACCTTTTTAATCAATTGTACCGCCTCAGCATTCATATTTTCCCTTTCAATTCCAATTGAGATTTTTTATTTCTCAGTTTTAGCGATTTCTAATTGAAAATTTTCATTCTTCAATTTTAGTGAATTATATTACCTGAGATAACCTTACTTTCAATTCTAAGCTGCGTGATTTGCACTGCCTGAGTTTATCATACTTTCTATTTCAGCTCTAAGCTGCCGGTTTGAATTTCTCATTGCTTATTATTTAACCTACTAATATCACTAATTGATTTTTTTTAAGTTTCAGTTCATAGCTAGGGTTAAAATGCAGTTTAGCCCCAACATATGTTACGATTTTAAAAATCGCCAAATTAGCGACTTTTTAAGTTAGCCTTGCATACATCGGTGAGTCTGCTGTAACGTTTCACATTTGGCGAATTATCAACTTTTATTTACATGTAAGGAAAAATTCATGTATTACAATAATTACCAAACTGTTTTTTTTTTAAATATTTTTGTTAAAAAAAACCATGTATGTTCTTTTCTGTTGACATGTGTAGCATATTTTTATTACTCAATAAAAATGTCTCATTCTTGATAGTTGAATTGTTAATTTTTAAAATTAAAACCATGTTAAGAATTTAAGGCTTCCGTCTACCCGCCATTTTGATTTCATGGAATCCTATGGATCCACGAAATCAAATCATATTGTTAATCCTATGGAATTCCGACTTTAATTCTCACATTTTTACTACTTGATCCATTTGAAGGCAATAAAGAGTATCTAAAAATGCAAAATATAATGAAGGCTTCTGTAAAATTACTTATTTCATCCGATTTTTAAAAATATTTAAAATATTTTTTAAAGACCAGAAAACTCAGCTGTAATGTTCAGTATTATTGAATCTTAATTTCGTTTAGGCTTTAGATAGCATTTAATAATTAGTTACAAATTTATTTGAAAAATTTAACTATTATTTTATAAATTAAATACTTAATTTTATGAAAGCTTAAGAAAATCTAATAAATGAACTGCAAGTTTCGTCCTCATAGGATTTAAATTTATTTCCCTTTTATATTTCGTTCACTAAATTAGTCTTTCCTAGGAGGTTAATTTGCTTTTTACTTTAAAAAAATAACTTTTATCCTCCCATCTATATTGTTCCATTTTTTAATATCCCAGTGTTTGGATAGGGTATATGATCTAGTGTTTA
Organism: Nephila pilipes; assembly: GCA_019974015.1. Taxonomy (NCBI): domain Eukaryota; kingdom Metazoa; phylum Arthropoda; class Arachnida; order Araneae; family Nephilidae; genus Nephila; species Nephila pilipes. The sequence continues at coordinate 49,927 of BMAW01097683.1, read as the reverse complement.
ATAATTCCTTAATTAATGACATATTAAAAACGTAAATAATTTTATTAATACAAACCATAAAATGTTACACTATGTATATGATAATTTACAGTATTTTACAGATCAGGAATGATAATCTCCACGTATTTTCTAATGCATTTCACTTTTAAAATTCGCTTATATAATTATAAACGCGCTTGCTGCTTGGGGGTTTTCCCTTTCATGTTTGGTCTTGCTTACTAAAACTAAATATAACTAATCCGATCGGATTGTAATAATAATGGATGAACACTAACGCCTGTGAAAAATAAATATCAATTCTTTTGAATAGATAAGTTGCAGATTATGTTAAAACGTTTTTATGTATATTCACTTGGTGTGTGTGTACCAGTGTGTCATCAAATTTTTGATCGTTAATTTAACCAACTTCCCATCAAGCTAGAGCTCTGAAACTTTGGGAATCATCCTTACTAGCCAAACAATGCAATATTTAAACATTTGGACAAGTTTTAACCAATATTTCAATAATTTTTTTTAATAATGCAGTTTAGCCCAACCACTTGGCGCGATTTCAAAAATTGCCAAACTTGGCGATTTGGGGGGGGGGGCTGAACAATATTTAGACATTTGCCAATGCAATATTTAGACATTTGCAACAAGTTTTAACTAATATTTCACTAATTTTTGTAATAAACTTTGCCACCATATAAAAACGTTGGTTTTTATCTCAAATTATTTTTAGATACAGATTTACTTGAAACCAATGAATTTTAATGAATAAATTTAACCTATGGAGAATTTCCAATTCATTAGCACACTAAGTCATTCACGTTAATTTAGATTGTTATTGAACTGCGTAGATGAGAATTCCAAAACTGGGAGGGCTAATCCCCCCCCCTTTTTCTCCAAAAAACGGAGGAAAAAAAAATTATAACAATTCATTCACAAATAACTTTTTCTAAAAAGCTAAATCGAATTCTGCAATATACATACAAAACCAAGCTATTCCGGTTCGAATCCTTTTTCTCGTTGAAATTTAGATGCTTCCAGTGAACAGTCCATCCATATTCCCTGTCTGTTTCAACTTTCGCCTTGGCAGAACATCCTTCATGCCATGGCACGGACTCGAAAGTGTTCCGAGACATACGTCAAGGGAGGTGTAATTGGCCGTTACGAACTCTTCCACCCAACGCTTCGATACAGAATGACAAAAGAACGTTGTGTCGATGCGGTCCGGACCGATTTCTATTCTTTCCATATTCCCGGACAAGAATTCCGTTTCCCGGAGTCGGGATTGTAATCCGGAGAATGGCCTTTCCGTCACGGAGAACTGGTAATGAGTATTTGCATGCATTTATGCATCTGGGACGGGCATCCGTATGGGACCGATTGATTAAGACGTTTGTCATTTCGATTTGTAGATCCTTTGTCGAGAAGAGTTGGAATGAGATTTATTGGTGGTGAACGATTCTGAGAAATAAGTTCGCGGAGCCTTTTTGTAGATTCGACCAGACAGGAATGTCCTTTCTCTTGAGTAATCTCGCGTGATTGAGAGGAGGCTTTTCAGGAACGCATCGATCTGATTACTGCTTTCTGAGTATGAACTTATAATACATAATCTTACTCCTCTAATACATAGATATCAGTATATTTAAATGCAGGACTTATTTTTGTTTTAAATGCTGTATTTATTTTTATTATAATATAATTAACAGTGTATTTATTATTAACAGTACTTTTTACTTTATACATTTTAATATTTAAAATTAAAGATATGCAGAGTTTTTCAAAATTAGTCATCCGATTTCAAAATGCTATATTTTCACAAATAAATGACACGGGATGAAGAGTAATTTTTTTAAACAAAAGGGAAATACGGAAGTTGTTTTTTACAATAAAATTTCATTTAGTTACATGTATAATGTCAATACGATATTTCAATTCCTGCCAAACACATTGTAGAAAGTCAGAGGTAATTGACTTTACACAACAGCAGAAATCCGTTGTTTAAGTTCACTTAATTTGTCGGTAATGTTGGCGCATATACTTCATCTTTTATGCCCCCATAACAAGAAATCGCTTGGAATCATATCTCGTGACTGAAATTACCAGCTGTGTTACATCCAAGGTCTACTACGACCGATCCAATTGCGAGGTAGCTCCATTAAAGCTTCTAAAATGGCTTTCGTGAAATAGCTTCACGAAGAACATACGAAGACCATCTATTTATCACTATAAAACTTCCACATTTTTCTTTTGTATTCATGCATTACTTGTCATTCTGTGTGTTTTATTTTTGAAAATATGGAATTTTGAAATCGAATGACTCATTTTGAACAACCCCCTGTATTATACGTACAAGAAAAAAAAAAAAAAAAAAAGCACAGTTGAAGAGACCTTACAAATTTTATGAACCTGTATCACGAATGATCATATATAAGAACTACACATACTTCACACACACACACACACACACCACGCACACATACGCACCACTTACACCATACATACGTACCACACACACACATATATATATATATATAAATAATGTGTTTTTACCTATCTGAAGATCTATTAGTATTTCGAGATTGACTCTTTCTTTTTAATACTGAAAGATCGCAATTTTAAGAAGAAATGAAAGATAATCTATAAAACCTTTGTAGAATTATATGAACAAATTAATGCTATTAAACATTTATGTACGCTTACGAATTCCCAAAAAGAAACGGCTTTCTTTGATAGTACATAATAATTAAAATTCCAAATTATTTTTAAATAATTAAAAAGCTCATCATAACCATCGTCAATTTAGAATTCCTAGCAGCTTCAATCTAATCATTCATTAAAACTTATAGCGACGTGTTTGTATCTAGATCGTAATGTTCCGTTTAATATTCTATTCTTTTGAGCAATAAACGTATTGCTGCTCACCCGTCATTAACCTTTTTTTAGAAAATGAGTAAATGAAAAGCAAAAATGTGATACATCAGAGATAGAACAAAAAAAATGGCTTTGCTAATTTCGTTTCAACAAATGCTAACGTTTTTTTTTTTTTTATTGTTAAGTTCTCGAAAAAGTAGAAATATTCCAAATGAATATTAATTGGTTAAAGTAAGCGTAGATCCCAACCTCAAGCTCCACAGAAGCAATAATTATCAAGAACAGAAAATATATTCTTCAGATTCATAATGTATTTTTTTATTTTCTCGAGCAAAACATTCTAAAATAAATAAACACGTTGGCAATATTAAAACAAAAAGAAACAAAAAAAAACAATTCTGCCATAGAGAGATCAATTATTAAATGTAATATTAAAATAAGAGCAAACGATAAATTATTAAAGTAGACAATAATATTCTGTTCGGTTAGTAAAATAAAAGCACACCATAACATATTAAATTAAATTTATCTTTGCGATGTAAATATTCCTTAAACAAACCAAATGTTGTTATTATAATCATAATGCAATATAATGTCAGTCTTTTGAACCTAGTTCCAAATATTCCTTATTTTATACCCACGCATTTTTGTTGACGCCATTTTCTCAAAATAACATGTTAGCACATGTTAAAAAAAATCTGTTAAATATTAAGACAAAATGAATCAACAAAAATAGTGTTTTGGCTCCTTTTTGTTAGATAAGGTTCAATGAATTTTATGTACGAGTAGATCAGTTTGATCAACTATTTTATTTTCCTGCAACTACCGCTGTCTTTTCAGGCTATCAAGAAGTCACTTGCAATATGCATGGACATTTCAAAATAATAGACGCTTGAATAAATGTAGCAATTTATAGAACTGATTGTTTACTGAAATTTCGCATTGAAATTGAGATTTACAATGGAATCGAGGGGGGAGGGAGTAAAGGAAAAGAGATGAAAAAGAAAGTATATATAGAATTATACAAATTGATCAACAAGTTGAGGCAAACCAAAACCGACGATTAAACTAATGTTGAAATACTAATGCTCGTAATGGATAAATAAGAAATGGGTAGTATATATTGTTATTGGAAACAAATTAGTTCTAACCATGTGTTGTGTATCAAGGGTCAAACTGTTTAATTTTTAAATTAAATTATATTAATGTTAAGATATAAAATGAAGAGGTGAGGAGAAAATTATGATTGTAGGTAAAAAAAAAAAAAAAAGGAGAACAAGTTGTTAAAAATGTATCACAAAAAAAATTTCAATATCGGGAAAAAAAGTGAATATTATTTTGAAGCATGAAAGTTAAAATTTCAGAAATGGATGAAAATTGTTGAAAATGGAACAATAAATTAAATTACAAATTCTAAAGCGATAATGCTTGGAAAATTTTAAAAATATACTGTAGAAAAAATTTTAAGATTTCGAAAAGTTGCTGAGGAAATAGTAACTCTTAAAAAGTATCCATGACTTAAATTTTAATTTAAGTAAAAGGCTGGGCATATTTTCAATGGAAATGAAAGAAATTATAATAAGAAATATAAAATATAAATAGATTGTAAGAAAAACGAAAAAAGAAAAGAACTATATGGTAACTGAAAATGTTTCAAAAACACTGCATATAATTATTGGTACGCGAGAAATAATAAAACTGATATCAACAAAGATATACAGGAAAGAAGAATATGCTTAAAAAAAAAAAAAAAAAAAAAAAAAAAAAAAAAAAAAGAAAGAAAGAAAATATCGAAGAAAGAAACAATCAAGGAAAAGTACGAAATCTGTAAAATAGTTTAAAAAACTACAGTATGTAAAAATAAAACAAGGAAGCAACCTAATTATATATACAAGACAAGAGAAGCTTAGAAGAAGTTATAAAAACCACACTCTTTCTTTAACAATGATGGAAAGTCTTTTGGAAAATTGATCCAATTTAATTTTTTAAATTCCATTTTGGAACATTGGATTTCAATAGTTGAGCAAATTTAACGAGATTCTTATTTTTCTGCGTTATCACTTCATATTATACCACAAAATAAGAACACTAAAGCTATGCCTTAATTTTCATTATAAAATCATCTAAAATTATGGAAATAAAACTGTGTTATATGCATATACGTTCAAGTTCACTGTTTCATATAGCCACTCTTTTAAATAGTCTCGATTCAAATGATCACTATGTAGAAAAAACGATTCCTATGATGCGACAATGTTCATCTGAAGTCTTAAATATTTTATTAAAAGCTTGACTGAGTTGATCATTGAACAGTTTCTTAAAGGCTCCTATCTATCAGCCATTTTGATTCCGTGAACGTAATGTTAACCCCAAGGAATTTCTACTATCGCCCTCAAATCTGTACTAATTTATGTGCTTGAATGCATAAAAAAGTGCATTCGAAAGAGAGAAAAAAAAATGGTTTCTGCGGAAATATAATTTTCCTCCGATTTTTAAAACTATTTCTACCCTTATTTTAATGATTCGCTTGTGGGTTTCTGATCTTTAAAAAATATTCTAAAATATTTTCAAAAATCGGAGGGAAAATGTAATCCCGCAGAAACTTACGTTACTGTTTGCTTTTTCGAATGCACTTTTTTGGGTTCCAATAAACAAAATAGTAAATATTTGATGTTATTAGTAGAAATTCCATAGGATTAATATTACATTCAAAGAATCAAAATGGTCAGAAGACCGGAACTTTTATCTTACCTACTGTGTCTGGTTTGGACTAAGTGCGTACTTTCTATACATGTACTTAGTTGCTTTAATTTTTTTTCACCCAGAGGAGGCCGAACTCACCCAGTAAGGCTTTAGATCTACAAGACCACCCTTCCGGAGAATTTTTACTTATATTTCAAAGAAAAAGTTTACAAAGAAATATCTCACGCACAAGGTGAGTAATTATAAGATATTTGACATGCGGATTGAACAACAAATGATCAAAAACAGTAAAGTGTCTAAACAAACAAATAATAAAAATAATAATATAGTAACAAGCAGCTTTGGGTATTTCAAAAGAAATTTCAGCTTACTGGCACAAGTAACAAATAAAAAATGAGATAGAAGGTGAAAAACTTCTAACACTGACAAGTTTTTATTTTGAGAAAAGAAATGTTCCATACATTGTAACCGAAGGAGAAAATACCATAATTAACTAAAGGTGATCTATACGAACTAAACTAGCCTACACTAACAAGCAATAAAAATGCTTGAAGTTAATGTAATTTTTAAAATAATTCCGTATGTTTCGAAAACAAACATTTAAGGCTATAGTGACAAAGTAAAACTTATGCATTTAAAACATTAAAACTGTTGGCTAAATAATAATAATTCGAGATAAAAACCAACGTTTTTAAAAACAACGTTTTTATATGGTGGCAAAGTTTATTACAAAAATTATTGAAATATTAGTTAAAACTGGTCACAAATATCTAAATATTGCATTGTTAGGCGGGTAAGAACGGTTCCTAAAATTTCAGAGCTCTAGCTTGATGGGAAGTTGATTAAATTAATGATAGAAAATTTGATGACACACTGATACGCACACAGACAGACACACACCAAGTGAAATACATCAAAAGGTTAAAACTAACTAAAATTAATTAATTCATCTGGTAAATTAAATGGTTGGAATGCAGTGTAACCCAACCACCCTTTTCGACAAGAATTATTTGGCGGTATTTTGCCAAATGTGGCTATCTTGTTCCGTTTTACGGACTTAAAGTTCAGCCAAAAAAATTGCCAAGTTTGGTGCCAATTTTTGAAATCGTGCCAAGTGGTTGAAATAATCTGCATTATTAAAGAAAATTTTAGTTAAAACTTGTCGCAAATGTTTAAATATTGCATTGTTAGGCGAGTAAGAACGATTCCCAAAGTTTGAGAGCTCTAGCTTGATGGGAAGTTGGTTAAATTAACGATCGAAAATTTGATGACACACACACACACTCACACACACACACACACACCAAGTGAAATTCAGAAAAACGTTTTAAATAAAAATAAGATCGCGCGCAGTTATGTCGTTTAGCTATCTGTTTGACTCAACGTAATGTGTCCAGGACTAGAATAAATCAAACACCATCGTGGCAGAATAAGAACTAAACAGCTTTCATTTAATTTAAAACCAATTATTTTACAAACTCTCGGCTCTTAGGGGGTATAACGAAATAAGGTCTCGACTTCATGGTGCAATTAATAATCAACTTAACAAAAGTGAGGAATAAATGTATATAAGTTTCAACTAAATTCATACTCTACGACTAAATCTCAATTCATATTTGGGGTATCTTTTTGTTACGTCTCTCTCGCCAAAAGTGAGCCAAACGTCCCAAAATGAGCGATAATCACACCAAGTAGTGGTTGTGGACAATTAGAAATTGTAAAACTCTTCTTTTTTCTAATTTACTTCTAGCAATGCTAAAACAAGATTTTCGACAAATGGAGACGAATTCCAGTGTCTGAGAGAAACGATGTACAATATTGATAAGTATTTCCTAAAATGCGTTTTTTTTTTTCATTTTATTTAACTAATCGTCCCATTTATTTAAATTGATTTATTTCCCTTTTTGGAACAATTAAACTTAGATTCCACACTTTCAAGTTAAATTAGCGTCACCTGTAAAACTCATTTCATCTATCTTTTTCTCCCTATTTTGAATACTTCTGAGAGCGTTACATACAAAACTAGAAAATGCACTTCACTTTTATTCTTAACCTACTTATATAAAAGAACTTCGAGAAAAGTTCGATTTGATAGAATAAAAATATGAGCATATATCCAACAATAAATAGATGCTTGTTGGTTTTCTGTGATGCTGTCAGTTTACTTTTTTTAGATGTTTACTATTTTTCTTAGACCTCGGTTTCAATGGACATTATGTTAGTCCTATGGTGAATTGAGTAAAATCCTATTTTAGAGGCCTGCTAGGAGCTATTTCAAAAATCACTTCTTTTTAATAGTTTTTATAGGGTTGTTAGGTTAATTGTGTTTGGTTACCATATGAATGAGGGGCCGCGGTAGCCTAGTGGTCAAGGTCGTGGACTAGCGGCCGGCGGTTTTCGTTCCGTCGCGGGTTCGATCCTTGGCCCCCAAAGACCCGCCGTGTAGCCGGGGCTGATGCACGTTAAATCTGTTCGGGGCCCAAAGTCCTCCCGTTGGCGTGGGGTGGATGTTAGGAGAGGGGGGGGTGCCAGGTCAGGTGTCGTCCTCGTCACTTGACCGTGGTTCAAAATTACGAGGTCCGTCGCCAATAGCCCTCGTGTTGCTTCTAGTGCAACGTTAATATAAACTAAACTAAACTAAATTACCATATGAATGAGAACCAACTTGGAGACTTATCACCCTCAAAAAATTCCTTATTTCTCTAAACCACCCCTTCCTTAAAATAGGATCCAACCCGTGTAAGATTAGAATTAGTCGCCATTTTAGAAATACAAATAACAAAGCTCTGAGTAGCAAAAATGAATTGTTTACTTAACAACATAAATGAGGTATAAAATACAGTATACAGACTGTGTATTATACTGTATTTCAGACATCATATCTCAAGGACAGAAAATGTCCTACACAAATATATATAAATTTTTTATCAGCAACTCTATCTCACACACAAGCATCAAAAAAAAAAAAAAAAAAACCATTTCATTTTTCTCTCGTCTGTTACCATCCAACGTTATTTAAAAACCAAAATTATATGGTGTGTTGCCAATATATTTTTCTATCATTTTTAAGTTTAAATATTAAACTCGTCACAATATACAAAACAGAATACAGTTGCGACTAGTTTGTTTGAAGACTCCATTTTTTTTTATTAAGTGCTTTACTCAATTATACAACCCATACATTTTTCTTCGGATATTATTATGGTTTGTGCGAGCACTTTTATGGTTATTTTTATACTGTTATTATAATGAAAAATAAGTAAATTCTTCGTTAGCAAAACAAATGATATACGTAAAAGGGAAGTACAGGTGGCACAAAAATGTAGTCCTTTTTGGAACATTTATCTGCGATTGCCTAGTTAAAACTCTATTCAGGTATACAATTAATTTACTTGTTATTTATGTGTTTTGTGACTTCTTTTCTGCGTGTTATATGAAATGGTACGTATTGTATTCCATATAATTATCTCTCTCTCTTGATTTAACTGGACACTTCGTTTCTTTGGCAACAACTCATTCCATTGCCTGTTTGCTTTTAGATATCCGTACACCTTCAAAGAATTTTTTTTAAAATCCATTGATATTTGCTATCAAAATATTTTTAATGTTAAAATTTTACCTAAAACTATGAAAAACACATTTAATGATCTGCTTTTAATTCAAAAAAAAAAAAAAAAAAATATGGAATGGAATACATGGTGAAAATAGTGCATAAATTGACTATCAGAATAACGCTCATAATTCAAAAGTAAACAAAAATATCATTATTCTGTAAATTTAATCTTATTCATCATAACAATTTTTGGGGCTGATACAACTTTCATGATGAAAATCATATTACTACAATTTTTATTGCGTTTCGAGTCAAATAACGATGAAAAATTAAGAAAAAGTTTTAACAACACATGATTTACACCTTTGTTACAAAAAATGTTTAAATTTTACAGCCATGAAAGAGTAGTAGGGATTCTTAAAAACTATACAAGGAAGATATTTGCAAAATTTAAATTAGTTTAGTTCATAACTTTTTCTGATATCTATGTTGCCATGTGTGAATATGTCGAGAAAACTCAATTTGAGACAAATCAAATTCAAACTTTCAAACGCAATTAAAAATGAGCTACAGAGTAAAATTCAAATCCCTGTAACTTAAGTTCTAAATAAGATGTAAGCAAAATTCAAACTCCCAAAATTTGAAAAGGTATTACAAAATTAAAAAACATTAAGGCATAAGCAAAATTCAAATTATTAGCAAGAAAAAAAAAGTTTAAATTTTAAACTGACATTAAAATTAGAAAGTCGAAAATTTTGACAAAAATGTCGTTTTAAAGGTGTACGGATACCGTAAAAGCATGCTTACAAATAGTACTTCTTTTAAGTAGTTACTTAAAAATGTAACAGATGGAAATGATTAAGAAAAATGGATTTGCTGTAACAGCTGATTTTCAATTATCTAGTTGGGAAACCTAGTAATTTGGCAAGCTAATTGATAAACGCTTGACATTCAAGAGTGTAAGAGTTTTGGTTGTAAAGAAGAATATGTAAGAATCACTCGGCCGTGAAATAATGCAATAAATAAAGGTAAGGTTCGTTTCTTTATCTCTACACTGGCACTTAAAACCAATGATCCTGTGAACTCTGTTTATTCTGTCACAGTTCATTTCCCCTTAGAACAAAATCCCTGTAGAATGTGAAAACATTCCCAAGACCATTGTGCGAAACATCTTCCAATCATTGATTGAATGTTTGCTTGAGTAAAAGGATAACTTTTAAGGGTATTCAAAACAAACTGATTAGTGGTATTTATTTCAAAAATAGTTTTCTGGAAGTTATACATCACAAATTGACAACAGTGTCTAATTGTACTTTTGCAAATGGCATTCGAAAGTAAATGTTCATTTAAGAACGAAAGAAGACTAGATATTATGTATGTATAAATATTACGTGTTAGGAAAGAATGTACAAATTAAGTAGCATGTTTTTAATATTCTGCGCTATCTGATAACACTTTTCAGAGAGTACGTATCTAATCATTAATCACGCGATGAGTTTCATGGTCTAATGAAAACTATTTCATGTGAACGCATTATTTTTGTTTGGGGAATTTAGAAGGAAATGGAAGTTATAGTGCGTTCTAAAATGGAAAAAAAAATCTGAGAGAATTTGCAGTTTTGTGTTGGAAAATGCTGAAATTTATTTTTTATAAGTCTCAAAATGCATTAAATTTGTTTTTTGGAAAAGGAGTCTAATGTTACACCATGGGTAAAGTCTCAAGCTTTGTAGCCAATGACGTTCGAGTCATATGGCCGCGGTAGCCTAGTGGTCAAGATTTCGGATTTGGGGCTGGCGGTTTTCGTTCAGTCGCGGGTTCGATCATTGGCCACCAAAGACCCGCCGTGTAGCCGGGGGGCTGATGCACGGAAAATCTGTCGGTGCCCAAAGTCCTCCCGGTTGGTGTGGTGTGGAAGTTAGGAGAGGGAGGTGCCAGATCAGGTGTCGTCCTCGTCACTTGATCGTGGTTAAAAATTATGAGGTCCGTCGCCGATAGCTCTCTTGTTACTTCTAGTGTGACGTTAATGAAAACTAAACTAAACTTTAGTGATAACTTGGCACTGATTTAACTTTTGTCTTTAAACTTTAGATAAAGAAACATACCTTAGGTTTTATAACAATAACATTTTTATTCTTTTGTATCTTTATCGCTTTTCGTTGTTGAGCAACGTACTTTTATGTTTAGCGTGTGCGTCCCCTCGCGATCCTCACAGAATGCTCCTTAGCTTTGGAGTGTTTTGTAAACAAACATCTTGCACACTCACACCTTACAACAATATTTCTTTGCAAAAGTCGAATATCCACATACCATTGGCGAAAAAATATCGCTATCAAAACAAGAAGTGATAGAAACTATTACGAAAAGGGATTCTGAACCAGTTTTAAAAAGTATTCCGCTCAGTATTAATTCTATACAATGTCATATAGATTAAATGTCAGAGGTTACTAAAAAGTCCTAAATTAGTGAAATGCAAAAAAGTAAATTTTCAGTACAGTTGCATGAACTTACTTTTGGTAGAAGCAGTATCTTGATGTCATATGCTCGATATTATAGCTCCACCTTAGGGGAAATATCAGAGGAATTTTTTATAGTGGAACTGTTAACACAAGCACACACTACATGTGAACATATATTTAATGGTTTGAAAACTTTTTGCAACACAAAGAAATTCTTATAACTAATATTACTGCATCTTCCAATAGTGCACCATCAAAGGAGAGAAAATATCGAGGATTTTTAGCATTTCTTAATGAGTTCCAGATGTTTTGACTGCACTGCGTTTTGTACCACTAACGCTTGAATGCCAAAAATTTACAATAAATAAATAAAATTCGATCTGTTTTGCATTTGTGTAATAAAGATATCAACACAATTAAAAGCTAAGGCAATGATAATCTTTTTATTCAATTATGCGACAGTAGTATAGTGAATTGTATTATATAATTTACTTCTTCATGCAGAAATTATTTGGTTGTCGAAAGGCAATTATTTGTAACGTATTGTTTGAATCTTTAATTCTGTAATAGAATTTCTTTTGGAAATCGATTAACTTATCTCAACAAAATTAATTGAAACAAAAAAGCATATATTTTATTTAACAAACATTTTCTTTATTTAGTGATAGGCAAAATAAATTACAAGGGAAAAAATTGAATCTTATTTAAATTCGAATAGTTATATTTGGGTTTCGATTTAAATTGGATTCCTTTCTCCATGAAATAGAAATTATTTTCGGTGCTTTTAATGTCTAATACAGCTTTCTGCTGTTGAAAAAGGCGAGGAATAAGCGAGTAAATCGAGTTCAGTAATGGATTTCTTTTAGTAAATTTACAAATAGACTAGAAGCTCGTTATCCTGGAGATAAAGATCTCGAACTTCGTTAACGTTAAGTCGTAACTTCGAGTTCAGAGATTTTGCCGATGATCGCCAAAGTAAAAAGTGTTCGCGCAAGATGAACCGAATCACGTCTTGATATCTTCAGATGGCATGATAAGACTGTTTGAAGCATGAAGCACTAGTTCAAGTGTCGATTCGTATTCTGATCTTGGTTCAGAATTAGTTACCAATAACTATTGTGTTGTTGCATAGCAAAATTAATAATAAAATACATTAAATAATAATAATGAATGAATTCCAATAGTAGGCACATGAGACCAAGCCAAAATGTTTTATTAATAAATCACTGATAGATGTAATTAAAGTCACTCTTTCAAGAATCCCAAATAACTTATCAATTATAAATAAGGATCAGTTAATAAATTCTTGTCTCACCAATTCACTCGTTTGATTCAATCACTCCCTACGAACAGCTGATTCTTATCTTAATATTTCAACTAGAATTCGTTTCAAGCGACAAAACTTACAGAAGAGTTTCAATTCATATAAAAAAAATCTCTCAGCAAGTCTCCCTTTATTTTCCTTTCAATCCATTTCATTTATATATCATCTTTAATCATTTCACTTCGCTTCTATCTTCATCTAATTTACCTAATTGCATTTCATTTTTGTTGGAAAGAAATCGTAATGTCATTCAGTTCAAATTATCTGTGAATCCAAGAGAATATAGCGAATAGCCCAACGTCACACGCCATGTGATTTGAGGGGGTTGCAGCTAAGTCCTCTTGCCATTGATGCAGTGGTTTGATGAGTAAAGTTTCGGACCAGAAGAGATGCCTCTTAATCCGATTCCTGCTTTTAAAGTTAAGATGTAAGTTGCTAAATGTTATAATGTAGCTGTTGATTGACACGTCGATAAAAATAACCATAACAAAAACGAACTACATAAAAATAACTCCCCTTTCCCGCACTCGTCAACTTTTCAACGATTTGCTCAGAAATATCGCGATTCGAAAACAATATCACTTCTCATCGGTGACCTGAGATGAAAACAAAATCGGACACGCGCTTTCCGGTGCCAAAAGATCGCCTGCATAATTCCTCATTTGTATGTTGCCAACGCGTTCTTCGAATTGGTGGTTTGGTGTTGATCTGCTGTCGCTCCAGATGGAGATGTTGTGGTGGAAGATGAATCGTTTGTCTGGAAAACACGTTTTTCTACCAGAATGAACTCGATAGCTTAACTGAATAAAAGGGATTCTATGCAGAGTGGCGGCGGCCGAGGTAACCATTTATTCACCCAGGTTATTGCCTTTATAGTTTAATGTCGGCCTAAACGGCGGAACACATTATTTTGTTCCAATTTTATTGACGTGAATTATGATAATGGTTATGAAAAGTCACCAGGTTCTTGTGTTCTTTTTTCGTTCTCCCTCGGTTTTTATTTTATCGTCTTTTGTTAACATACAGGGATCATTATACAAAGCTTTTTAGACGTTTTGTAATTAATACTTTTTGTTGTTCCTGTGCCCTTTTGTGCCTTGTCTGCAAATTGACTTACTGAACATTCATATATTATTAATAACTTTAACGATACGATTCATTTTTAATTTTCTGGATTTCTTTTTCTGATTCCGCTATTAGAAGAGTTAATGCCTGCGGATAACAGGTAACCTGCATTCTGATTTAAACCATCTATATAAGATTCATTAAAAAAAAGATTAAATTAAAAAAAAAAAAACATTTTCTTCTTGCCTGTAGCTGTATAGATATTTTCCAATACTTTCTGAACCAATTTCTAAAAAAAAATTGACTCATTTGTCTTAAAAATTTACATAGATAGACACTTAATGACGTGTAGGACCATTACCTACAGATTCGTTGTTTGCATTTAGAAAAGTTACAGTTTATACTTGTTTTTCCGTTTTTTATTTAAGAAAAATTCCCCTTTCTTTAATTTTTTAACTCGTCCGTAAAAAAATAAGTAATTAAATAAAGGCCACAAGCAAGTCTTCTTTTTAATTCTCTCTTTTATCAACATTGATTCCTATCGAGTGTGTGAAGTTCAGTTATTAATCTACAACTTACTTGCGTTTAATTCATACCGAATGTAGTTCATTTAGTATTTATCTTGAATTAAAATGTTTTTTTATTCGTATTAAAAATGTTTAATTCATTAATTTTTTTAATTCTAATGCACGTATGGCTGAAAAAAGTATGTGCGATTGTTCATTAATGTCGCACTGAGAAGCAAAATTAGAGAAGGCTATTGGCGACGGTTCTCGTAATTTTGAATCTCGGTCAAGTGAGGAGGTGGACACATAAGATGACTCTTCCCTCTCCAAACTTGCACCTCACGCCAACGGGAAGCCTTGGGACCTCTACTGGATTTAACTTCCATCAATCCAGCTACACAGTGAGTCTTTAGAAACATCAGAGTTCGAATCCACAACTCGATAAAAACAACGCCGTCCTAGAGACCGTGACCATGACCACTAGACTACCGCGGACACCCGAAGAAAAACCACGACCAGTAACAATTTTAAATATTTTGCATACATCGAAGTTTCTCAACAATGAAGCATGTTAAAAAATTTCCGGTGCAAATATTTCTTTTTCTCTCAATCTGAATATTTCAATGAACCACAGAAAATATTAAAAATATAATAAAGAAGTTTTAGAGAACAAAAAATTAAATCTTAATTTAATGTTTCGTCACCCTAAATTGTAAAAAAAAAAAAAAAAAAAAAAATATCTTATCCTGTAACAATACGTTTGAAGCAACGTAATTGTCTTCTTTCCATACATTATTTTTCAATTCTAAGCGTAGATAATTGATCATATATAATAATGACGAACTCCTTTGATAACACTGATAAATACTGGAGATGACTTAAAATTGTAAGTATATAAGTCGTCGAATTACAGAAAAGCATTAGGGTGAAGGTTTCTTTTCTTTTCTTTTTTTTTTTTTAAAAAAAAAAGTCGCCAGGGTGGCTGCTGATCATCTGAAAATGACATTAATCCCATCAGTAGCGCTGTAGTTAGTGTAGAAGTAGAGTTAAGATTGCAGCCAAATCTCAGAAGAGATACATAACATCTAAGAGGATTATTCAATCTTCTTAGCTACTGCAAAAATCGGAAAGAGCATTAGAGTTAGTGATGCTTTTATTTTTAACATCAGAATGGTTTCTAGTATTGATAAACGTTTTTACATTTAATAGAAATAATTAAAAGAAGATTTTGATACATATTTTTTGTCATTTTTGTTAGAAGTTAGCCATTTTTAATTCAATAATAACATGTTTCAATATTTTTTTAAATTTTTGTATGTATTTTTTTAAAATGTTTTTTTTTTTACAAATACAAAGATTTTAAGCTTTCATTTAAAATACCATCATAGTCTTTCTGCCCACCCCCCCTCCATTCGTGATTACAAATATTATTACGTGCAGGTGGGTATCGAATTTGTTATATATCATTTGAAATGTACAAGATAAATTTTAAAAAATGCATTCGGTCTTGGGAACCTATATATTTCTCTATTTGTTGGCCATTTACGGCTTATAATTTCTGTCCGAGATTCTTTGTGTAACTTATATTGTCTGGAGGACCGATAGAAGGGTATATGGTACATATACAAATAAATTTTATACTGTACTATTCAGAAAAGTAATTTTTTTCCGACGTGAATTTTGTTTAATTTTGAATCTGAAACAATACGCTCCAAATAATTCGATATAAGTAACATTCAATAAATATGTAGAAATTATCTTTAATTGATTTAATTATTATGTCATTTGAACAATATTTATATTCGAAGTCTATCTTTGTTTCGTGAAATGCAACAATTTACTTTTCTGTGGACATTCCATTAAATAAAAGTACTTGGATTCGATTCTCCTTGCAAAAATAAACAAAACCGAACACACACACACTGAAATGTGACATGGAACTTAAATTAATTATTGTATGTATTTAAGAACTTGGTCTCCTTCTCTATGTATGCATATTATTTACACACATCACAAAATAAAATTATAAGAAACCATCATTAACATTAAAAACAATTAACTCAAGAACGGGAAAAACTATGTCCTTCTTTCTTTGAATATTAAATAATAATAGATAACTCATGAGACACTATATAATAAAGGTAATTCAAAATAAAAATCAGTACCCTGAATTATAAAAATACGTAAATATATATTAATGTAAATGAAATTAAAGTTCATTTATTAAAGATGTCAAAGTGAAAACTGTATTACTGTTAGTTTCGAATAAAAATATTAAAACGTGTCGTATACTTGTTGCTAGATACCATTAAAACTATTGCAGTTTATTTAGTTTTAGAATAAAGAAATGTAATATCTAATTGTCAGTGCGAATATACAAAAGTATCTTCCAATAAGCAACACCCACCGGAGCAGATATTTTGTCCCTTAAACAGGGGTGTCCCTTAAAAAGAGGTAAGTGTAGTAATGATTCAAAGAGACTGGGTATCAACAACAAAAATGTCCCTTAACTAGAAATGTCCCTTTTTCGGAGGAGTCCCTTACCAGAGATATAACTGTATCATATAAAATGATATTGGAAACTAAATGATATTTTTCCCTTCCAAGATCCCGGACACTTTAAATTTTTTCTACAACTCCTGGTAAAGGAATATTTGACATATTGCAATGCGAGAAAAACTGATAAATTAGTATAGAACAATTAAACAGAAGAACCTCCAAATATGGGACATCCACCAGACCAGACATTTTGTTCCTTTAACAGAGGTGTTTCTTAATAAGAGGTAAATACTTATACTATTCAAAGGGACCGGGACTAACAAAATTGTCCTTATTCTGAAGTGCCTCCTATAAGAGGTACTGCTGAATCATGAATTCGTTTTTACGCAGTGCCGTTCTTCAGTCATTTTAAAGCATTTGTAAGTTACATTTTCAAGTCATAAAAAAACATTTTATTGGTCTTTTTGAATAGTTTTAGGTCAAAGTTATCCAACTCTTAAATGTCACCAATACATTAATCATTTTTTTTATTTAAAATAATTCACGGAATTACACCAGCTACATTCAATTGCATTTCATCAAGCATTTGGTAAAAATATCGAATGGTGCAATTCTTTCAAGAATTTCAGAATGCTTTCAATATATAAGAATAGGAATTTTCAACATACACGGTAACAGTTACAAAACGCAAAAACTTTTTTTTTTTCTTCTTCTTCTGAATCACCAACAATACATCAACAACACAAAGAGCAACTATGAGTAAAAGTCCAGTAAGGATACAATTACATCTACTTAAATTTATTGAAGAAATGTCAACCGACCGCCAGGGCTCCATTCTACCAGAGCCACAGTCGATACTGCTTGTAGCAATTATTGCAACACGCCAACAAAAAGGCAGCCAGCTAAACGGCTTTTGTTGCTCTTAAGATAAGTTCTCAAAGCGTTAAATATTTCCCCATAACAAACGCTGTCCTTTTGTTGATCTTTATTGTTTTCGAATTCCCTTTGTTGTGGGCGGAACAAAAGATTCGGCTTTTAGCAGAGAAAAAGAAAAGAAAAAGAAAAGTTATGTTGTTAATACCAAGGTCAAAGAGCCTCCTTGTGTAACATGTTTTCGTTCACAAGTAGTACTCAGAATATTTGACCTTGACTTATTAAGTAAGCGGAATAATTTTAACTTGTCGATTACGAAGTTTTTATTTGGTTTTTACATTATGTTTGTTTCTTTTGTGTGAAAGACTGAATACCTCTCGACGAAATTGACAGAACCTGTATTTTAGGAAGCCTACACAATATTAGCATGGTCATTCAAAAATTAGTTTTGATTTATTTAAGTGATTTGCATTTATGTTGCCGGAAAGAATAGTAAATGAACGATATATATTTACTTAATCTGGAATCGGAATTTCTAGTATCTCTAAATTTACATGATAAATGCAAAACATTTCAGCTTAAGCATTATAATTCAAGGTTTTTGCTTTGAATTGATTTTTAAAATTGAATTTTAACTGATTCAGTTTAAAGTCATATAAAGGGCGTATATTAAGTTACAACAATGAAAAAGCTTTTGGCAATGAAACAAAATGATCAGGTTAGATACAAACATTTCTTTAATCAATGCTGATTTCATCCCCAAGTAATAAATTAAAATCACGAATAAAGCAATTATATTTACAAAACACTATAATTAACTTATAACATGGAGAGTACGTTTTCAATACAAATAATTCGATATAAAAACCAACGTTTTTAAAAACAACGTTTTTATATGGGGGCAAAGTTTACTAAAGAAAAATATTGAAATATTAATTAAAACTGTTAGTTATTTTTAACTTTAAAATTTACTTAAAAAGAGACATTTGTGAGAGTATTAAAAAATTCATAATACTCATAAAATCAAAACATGCATTTGAAAGTTTGTAAGTCATTCTATTAAAAAAAAAAAATGGGAACCAGAATTCAGAAAAAATTATTGTGATAAGACACGGCGCCAAATATTGGAAACTTTCTTTCTTGCGAATGATTACTGACTAAAAGTCAGCAACCCTTACTATCTCGGAGATAGTAAAGGAGAGATAGTATCTCCCCTTTGTGAGTACAAAAGGTTTACGATACCTCATGTGGTGTGGGGAGTGCCCGGTGCTCCCAAAAGGGGGAAAGAAAATTTTTCCCTCAATCCTAAAAGCGCCGAGAGGAAAGAATATTTTGACTTATTAAAACTATTGAAATATTAGTTAAAACTTGTCGCAAACGTCTAAATATTGCATTGTTAGGCGAGTACGAACGATTCCCAAAATTTCAAATCTCTAGCTTGATGGGAAGTTGGTTAAATTAACGATCGAAAATTTGATGACACACACACACCAAGTGAAATTCAGAAAAACGTTGTAAAAAACCAATTACATTAAATTCATTTTCGCGAAGATATGATAGTTCATCAAAAATATAGTCCCTTTGTAGATTTTTTTTTCCCATTTGCTTAGTTATTTTTTTTTTCTCTTTATCTCTGAAGTATATATTGAAAAGTTTTTAATATATCTAAAGAGAGATGTCCAAAGATTCATGGATTATTTTTGAAATATAAAGTTTTCTAGATCCAAGAATTGTTAATGAAGTGGATGGAAAGTCGTGGGAAATCTTTAGCCTTAAAGGCTGCTTGAGGTTTCTACGGCCAACGAACGATATCTTTTAATTGAATCCATATATTGCAAAAGTAATGTTCAACAGTGTATGTTTCATTTTTAAATCGACTACAAATACTATTTGCAGCAACAAATAAAGTTCGTGTAATACATAGTTTACCTTAAACACCTTCTGTGTTATTACACCATACAATTAAATGCACATTGACTTTTCCATTTGAATCATATATCTATCATTTAGGAGTTAAGCAATAGTAAGTCAAATAAAGGGAAAAAAAATTGAAAATGCTTTATATAAAAGTTAGATTTTTAGACAATAATCTGCATTTATAAATAGTAAAAACCAGTTTTTACAAAATTATTTAAACTTCTTTTGTAATAAATTGGTGTCCGCGGTAGCATAGAGGTCATGGACACGGAATCGCGACGGGCGTTTCTGCCTTCGAGTCATGGGTTCGAGCTCTGATACCACAAAAGACCTGCCGTGTAGCGGCGCTGATGCAAGTTAAATCTGATTGAGATCCTAAATCCTCCCGTAGATATGGTGTGGAAGTTGGAGATTGAGGGGAAGCTCAGGTGTCGTCCGCGTCTCTTGACCGAAATTCAAAATTTCAAGATCCTTGTTCAACATCCGGTTCTCTCCTAGATATAAAGTAATGTTTCAATCGAATAATGCAGAATAAAAATAATAAAAAATAGATGTTTTAGCAGTTTTTACGGAACTTAAAAAGAAAACATATTTTAAATTATAAATAGATAATCATAATTTTTGGATTACCTTATTATTTATATACATATTATGAATGGACCTTTAATTTTAAGATTTAGCTAAGTAATGATAAAAGTAATATAACGCAATTAATTAATTCTCCAATAAATAGAATTAATATTTAAGTCTTCTTCTAAAAATGGGATTCAAATCTGTAGTGCTAGTTATCTCAGTGTTTTGACTTTACCAAAAAATAACAAAGGAATGAGGTTAATCAAAAAGAAACTTTTTAGTATAGTTGGAAATTTATTTACATTAGGAAAAAAAAGGATTGAAATATAAATATTGTGCATGTCTTGTAATTTAAACATCTGACGAGTGAAAAACAAATCTCACTTTTAAGTAATAAAAATATTTTTTCTCGTTTGTAGCAAGTTGTCTCTATCGAAATCAATGTTATTTTATCGTTGAGTGGGGGAGCAAATATAATAAAATTTCATAACCATTCATAACAGCACGGAATTTGAAAAAGAGTTTTGAGGTGGTTCAAGTTTCCCCCAGGTTCAGCTGCATCTAATGGAAGAATTTTATATAATTAGATTCCAATTAAATTTAAGTTAATTTAAAGTGGACTTATACTAGCTTTAATAAGTTCTACATCCCTAATCTAAGGCTTAGAAGGGTAACGTGTTTCTGGAAAATTTTGCACGGAGTAATTGGCCTCGCGACATTTGTGTGACACAAGGAAAAAAAAAAACGAAGTAAACTCACGAGTGACCAATTAACGAAGTGAAACGGTTGTTAAGTCTGTAATTGTAAACAGAGTTATTTAACGCTTAACTCCGCCTCGCCCACTTATGTCCGCAAAAGTGTGCGGTCACAGAACGAAGTATTTCCCGAAGTTAAGCTTAACGTTGTAAAAAAAATTCTTAAGAAATCGATAACATTGAAAATGCCCCAACTAAGCGCATAAATGGTGTCATTCATGTTTTCTTTTATAAATAAACAACTTTAAATTATACGAAAGTTAAGGCTCCCGTCTACCGGCCATTTTGGTATCATGAACGTAATGTTAATCCTATGGAAATCCGACATCCGTTCTCAAATACTTACTATTCGATGTATTTGAATGAAATAAAGGGGGCATCTGAAAGGGCAAAAAATAAAGAAGGCTTCTGCAGAATTACTTTTTTCTTCTGATTTTTAAAAAATATTTTTACCCTAATTTAATTATTCGTTTGTGAGTTCTCCGCTTTTTTTAAAAAAAGAAATATTTTAAAATATAACTGGAAGAAAAAAGTAATTCCACAGAAGCCTTCCTAATTTTTTGTTCTTTCAGGTGCATTTTATTGCATTCAAATATATCAAATAGTAATTATTTGAAAACGAAAGTCGAAATTCAATAGGATTAACATTAAACTGACAGAATCAAAATGGCTGATAGATAGGAGCCTCGTGCAAGTATATTTCTTACAAAAGAATAGTAAAATCGGAACCAGCCAAAACTTATGAAGGCCGAATTAATCAAAAATAAAATTTGAAAAGTACTATGAAAAATATCTGTCTCTTAGTATCGCCTTTTCGCATATTTCTCTTCAAATATGCTGCAGCCTAGTTTTCATGGTCGTGAACTCGCGGCCGGCGTTGATTCCGTGGAGTTTTGGGTCCGAACCCTGATGCCTTTAAAGCCCCTCCGCATAATGGGACTGACGAGACGATAAATCTGTCGAGGTCCCAACTACTTCCGTTTGCGTGGTGTGGAAATATCGAGAAAGAGGAGACAGCTCAGGTCTTCTCGTCACTTGACCGAGATTCAAAATTACAAGATTTGTCGCTGATAACCTTCGTGTTGCTTCTCAATGCGACGTTAAATGAACAATCAATCAGTCAATATGCACGTATTTCAGTTTAGATAAAGAGGTTTTTGTTTCGTTTTAGATCAGTTTGTTTTAATATACCAGCGTATTTTGAATATTTTGATTTATAATCCGTATTTTAATTTATTTCTGATTCTTATCATATTTTTGTATCTTATTTTAGTTAAATAATGAATAAATCAAAATTAAGAGTCATATCTCCCCACATTGAATTCAAAATATATCCGCGGCTTCAAATTTTTATCTGAAACGAAATTCTTAATTTACTAGTCTGTAAAACTTAAGTTTCGATATGATATCCTTGACTGCAAATAGTACAATTTCTCCATACTCTTTTGTTATATGGGGGCACGAGAGGATTCTATATGAATGATGATAGTTTAAATGACGTAATAAAAACAAATTAAAATACGTTTTAACTTATCAATTTGTGAATTCAAAAAAAATCATTTCATCATTTTTTTAAAAAAAATAGAGTTAGTTAATAAAAGAAATCAGCAGAAATATTTTAAGTAATAAACTTGTGTTTGGGAATAAAGAAGAAAAAAAAATGCTCAAAATTGGGCTTGAATTTGAAGTGTGCGAACCAACTATTTAGTTTTGATTCCTTTACTCTTGGAAAAAAAAAAATCGTCTCTTTGAGTGTCAAACATTTTCATTCTCAGAAATTCCATTCCTCACTCTTATGTGTTCTGGAACAAACTCGTTGCAAATTCGAGGAACTGATGAGAACTTCTTGAGCAGAGGAATCTGTCACGGGCCGATGAAAAATCTTATTTTCTAGATCTCTTCGAATCTCATCTGACTCATCTCTCTCCCCCTCTTCAAACTTGTCAAACAACCTCAAAACATTCTAACTTAGTTTTCCCCCCCGATGCATCTGTATATATATATGTACGTTTCCCGCGTTCGTAAATGAAACAATTAAACTCCACAAATCCTCGTAACACAAAGAACTCCGGCTTTCAGCGCCACCGATGCGAAAGAAGACAACGTAAAGTATATTTTTTATTCTGGTGCTGACGATAATAAAGCGTGACCGAAAGTCAATCGTACGAATCCGACACATGAAAAAGTGGGAAGGGGAAGAAATATCCTCGTGTAAAAATAAAGTGAATTTTAAATAGAGCTTGTCTAATGACGAAAAGAGAAACAGGGGGATGAGCGTGACATCAGGTTAAAACGTTTCCGTGTAGACCGTGACAGCAAGCGCGTGACGTGCTGTTTCGGGGATTTTTCGTTTGGGGGATTAGCGAATAGGTTCGAAAGAATCTCTGCTCTGACACGTGTTTTGGAAGAAGCCGACGTTTTAATTATTTGGAACAACAGCCTTCAATGAATCTGAATTGCTGTTTGGTTCTTAGATATTCAACTCTTGTCTTTAACCCCCTGATGGAATGCCTTTTTAATATTTTTTTTAAAAAAACAAAGATGAATATAATTAAACGTATCATTTAGCTTGAAAACTTTATCTACAATATTTGAGCAGTTCTATCTTTGTGTTTACGTTTCTCCATATTTTTACCTGCATACTCGTATTTTAATGTGAAATTTGCTATCGCTGAGAACAAAACTATTGTCAAGATACTGACACATTTTTTTTTGAAGAAGCCAACGCTTTTAATTATCTGGAACAATAGCCTTCAAATAATTACCGTTTCTTACGTTTAACTAATTGGCAAAAAGTGGTAATTTATTGAAGACTTTACCTTTCGAAAGGTATTGAAAGCTTAACCGCGCCGAATCGAATTACTATTTTGTACTTTGATACTCAATTCTAGTTTTTCATGAATAAAATTCGAGATTGTTAATACTGGCAATTAGCATAGAATCTTTATCTACAATATTTATCCCTTTTTTGCATGATGATGGAAATTAACATCATAACATTTTGTGAACAAAAAATTGTACTCAAAACAGGTGTACTTTAAATTGGTTGTTGCTGACAACTTTTTTTCACGACAATTGCGTAATAAGGAACGTTGCTGTAAAAAAAAAAAATCAAATGTTATAATCATTATAGCGGGTTTGAATTTGTCATTCCGCTATTTGTTGTGATTGGAAGAAACGTGCAATTTCTTGAATATTTCTTATAACTAATCTGAGATTTTTCTGCTAATGAAAGCGATAATGAGTGGATAATGATACAAAAATGTATTATTTTTTATTTATTTATTATTTTATACTGAACTTAACATGTAAATTTGCAAGATGATGGATATTTCCATCATACCGCTTTTTTTTAAAATTATTTTAAATCATATATTTATACTAAAATTTTTTAAACATTTTCCCTTTAATCTAGATCGTGAGTTATATCACCTTGATTTATTTCACAAAAAAAGAAGAAAAAATCATGCAAAGAAGGGGCAAACAGTTCAGTATTTAGGCTTAAGTTTCTCTATATTTTAACGTACTGGTTTAAATATGGAATTTCCTCTCGCGAAGAACTAAGCTATTATACTGAGGAGCACAAGGAACGGTGCCGTCACGCCTTGAGTGTAAAAAATTTTGCTCTTAAAATAAAACTTCTCTTAAAATTCCTCATTGGTTGGAATAAGTCTTCGATCAGAAATTAAACATTTTTTAAATATTTTTTTCATTTATACAGAACAGTAAAATGTTTATTTTGACAGGAACTTAATATGTTACCGTGAATAGGGTTAAACCCTTGCAAATTTTTAAAATAACTGCGAGGTCATTATTTTTTGCTCTTGGTCCTCATTTGTGCATAAGAGATAATATATGACGTAAGGGGAGATGAAGTGGATTGATATCAATTAGCATTTTTTTTAAAAAAAATTCTTTACTATTCATTTAGATTCAGTTTAAAATTTTCGTACAGAATTGAGTTTTTCGGAAAACTGGAACATTTTTCTGTATTATTCTTTTCCTTCAGAATCCAGGATTTTTTTCACACATATTTAATTTTAAAACTTAGTAAGTATTCTAAAAGAAACCAATTAGTTATTTTTTTCCCAAATCAAATAATAGCTTTCAT
>BMAW01097683.1:12175-24723 GCA_019974015.1 Nephila pilipes | reverse complement strand
AGAAACCAATTAGTTATTTTTTTCCCAAATCAAATAATAGCTTTCATTGTATATGACGGGCGTGGTAGCCAAGGGGTTATGCTCGCGAGCTCGTTGCCAGCGTTGTTTCTGAGGTGTTATAGCTAGACCGTGGTAGCCTGGTGGTCATGGCTTCGGATTCGTGGCCGGCGGTTTTCGTTCAGCCGCAGGTTTGATCCTTGGCTGCTAAAGACTCACCGTGTAACCGGGGTGATGCACGGAAAATCTGTCGGGACCCAAAGTCCTCCCGTTGGTGTGGAAGTTAGGAGAAGGGAGTGCTAGCTCAGTTGTCGTCCTCTTTACTTGACTGTGGTTCAAAATTACTAGGTCCGTCGTCGACCTCGAGTTGCTAAAAGCAACCGTGCGACGTTAATAAAGACTAAACTAAACAGACTAAAACTAAGCGGTGTTAAAGCTTCAACTGTAGTTTTTAGGTGCAATCTCTCAACAGAAAATCATTCAATTAATAAATTCGTTGGATATGATAATTGTAGTAGCCAAGTAGTCATGGTCGTGAACTCGTGACCGGCGTTGTATCATCGAGTAGTGGGTTCGAGCTCCGATGCCACAAAAGACCCGTCGAGACCGATGCACGTTAAAACTGTCAGGGTCGTAAATTCTCCCGTTGGCGATTTACGATCCTGAAGTATCTGAGTAGTATTTCTATTCCCCCACGGGATTTGGGTCGTTTTATAAACGTAAGCAATGTGCCCCCGGTATGTGTTAACTATTATTTCTATATTTTCGACTATTCTTCCTCTATGGAGCTTGCCTTTTTGGGGTAAGATCCTGAGATACCTTAATAATCTTTTATCTTTCCTATGGAGTTTATTGCCTTTGTTGAACACGGATGACGCGCCACCGGGGATACCCTTAAGATCTCCCCTATTTTTGATCTATTTTCTTGTAGAAAAACTTTTATATTTTCCCAGATTTTTTTTTCAATGTCAAGATCATACTTATTAGACTGGCTGGCAGCACAGGCAGATTTGACTCTTACGTCATAAATCTCAACTTTCATTCATTCAACTATTTCGATCATTCTCCTCGTCATTGCATTCCCCTCTTCCTTTCAGCATTTACAGTTTGTTTTTTCTAGAATTTCTCTTCTTGATATCATAAAATTTTATTTTATATATCATTGTATTTTACCTATCATTTTACGCTAATTTGTATAAAAAATCAGCACTTCCCTGTAATAGCGGAGCCTGTCAAATTCAGGTTATGCCAAGATCGTCATCAAACTCGCGAAGTTTATCTTGCAATACAACGTACCTTGGCGATATTTCTTAGTCGCTTGGCGATTCATCGTCGGGTGCCGCTAGAGCAGGGAAATACCAAAAACACTTGTCAAATTTTAAGCAAATGGGGGTACAGTACAGCCAGATAAGTTCTTGCACCATAAACCCCAACTTTCACTCACTCACTACGAGTTCTAAGATCAGATACACATTTTTTCATAAATGAAAGAGTTCTCGACACAGCTTTACCAAATATAGTTCTTGAACTAATAAAATCAGCCACCGACTAAATACTTGTCTGATTCTCAATTTCTACTTTAAGAGTTAGGGTATTAAAGAAAAAGATTATCTTTTATTCTTAGGCATAAAATTTCTAACAGAGTAATCAGTTAATGCCTATCAAGAATAGTTAAGTGTCTCCTTTTTCGGTTTATCTTTCATATTGTTTGTTGAACTAGTAATTATAATAATTATAGCCTTTGATGTTGTTTTGTTTATGTAAAATCGGTCGTTACATAAATATCAAAATGTATTCTTTGTGTCCTTCGCTTTATTGGTTGAATATTGCTATATGAATACTTGGATTATATTTATCAGGAAATTGTGGTGAAGTATGAGATTTTATGTCTTTTTTAGATATGTATTGTATAACATGTAATATAATATTCTGAGAAATGGATTTCGCAATGCATAGCTCGTTACACGCAAAACGTACGATACTTCCTCGGGGGCTTACCCTCTGCGAGCATCACTCTCTTGATGCATCCTAGTGAAATTTTTCCTTCCTCGCTGTGTTTACTGTCTGGTAAACATGGGTGACGCACCCCGGGATACCATAGATATTCTTCTTCATTTTCGACCCTCCTTCTTGTCAACCAATTTTTATCCCCCCCCCCTTTTTTTATAAGTCTAGATCACAGTGACACCTTGTTTGACGCAATACAGCCATATCTGGCTTTTGTACCATTAAAAATGTAATCGCTCGCTTGCACTTAATTGCGAACTCTAGATCTCAGGTTACATGAAGCGGACAAAAGAAATTCCGAACTGTTTTTGGTGCGAAACATGTTGCTGATAAAATGTTTGTCTAGTCTCAGATAGTTAAAATAAACAAATGCTTTTATTTGTATTGTCAAATGCTTTGTACACTTACCTGGAAAACAGATTGCAAGCAAAATATTTATCTTGTGGAGAGCGATTGATCACTTTGAATACTAACTGAGAAAATAAAGAAATCAAAGTAAGAGATTTGTCAGAGCATTTGTTTTCGTTTACCTCGAGAGAGAGAAGGAACAGCAATCGTATTTTCAAAAATTTACAAACCATTTTTTCTTCTTCTGAAAACGCTGTAACTTTATTTAGAGATGGTTTGTTTGTTGGGTTAAAGTCGGGAATAAAGTGTCAGCTTTGAGATTGGCAACTTTTGAGAGTGATAATGATTTAAGCGTGGAGATTAAGGTTATGGTAACCCTAAGCATACCCAATGCTTCAGTCATGCACGTTTGGCGACCTATCTAGGAAGTCGCCAAGTTTCGTCGCCAATCCCCTAGGGGACACCCTAATCCCGACTTTAACCGTTTGTTGAATATCGCAACGTGAGAAATCGCTATTAAAATTCATACATTCTATTAATTAAAAATTTCTTAACTTTTTTCAGAAGATATTAAATTAAATCTTGGAAATTTAGATCAAATGGCGAAGGAAGACAAATCAATGAATTGAAATTGTTTGTCAGAATTTTAATATATTTTGCTCTTAGAAGGCGCGTTTAAAGGAAGATTGGTTTTCTTAAAAGTTAATTTAACACTTTTCTTCCGGTCTGTCGCGGACTCGCTGCTGGTGGTTTTCCTCGAGTTGTAAGTTCGAGCCTGTGATGCCACTAAAGACACCTCCCGTTGGTGTGGTGTGGAAGTTATGGGAGGGGGAGCCAACTCAGCTGCCGTCCTCGTCACTTGACTGAGGTTCAAAATCACGAGATCAGTCGCCAATAGCCTTCGTGTTGCTTCTAGTGCGACGTTAATGAAACCAATCAACCTAGATAAAAAATATCATCAAATTGCAATTACTTAAAAAACACTACTTGAAACGACCTTTTACATGTCCAAAAGTAATTGCAAAGTTAACCTAAAACAAACTGTTGGAATATTTCAGTACATTAATACTCTTCAGAATCATGACAGATAACCGTTCTTTTGAAAACTTTTGATTTTAGGCGATGAGTAATGTCTTTATTTACTTTTATTTTAAAAGAAACTTTATGATTAAGTTATGCCTTAACTTTTTAAAAATATTATTAAAATTAACTACCATTAATATAAAAAAATACGGCAATTTTTCATTTCGCCCGCGCAAACGATAAAGTCACCAAAAATGATACAAGCGACTCCAAACGAAATATGTGTATACTGTGTGTTGTCGCCAATAAAGTCTGCTTGGCGAGATTTGAGCCGGGGAACTGGAAAAGCACCAAAAATACCCCTTTAAAACTAAAATATATATATATGTACTTTAAAATATTAACAAAATTATATAAAAAAAACTTCATAAAGAAGACTGAATACGAATTTTTTTTTATTTGGAGACTGATGAAGATTTAAGCAAAAATTATAAATATCCGGAATACATCAATCACATCAAAATACAGCTCTGCGGATAAATATTTGGAGCTAAGAGCCTAATTTCCTTTAATGAGGTTCTGTAATTAATAATAAGCAATCGCAAATTTTCCTGATGTGCCATTTAAGACAAGCCGCTCAATCACAATACATGAGAGAGAAATCACCCTTACATCTCAATAAAGATTTTATCCCAGCTAATAGTTACAAATATTACATATAATTAAAATGAGCACTTCGCGATGAAAGAAGTCGTATTGAAGTGTGAATTCGAGTGGAAACCACGACTTGAAGGTAATTATTTTCGAAAAATAACACGTTTCCTTTACTTTGTGTGATTCCCGCTTGTTGTTTACTACTTCGCTCTTCACGATGGCTGATTCCAACTCATCTGGAAGGAATGCGATGCAAAACTAATTCTGGATTAGTGAAGCTCCACTCGCCGCCACCGCAATAAAAATAAAAAAAATTACAAGTACAATTAATGCATCCACTGAATGTCTTTATTTATATGCGCTGTATTTATGTTTATGTTCGTCCCTGTAAGCTCATTCTTGTGACGATTCTTCAAGTAATTTAGCTTACATAATAAATATATAACCATTACATGCAATCGTGATTTTGCCACATAATTTATCATGTGTGGCTGATTGAAGTGACAATTGTATTTAAGCCGAATTTTGTGGCCCTTGTTAGATTTCTGCGACTTTAATGATAAATTCACAGGCATGAATGAATCAGATCGTACGTAATGGTTACTAAACGTGTTATATTAGATATAAATGCAATTTTTTAGATAAAGATTTTATCTAAAGATGGACTGAAAGGAATTAAATATTTTTTATAAAAAGTAAAATAATGTATATTTCATAACAGCTTGAGGAAACAAACTAAAATATCTAAGTAACTACCGATAAATCAAGTACGATACCGCTTAATTAGATATGAAATCAAATGAAGTATTCACGCCTGAAACTTTTATAAATTGCATATTATTTAACATTTTGAATTGTTTATATATTTTTTAGCCCATATTTAAATAAAAGGTAAACTTAAAAACATTTTTTTTTACTTATATATGTGTGTGGGGTGATTCAAATTAAATTTGTAATAATTTCATTGAAAAAATAATTTAATTTCCTAATTTTTCTCATTCCCTAACTCAAAAATAAATAGCTCATTCTCATTTTCTGATACAATTTCAAAGTATCTCTTAATTTATGCGATCATGAGCTCATAAAACATGTTGAATCGGCTAGCCCATAATCGTAAATCTGTCGGAAATATTCCCAACTTGACTGACAGACGTCTTGAAGGTCCCTCAGAGTCCCTTCAACTCTTACCACGTGATCTGGAGAAATACCTACTATAAATTCAAAGACCTGCAGTGCACAATGTGTGGAGTAAGGGTTAGCAGCTCGAATTATAAATTTGATGGCAAGGAAAAATTCTTGAACTAGCAAATATAAGCTAAAATTTTTTTTGTATGTTATGTTAGAAGTGCTTTTCACCATGAAGAAGTACTTGTTTTAAAGTTCGGTTTTTTTTTTGTTTTTGTATGATAAATTTTTACATACGAATCATCAGCCGAAATTTATTTCGAATAAATAATTTTATAAATAATTTAAACCGAGCACCAATAAAAAATTTCCTTAATATTGAATCGATTTCTTTTCTTGACTTTTCTAATTCCTTGCTTTGTGTATCAGTTCGCACAAATCTTCTTGTCAATTTTTCATCCATTTTCTGATAAATTAAAATCTTGAAATTTTATATACAAACTGGGTTTTGATGACAATGCAATATTAAACTGTAAAATGTTGAATTAAAATTTAAAAAAAATTAATTTAAACTTTTTTGCAGAAAATTTGTTGAAATCAAAATATATTGAAACTAATGTAAAAGTTTTAAACTTCTTCGTATCATAGCTTCTACGTGTCAAAGAAGAAAAATCTAAAATCTAATCTAAAAATTAAGAAATAATTTTTCTTCGACTATTATGAAATTAAATAAAAATTTGCAGAAAATGGCAGTTTATCATCAGCATAAGTCGAAACAAGCGAAGACTTTTCAGTCCAGTTGAAAATTTTTGATTAAAAATTGAGGTGCACGTTCCAACGGTCTATCTAACATATTATCACACACAAATTTTCAGTTTTTATTCAAAAATTTTCAGCTGGATAAAAAATTCTTCACTTTTTTAAACTTACGACTTTGATAAAGTGGCATTTTCTATAAATTTTCATTCAACTTCTTACTGGCCCAAGATTTTTTTTTTTAACTTTTTTATTTCTTTTTTTCCCCTCTTTTGCAACATAGAAGTGGTGGTTAAAAAGATTTTTTTTAAATATTATTGAAGTTAAAATTTCTTTACAAATAAATTCTGTGATTGATGAAACATTTTACTCAGAATGAATAAATGATTCTGAATTTATAATATTAATATTTTTTTTATTTTTATACTTTTAGAGCTTGACACGTAGTAAAATGGATATTAAAGTGAGAAAGTTTAATATGAATTTTTGTTGCGTAGTCTAAAAACGACTAGAAAGAATAACACACGCTGCTTACGTAAAAGTTGTTGTAAAACAGCAAGAATGGAAATTAGCGAGGATTAACCACAAACGTTGACACAAAAAGGATTCTAATTATCAGATTTATACGAAATTTTCGAAATGGTTGCGATACGATGAAAAAACAGCAAAATATCAGTTTTAAAATCACTCTTGACATGTAGATAATTTGAATATTTTTTAACCTTAATGTTTAGTTAAGTATAGCAGTTCCACTTCGTTTTGAAATCTTCATTCACAGTAATCTTTCTTTAGTCCGGCATTCGATGGTTCGACATATCTTATCCCTCATTGTATTGCTTCTCAGAGCGACATAATAAAACAATCACAACCACTTGATACATCTCATTTTATTTGAACTGTTCATGCAGATTGACCTTGCTTATTGATCTTGACCACCAAATTGAAACGCGGCTCTTCTCGCATTTTCGCCCATTTGTCAAAACTGCCAGTTTTAATGTCAATGCGCTGTTTCTTGTTTTCTAGCGCGTTACTTGAAACTTTCTTTCACCGTTTACAACTGTGTATATAGAGTGAACTGTACAGTAAAATATTCTCGAAGTCCAATAGCAGCTCGCCACACCTAAGTTTAACTATTAGCAACTCAAGGGACTATTGTTTTGGTTGGATCACTTTTGGCGCACCATATCATTTTTCAATTTTTTATCGTTTGCTTCAATTAGCTTAAATATATTCAATTACATTTAGTGTAAATATATTCAATTTAATTATTTATTATTTGCTTTAATTTTCATTACATGTAGTTGATATAGTATTCAAATTAATAAAATATCGTTTGCTTTAATTTTAATTACATTTAGCTTGAATATATTCAATTTAACTATTTATTGTTTCCTTTAATTTCAATATCGGAAAAGTTTCCTTTTGTCAATTTTTTGATATTTCTTCATTTATTTTATTTCTTATATTTGAGTAATATAATAATAATTATTAAAAAAAAGTGCACCCTGGGTGGTCCAATCTGTTCCTTGCAAAACTTTGCATAGAGCTTTTTAAAATTTATTATTATTATTATTTTGCTGTTTTTGCATCAATACAAGAACGCATTTGCAATTAACGTTCAGTGTTTGAATTCCATTTTGCAATATGATTGATCGTTAACGTCAACTCAAGAGAAATTGGCAGCGGGCCTTTGTTTGTATTGTTTGTTTGCCAAACTTCTAAACGTGACTTTCATGGGATTTTTTCAACGTTCAAAATATCTCCAATATTTATTTTGGTGGAATTTCTGCTCATTATTGTTAAGCAATCGACTGCTAGACGATGATTACAGAAAATTTCAGTAAGTTACAAGCTGCTCTTATGATCTATAAATCATATTACTATTTACGAAGGTATTGTGAATCATGTGATGAAGGTATTGTGAATCATCACTATGGAAGCATCTCGAATTTGTAAAATTCGCAAGGGTTGGTATTTTATTAGATGAATGTTCAATTATCTAGAGTTAATTAAAAGTAACAATTTTATTTGTTACATTGAAAATAATACCATCCTGTTGTGCTTTGAATAATCCTTTCTTCCTGTATTTGAGAGATCCACAGGAATTAACTACTTAAACGCCAAAAGATGATTTTTTTTAATATCTAACTTTGATTAATAACGATCTTCACCACAAAAATTTCTGATACCTTCATGACTCATTATTCTTGAAGGAATTAGATTTCCATCTTGATTCTTTCTTTTCTTGTAATATTCAATTCCTTGCCAGATCTAATACTAAAAGTACCAATGTTCATAGACTTAATATCTCCCCATGGTTTACAAATAGTCAGCTGCAGACATAATTTATCATGTAATTAGAATTAAATTACTGATATGGTTAATTAAGTGTTTGATTTTATTATATTTTACTTCGAATCGGTGGAAGCTTCTACATAAACATTGTTATTTATGTAGGAATTTTAGTGTCTAGTTTTCATCGGATGAATCACTCGAAAGTGTCTGCACAACCACGCGTTCTTCTTTTGCTAACAGATTTTTCTTTGTTTGTCATTAATCATAACTCGTAATAATTATTAAAGGAGTTTGCCTTTCTTTTGCAAAACATGGCTGCATCAAAATAGTTGATTGGATAATGTTTTAACTGATAAAACGGCGGGTCTCATGAGGTCGGGAAAAATCGTGAGCAAAACGTGAAATCCTTAAGCAGGAAACGAGTAATACACATAACATTGAAATATTAAGCAATCTGTCATTACATTTGACAGCCTCGTCTATCTTGTATGTATTCTCGGCGGACCGGAGTTCAAAAGAACACAATTGACTGCAATTGTTGGATGGTGATGCGAAAGTTCTTGATCTGGCCAAAAAATGCATTAGTTCGAGATTGAAAAAAAATCTCAGAATTGAATTGTTCTCCGGAGAACGATGTTGTCAGTTTCAAGGACGAATATAATTACGAGTTTTTCTTAACATTAATTTGTGTTTCTGGTTATCAATCAAGCAGCAAATAGAATTTTTCGGCGTTCCACTCACTCGAAGGAGAGAATGGTTCCTGTTCGAAACTATGCCTGCTCAATTTTCATCATTTCAGATCGTTTATCATGAAATTGTTCCCTGCAGTCACAAAAGAATAGTTTATTAGGTGAATATTGTATAATTTCTACGTTTCGCTTGCCCAATTTCGGTCATCATATTAATACTTCATTGCAATAGGAATTCAATTCATCTTCTGATTCAATTTCATAAATTCAGGTTGTTGTTTTTTAACTCTAGTTTAGTGACATTTAAATAGGATTTTTTTTATATACTATACACCCTTTTCACCAGCGTCGACTCAGCTTAACAGCCGCATTATATTACAATATAATTAATTTATTCTGCAGTACCTACCATGTTTGGTACATATTTAAAATCTCGTTGACTATCATCCCCAAATCAGAAAAATGTCGCCAAGCGATTAAAGGATTGGTGAAAATGAATCGGAAGTTGGTTGGATTTGAAGTAAATTGGTTGGAATTGCAAATACTCTGTGGTCAAAGGGACCTTTAAAATTGTATCCAATATTTTTATTCAACAAAGCATAAACATAGCCAAAAAAAATTTAATAATGATTTAAAGACAAGTTTTGATTGTGTTGCCACGTCGAGTCTACACCGGGGATTTAACTTCGATTCATCATTAGCAAGCAACAAAAACATTGGTTGCTTCAGGAGAATTTGCTCCAAAGAAAGCGAATAAAACTGGAAAAATTATGACACCTATTTTTTTTGGAATATTTAGAGTTTCATTCTCATGAGCTTCTTGGAAAAGGGAAAAACAATCTCTTTTTATTTTACTCTCTTTGTATATACATGTGTGAGTGATTTACAATTAATTGGTATAAAAATGTTGTTACAATAAATATAAATAGTGTTTTCTGCTAGTGAAGTTGCGTTTTACGTATTCCATGTTATTCGGTATAACTAATACCTGGTTGCAAGAGTAATAAATTCATAATCTGTGGACAAGCGGATTGGAATCCCGTATTTCCAATGACCATTGTATCGGTGAGGTTGATACTCATTTAATCCGAGTTCCAAGCTCACACATTTATGTGGCTTAGATGTGGAGAACACGAATCACTTCAGATATTTCCTTCGTCATCTATTTGTGGCTTAAAATTACCAGGTTCGTCGTCTATGATGTTTTTAATACAGTGTACCTCGTCACTTGACCGTGGTTCAAAATTACGAGGTCCGTCGCCAATAGCCCTCGTGTTGCTTCTAGTGCGACGTTAATAAAAACTAAACTAAAACTCTAATACAGCGTAAATAATTCTACAAACCAATCAATCAATAGATTCATCTGATCATTCTATTCTTTTTCGATCCTTACGATATGTTTTGAGGAACATTGGTGTTCTAAATAAATGTTCTAAATTTTATTTCAAGTAATAAGAAGTAATAAACAATCATACTACAAGTTTCTTAGGGAAATCAAAGATGTAAAACGTTTTGTACGGCGATAGGCTTATTAATGTCCGTAACTGAATATATTACGATATTAGGAATGGAAAATCTTTTGCAACCGAAAGTTTGTATCCGTTTTTTTTTATTTTTTCATAATTTAATAAAAGACCTCATATATTTATCTGTAGTAAAATACGACGGCATTCAAAAATCTATTTTTATCAAATATACTTAAAACTTCCATATTTTTTTTTATAAAAAAAAAAGCTATTTTATATTGCATTCAAATTTAAAAATTCTTCAATTTGTATTGATAATTGATTTCAGAAGAGGAGCCATTCGGTTGAAGACATATTGCATTCCAATTACGTATAGAACTGCTCGTCCGTCACGAGAGGTGGCGCTCTAAAAACTTCACCGACATGTATGTAACTAGTGAGAGTTGTAAATAAGAAGCAAAAAGCTATGCCCGTAATTCCGAATTAGACTGAATTATTTTGTAATCGAGAAATTATTCGATAATTACAACTCCGTTTAAAGACATGGAACAATAGCTATAATATAATCTACATTTTAATACCATTACAGCGATAATATAAAAAATATCTCAGTAGAAGCTATATGAAGAGAATATAAGAATATATATTAAAGTCCTTTTTTGAAATTCAACATTTTTTTTTTCTGATGCTTTAAAAAGGAAGATAAAACGATTTCTTCTAGGAAATATGAGTCCTTTTAGAAGGCTAAGAGGAGATAGACGGCTAATATTCTAATGGAGAGGTTAGGAATGTTCTAAAAAGCAGCATGCGGTTTTGAGACCTTAGTTTTTCCATCCTCTACTGAATGCTTAATAAATTTCAATTATTGAATGGTAAACTATCTTATAAACTACCATTACGAAATTAATGTAATTATTAAATGTAATACATTGTTACGTACTATTTTAATAGCATATACTTAATTATTTAGTAATTACTTAAAATATTAAAAAAATAATAGGGGATTTCGAACAATAATTTTATGATAAGAAATATTAGGTAGAGATAGTCTTATATTTTTCGGACTCAAATTCTATTAAATAATTTTAAGGTAAGAGAATCAATTCAATGAAACGATTTAATCGATATTAATAAATAAAATATTTATTTAAAGATACAAGTAATAATTACATTTTTTTTTCACTTATTGCATGCTAAAGGTGGTTGAATCCACCCAACAAAAATTCCTACGCAAGCCATTTCTACATACATTTTAAAAGTACTAGTTCTTCAATCGCATAACGAAGCGCATCATCCATGTTTCTTCTCAATCGTTATGAATGCACTCTCATTTAAATCACATCAAACAACGTTCCCACCGTATACCCGTGATGGATTTACAGTCATCTATCAGGTACTCTAAATCATTTTCACTTTTTATCACATACTTTGTTCTTTTAAGCAGATTAAATTGCGATACAATCTTGTTATCTGTCAAAAAGCACTGCTCCTCTTTCATGCAAATCTCAGCGACACGCCTGCTAATTTGCTTATCTCGGTTGTAAACAGAGTACCGACGCAACACATCGGTTGTGGCTTGTTTGATACACGAAAGCGCCCGAAGCAGCAGCGATGCCATCCGCGAAACAAAAACACAATGCATAACTATCGTTCGACGATCG
Organism: Nephila pilipes; assembly: GCA_019974015.1. Taxonomy (NCBI): domain Eukaryota; kingdom Metazoa; phylum Arthropoda; class Arachnida; order Araneae; family Nephilidae; genus Nephila; species Nephila pilipes. The sequence goes on along the minus strand of BMAW01097683.1, from coordinate 12,702 downwards.
GTGCGCTGCGTCACGCCCCAAATGTGCCCTTTCTCCGATTACGCAATCGCACCTGGTGATTCAACACCTGTTGATCCGAGGAATACGTCACACAGTGAGCGGGGGCTTTATTTTTTTTTTTCAAAAATCGTTTGCTTAGGCGAGGAGTGAGAATATTATTGACTTACGCGTTCGACTCGCGCAAGAGTGCTTTGGGGTGGGGGGAGTTTGTAGTATATTAAAATCACAGGCATTTTCTTTAAATCACTGTTTAATATCATTTTTCTGTTGAGTTAAAACATGTGAACAAAGAAGTGTGCATCTAAAAAAGTTTTCGATAAAAATAAGTGAAAACTTTGCACGATGTTTGGCTATTAAATAACGAGACTGACACTGTAAAACAAATTATTTTGATGACATACATATTTACTTATTAACTTCAACATACACCCCTCCTCTATCTCTACAATGCTCCATGTAAATTTTCCACTGTTCAAAACAATGCTGTCAGCTCTTTCAGGGCGCGTGCTGCTTTCTTATTCACAGCT
>BMAW01097683.1:0-12165 GCA_019974015.1 Nephila pilipes | reverse complement strand
TGCTGCTTTCTTATTCACAGCTTAATGAAGGCTGAAACTTTTCCTTTATATACAGATTTCAATCTTAAGAAACAGATAAAGTAGCATGAGCGCAAGATCCGGAATGAAAAACTAATACTGGGATGTTGCACTTGCTAGAAACCTCTTGACAGACAATATGGAATGAGCGAACGGCATGTCTGGTTGTAGAAAATATCTGCTGTACTCGTTCTTTGTCAATTTCTACAATCGCGGCAACCGCACGAATACTTATGAGATTTCCATTTTCTCGAATTGTCATCCTTTTGAAGTGAAGGAGAGCCTGGGTCGTGAATAACTTCAACAGTCTTCTCGGCTATCTCAAGACTGCAACCCCTTCAAAACTACGTGCAACGATGAACATTGTTGCCATACCGCTTCTTTTCAACAATATAAGTTTCAGTAGTGGTTTTCCCAAGTTTTCGTGAAGTTTTTGCAACAATTCATTTGCTCACTCTATTTTCAGGTGAAATGAAAAATAACTCTAACCAAACAGTAGTTACATGGGCGTGTAGATTTGTGTACAGAATAGCAGAGGTCACTGCATTCAAGAGCTTCACACTAGGAATCGGTCTCTGGGTTTGGCGCATGCGGCTTCTGTAGTAGCGTCGAGTCTCTTGTATTTAATGACTGCAATCGATAACCATTTATTATGTTAAAATAGAAAAGGCCATTTTAAAATAGGAATTTCATAAGATTTTATTAGATTGCAAATGCAAATTTAAAAAATTAAGAAAATTTGTCCTCGAATTAGTAATTGTTCACTTATATTTTATTCTTAAAACAAAAAAATTATAAAAAATCTGATTAAATTTTAACAAATTTATCAAACTCTTTATGAAAAAGGCACCTGTTATTTACTCTGTTTTCTAAGACACATATGATTGAATCTTCTTATTGCCTTAATCTCAAGATGTTTGATTTTCCTTTACTTATGAATTTCTTTGTTTTATTACAAATCCTGTTCCTGATTACATTTTGAAAAGTTCAACGTATTCTAATGCTCTAGTCTTCCTCTAAATACCTTCGTTTAATTTACTAAAATCCAAAAAAATAGATGTTAAATAAGATCCTTTAACACAGTAAATATGGAAAGAAAACGCAACTAAAAATATAAATGTTATTTTAATTTCATGTTATTTTATACTTCAATTTTTACCATGTATGATACACAAATCATAAACATGCACGTAGAATATGAAAATTAATTTTCAAAAAGTGTTCCGTCTTCTGTAATATAAGGTTTGCATTCTTTTTTTAAATAATAAATTACGTTTAATTTATTTTGCGATACTTTCTATGGTTAAACGAATAAGTACCAGGCTTCCATCTGCTCTAATTTGTATTTAGCATGTTGGTATATACTACTATATGTATAAATATCGTGTATAATATTCAAAAGTATATTATTAAATTATATTTATTCACTTTTCTTCCCGTTTAATCTTTTCACGGTAGGGTCGATGGGTTAACATAATGATTTATTTACAGTAAAACTAATCAAAATAATGACAATGTGCACACATATAGAGGTAGAAATTTAGATTAAAACTAACATATATGTGAAATCATGAATAAAATACAATAAAATTAAGCCTTTTCGCGTTGGAGGATACAGAAGCTTAATATATAAACTATTGCTTTTGGATAGTAATGTAAACATCTAAGATGATTATTTGGGTTCATTTAAAATCACTCAGATAGCAAAGAAAAAATCCGTTGATGTTGTACATTATAAGCATCAACATACTTGTTTTGTAATTTATATTAAAAAAATATTTTAATATATAATGGTTACTTATTTTTTTTTGAGACCATCATTTTCGATAATATACCATCATTTTCCGATATTTGTTTGTAGTATATTAAAATCACAGGCATTTTCTTTGAATCGCTGTTTAATATCATTTTTCTGTTGAGTTAAAACATGTGAACAAAGTAGCTGCAACTGTAAAAGTTTTCGATAGAATAAGTGAAAACTTTGCACGATGTTTGGCTATTAAATATCGAGACTGACACTGTAAAACAAATTATTTTGATGACACACATATTTACTTATTATTACCTTCAACATACACCCCTCCTCTATCTCTACAATGCTCCATGCAAATTTTCCACTGTTCAAAACAATGCTGTCAGCTCTTTCAGGGCGCGTGCTGCTTTCTTATTCACAGCTTCAATGACTGAAATCCTTTTCCTTTTAATGCAGATTTCACCTTAGGAAACAGATAGAAGTAGCATGGCGCAAGATCCGGGGAATAAGGTTTAATACTGGGATGCTGCACTTGACTAGAAACCTCTTGACAGACAATATGGAATGAGCCGACGCATTGTCTACATGAAAATATCTGCCGCACTCGTTCTTTGTCAATTTCTATAATCGCGGCAACCGCACGAATACTTAACGAGATTTCCATTTTCTCGATATTGTCATCCTTTTTTGACGTTGAAGGGAGACCTGGGTGTGAATAACCTTCAACATCTTCTCGGCTATCTTGAAGACGCTAAACCACTCAAAAAACCGTGCAAGCGATGAACATTCGTTGCCATACACTTCTTTCAACAATTATAAGTTTCAGTAGTGGTTTTCCCAAGTTTTTCGTGAAGTTTTGCAACAATTCGTTGCTCACTTATCATTTTTCAGGTGAAATGGAAAAATAACTCCAATACAAACGTAGTCTACGGGTGTACAGATTTGTGTACAGAATACAGAGGTACTGCATTCAGAAAGCTTCACGCCAAACAGCTGTCGGTCTCTGGCGTTTGGCGCATGCGTGCTTCTTCTGTAGTAGCGTCAGTCTCGTTATTTAATAGCCGCACATCGTATAACCATTTATTTATGTTAAAAAAAAGTAGAGTTTTAAAAATAAAATTTCTCAAAGATTTTATTAGATTGCAATGAAATTTACATAAAAAAATTAAGAAAATTTGTCCGATCCATCAATTATTAAATTGTTTCACTTATATTTTATTCTTAAAACAAACAAAAAATTATAAAATCTGTTAAAATTTTATACAAATTTATCAAACTTTTATGAAAAAAGGCACTATTTTTATCTCGTGTTTCTCAAACACATATGATTCGAAATCTTCTTGGCGCTTAATCTCAAAATATTTTGATTTTTCCTTAACCTTAATTTCTTTAGTTTTTAATTACTAAATCCTGTTCTGATTACATTTTGAAAAAAAGCTCAACGTATTTAATGCTCTGTCTTCCCTCTTAAATACTTCGTTTAGCAATTACTAGAAGAGAAATCGCTAAATAAAATAGCGTTAAATAAGATCATTTTAACACAGTAAATATGGAAAGAGAAACGCAACCAAAAATATACAAATGTTATTTTAATTTCATGTTATTTTTACTTCAATTTTTTACTCGTATGATACACAACACATAAACATGCACGTAGAAATATGAAATTAATTTTTGCAAAAAAGGTTCTGGCTCTTCTTTCTGTAATATAAGAGTTTGCATTTTTTTTTTTAAAATAATAAATTACGTTTAATTTATTTTTGAGATACTTTCTATGGTTAAAGCGAATAAAGATACCAGAGCTTCCATCTAATCTAATTATGTTTAGCATATTTGGTACGTACACTATATACTTATAAATATCGTGTATAATATTCAAAAGTATATTATTAAATTACTATTTATTCACTTTTTCTTCCCGTTTAATCTTTTCGATAAGGTCGATGGGTTAACATAATAAATTTATTTACAGTAAAACTAATCAAAATAATGACAATACATGCACACATATACTCAGAAAGTGAAATTTAGTTAAAAACTATATATATATTGAAATCATGAATAAAAATACAATAAAATTAAGCCTTTTCGCGTTGGAGGATACAGAAGCTTAATATATAAACTATTGCTTTTGGATAGTAATGTAAACATCTAAGATGATTATTTGGGTTCATTTAAAAATCACTCGAATAGCAAAGAAAAAAATCGTTGATGTTGTACGTATAAACCTCATCTTGTTTTGTAATTTATATTAAGAAATATTTTAATGATATATAATAGTTGCCATTTTTTTTGAACCATCATTTTCGATAATATACCATCATTTTCGATATTGCATTAATATAGTGTTTAAAATAAAATTAAAATAAATGACCTAAGAAGTATAATAAAATGTAGTAATTATGTATAAAAGTGAGTTAAAATTAAGATATTGTGAGTGATTAAGATATTATTATGAAAATTAAGATATTAAAATTAAGATATTGTGAGTGATTAAGATTTTATTATGAAAATTAAGATATTGTTGTCAAAGTGAGCAGTATGAAAGGTTACCGTTGCGTCAACAACCTAAATTAGAAATTATTCTTCTTTAATCGTAATTTCTCAACTTTGTTTTTTTTTAAAGAATTTTCTTTCCTATTTCCGTATTCTTGGTTTTAAATATTTCTGAATTGCAACACATTTTGCTTGTTTGTTTGCTTTATGTTTGAATGCCTTTTCGGTGAATAATTACTATATTGAACGTAATCTTAAAGATTCTAAATGCTTTATTTCGAGAAAAACGATAATAATTCCGAAAAGGGAATATTTTTTTATGTTTCTTGCTTTTAAATAATAGTTATCAGTTAATTTACTTAAAAATATTTTTATTGGTGTTTTTATAAGGAAAGAATTTCTTTTCTATAATGAAAATGTATTGAATTCTTCATTAAAAAAAGCTTACATTTTCATAATTGTAATTACTCCTGTTTATAGTATTTTTGTTATTATGACTAAAATGAGCTGTTAAATTTAAAATTTAGTTTTAATGGGATACATTTTATGAAGTAATCATTTCGTGTAAGTAATTGCATTTGAAATCCTTATGCAGTTTATTGTAATTACTCCTTTTTTTAAAAATAATTGTTTATTGCTAAATTATCCACCGTCCAAAATTAAACATCTTTCATTGGATTTCGTCAAGCCTGCTACATTATGTTAAGCATCCTCACTTCTTAATTAAATTTATGTCTTTAACTAGGTTTGACAACCCACCTTCTCTTACAACAAGGAATAATTTGCATAATTTTCATTTATGAGGAGAATGGCTCGTTCAAAAGGGTAAAGAAAACTCTCAGAGAATAGCATTTTTCAACATTGATTAAGAAATTAGTAACGTCACAAAATGCGTCTGTAAAATTGTCTCTTCAAATTATTTCCATACAAATTACTTTTCCGAAATAATGTTCCACCGAAGGCGTTTATTTGGAGACCATCCTGGTAGAAATTAAGGAATTTATAAGCATTCTTTCAATATACAGGGTGTGATGATCTTTATCTTAACAGCTAATTAAAAATCCACCCTCACAGTTCATAAGTTACACTTCAATTGTTTGAAAAATAAAAACCAGTTCGACCATTATAAGCAAATTAATGTGTTTCATGCTTGTTTTGTTAAGCATTGAAACCTCCATTGAAATATATCGTTATTTCAATTAAAAAATGTTTGATGGCGTCCAAAAGGTCAACAATATAAAATGATATAATTTGATTCCCTATTGTGGTTTCACTCCAGAATTTAATCGTGCAATGAATATTTAAGCCTTCCACGAATGTTTATTGTTGTAGATTAATTTTAAGAATTTAATTTTCTGTTCTTTTGTGTTTTCGGGATTATTCACATTGAGCCTATTTTAATTTAAAGCGAACTATATGAAAATTTTGTTCTTTGTTTTGTGCTAGAAAAAGCGCTATTTATTTGATTTGTAAACTCGGGCCGGTATTAATTAATAAAAGCAATTACACTGAGGGTAATATAGCACGAGCTCGGCGGAATTAACTTTTTAGGGTTCGCAGTTCAAGTTTTCAACGAGAAATCGCGAACCTTGACATTCTCCTTTTTTTTGTATTTGGCCTACGCTCTATTAAAGTCTCATTGAATTTGAAAGAAATTTGTTAATATTTTCTTTCCCGTATTTTCTAAAGTAAACACACTTCACAAAGGAGTTTCTGCAAACTATATAAATTGCTTTGCTAAGGAGAAGAGAAAATATTACCTGACACCCAAGACTTGATAGGAGAGGTAAATCATAGCACATAAGAAATTTTTTGTTTTGACGATGAGGTCGGAATTTAACCGGATATATTCTTTTCTTGAGTAAACTATGGTTGAAAATAAAACAGGAATGTTTTGTTATGATTTAATTTTCTTAAACAGCGTGAATATTTTATTATAATTGGTATTGCTAGATGGGGAAAAAAAGTAAGTACGAATTTCAATCATATGTGTACAATGAAAAATGTTTTTAACACGAAACTGGATGGAGAGTCGAAATATATTTGTGGTAAACGCGCGCCGCATGTTAAAACATCACAAATATTTTCGGTGTAGTCAAAATTTATTAATTCAATCCCTCCTCCTCCGAATACATTATTGTCCTGTAACTAAGATAAAATTTTATTGGGTAAGCTGTTGTCGGCATTGAAGATGTCTTTCGCGTCATTTTCTTCAAATATTGAACGCTACGTAGACAGGAACCAATCTGTTGACATAGAGTAAAAATTGTTTATCTTCATCGCAAACATTTTTTGACACTGCGTCTTTCATGTTCTTGAAACGTTCAAACGAATCAGGATTTGCAAAAAATTCTCTCTCTCAATACCCATTCGTTTTCCAAGTTCATCAACTCTTTGCAGTAATAATGTTAGCATTCATTCCCGATATGGAATCGCATTGGACACTCTCGATTTACCTATAGACATATCTTAATTGGGGAGGGTGCTCCCGAGTGTCCTTCCTGCCTCATCCCCTACTCTATTCATCACATTTTAATTGATTGTCCGGTGTTTGATCATCATCACCGGATTTTTTTTCATTCATCAGCTTTAAACTTATCTGACTTGGTGGGGGAAACCCCCACCATAACTTATTTGCTTTTTTAAAACACATTGGCCTTTTACACCACATTTGAATTTTTTACTTTTAACCTGTATAATTACCTTGTGTGTGTTCCGTGTTTTTAAATGAGTATTTCTGATTCATTTTAACAAATGTTTGGTGCAGCATGGCTTTGGCTCTTGCGCCATTAAACTCCACAATCACTCACTCACTCCTGATATGGAAGCATCCTGATTCCTAATATGAGCCAACGCAAGCAACGTAGCCTCTAAATGTTTACTTTTAGCCATTCTCATACGTTTTCTTTCTGGCTCAAACATACTGCTTTTAAATATTGTCGTAATTTGATCTTATATTTTAATTATTGTTGACAGTGTAGAGTTAGCAATGTCAAACTTTACAGATTTCCGTTTCCTACCTCCGTTTTTCACTAACTGTCTTAGGCACTCCCATCTTCATTTAAAGAGAAATATCTCTTTGTTTCCATCTGCCCATGTAACACATGGATCAATAAGTTCCGAGACTAACCCAGAGATGGCGCTCGTAGTAAACCAGTAACCAGGTCTTTCTAGAGTACTAACCTTTGCTTGAAACGTGTCAAAATTTTAAGTCGATCGGACCAGAAACAGCTGAGTTATCGAGGTTGGAGTAAAGTCGTTTTGCAGTTTGTTTAAAAAATGGAAAAAACCGAGTTTCGTGTTCTGATAAAACATTGTTTTTTAATGGGTAAAAACACCGTGCAAGCAAAACAATGGATTGAAAAATGTTACCCGGACTCTTGTCCATCAAAAGCAACGATTTGTCGGTGGTTTGCCGAGTTTAAACGTGGTCGTACCGACACAAATGACGCGGAACGCTCGGGTAGACCTGTGGAAGCCGTTACACCGGAAAATGTGAGTGAAGTGACAAAAATTATAATGAAAGATCGTAAAGTGAAGCTCCGTGAGATTGCTGAGATGACACAGATGTCATATGGAAGTGTATTTACTGAAAAAGGTTTTTTGAAGTGAAGTGGAAAAGGTTTTTTCCAAGTGGGTGCCGCGATTGCTTTCGATGGAACAAAAACAGCAACGAGTCGATGATTCAGAAAGCTGTTTATCGCTATTTACTCGCAACAAAAAAGATTTCTTGCGTCGTTACGTGACCATGGACGAAACATGGATACATCACTACACTCCAGAGTCGAACCGGCAGTCATCTGAGTGGCGCACAGCCCGTCCGAAGCGTCCGAAAACGCAGCAGTCAGCTGGCAAAGTCATGGCGTCAGTTTTTTTGGGATACGCATGGCGTGATTTTCATTGACTACCTCGAAAAAGGTAAATCGATCAACAGTGATTATTATATTGACTTGCTGGTGCGTTTGAAGGAGGAAATCGCAAAAAAAAACGACCGCACAGTCTCGGGACTTATTGATCCATGTGTTATCTACCATACTATACACAAAAAGTAAATAGTTTTGGTTTGGTTCTACTAACGTCGTGCTGAAAGCGACGCGAGACCTATCGACGATGGACTTCGTAATTTTGAATCTTGGTCAAATCACGAGATCGACACCTGAACTAACACTTCCCTCTCCAAACTTCCACACCACGCTGACGGGAGGACTTTGAGCCTCGACAGATTTACAGGCATCAGCATCGGCTACGTGGTGGGTCTTTGGTGGCCTCAAGGCTCGAACCTACGACTCGACAAAAGCCGTCGGCCGCGAGTCCGTGACTAAAAGAACATTTTGTGTATTAGATGCCTAGAAAAGGGAAATTATTATTATTATTATTTTAAATTTAAAAGCAATAATTTGTAAGGTTAAATTATGTTATAATATTTTTCTTCTTTTTAATTATGTTAATTTAAATTATGTTATAATATTTTTCTTCGTTTAGCAATCAAATAATATAAGAAAAATTTAGAATTTTACTGGGAATTAGATGCTATTCACACACACAATAATTATTGCTAAATATATACTTCATACTTTTGAATTAATTATAAAATAGTCGATAATAACAAAATTTTAAAGTCCTGTGATATTAATGTTTTAGACGTCTTTTCTTCTTAAATAAATATTTACACGAGTTTTATTGTTTTTAAGTGATTACATGAAATGGAATTTAGTTTGTTCTATGAACTAAAATGTAGTTTTTTTGCTAAACAAAAGTAAATTAATAGCTTTTCAAAAAAGAATTTGGGGGAAGTGTACCATCCTGAAAAAATTTCGTGAAATTTTAATCCATAACTCTAAATATGCCTGTTTTTATTTATATTCAAAACATTGCGTAGATATGCTAAATTGTAAAGTATATAAGGCAGTAAATGCATTTCCTGTCATTGGATCAAATCGATATTTTCTCTTCAAGAATTCCTTAATATCAAAAAAGAAGGGGAAAGAGAGAAAAATAGAAAGTAAAAAGGGGGAGGGGAAGAGAAAAAACATGTAATTAAGCTTTAATTCATTTTTTTTTTCTTAAATCGATGCTTTTGCGAAAAATTTCGTGAAATTTTTTTTTATCCAACCCACAGCTTTTAAATCATTGTTATTTCACAATTTCTGCCGTGAACAAAAGGACTTCCAGAAATACAAACAATCCATTAAAGTGAAAGGAAAAGGTGAAAAACTGTCAGCCATCCAAGACTTGATGGCAAAAAGAATGAATTATGGCGCACAGCTTGCGAATGTGAGAACAAAACATTTTCCAGGGGTCACCCATACAAGTAGAGGTCCGATTTTCGTCAATACCATCACAGAACGAGAAATAAAAGCGCACTATCAATTAACTTTTTACGTTCCCCAGCGCACAGTCACTAAAAATACGTGATTCGCACTCGAAAGAGAGAAAAGGAAACAGCGACGCTGTCCAACCACCGCCACCAACAACAAAAAAGTCAATTTTCATAATTAAGTCTCTGGCCTTTAGGGGTACATCCCCCCTGTGTATGTTAGACGATCATAATCATACACCCGGGTCCCCCACAATAGGCTCAAAATGGAGGTCAAAACCCCGATTTTCACCGGGGCCATGGAAGACGTGATAGTCTTCGGTAAATATGGAATAAAAAGAGTATGGCGTTTTTTTTGCGAAAGAGAGCCGGTGGCTTCGTGATTTATGGTGTTCGGGGGCACTCACGTGACGATGTGTGCCGGACGTGCAGCTGGAACAGGGGTCAAGACGAAAGACCGGGGGTTCGCGACCCTGCCGTGTTTCCACACAATGCTCCGTACCGGCACGATCCGGCCACAAGACAATGAGGAGATGGCCAACGCACCGGGATCTCGGCTCACGAAGATTATGTGCCCTTTTCTCTTATTTCTGGAGATCACAGGAGGATGGGAATAAAAGAAAATAAGATCCTAAATAGAAAATCCTTTTTCTCTTACCCCCCCTCTCCTCCCCGTCCCGTAATGAATGGGTATTTCAGAAATCCGGCCGATTTTGGTGAATTATGGAAGACAGTTCTCTAAAATTTCCCAGCTCTCGTTATAAATTTTATTTTTGTGTAATTATGAGCGAAATTGAAACATTTACTTGAAAATCATTGTTTAAAAAGTATATGAAAAAAATATCTATACATTTTTTATGAGTAAAAAATATCCTTTAAATAAGCTATGATTTTGTTTTATCAATATTGCATCGCTAATAACTTAATAGCCGCGATAGTCTAGTGGTTATGGTCACGAACTCATGGCCATGGCTGGCTTTGTTTCCGTCGAGTCTTGATACCACTAATACCCGTCGTATAGCGGAGATGATACACGTTAAATCCATTGACATCCCAAGCCCTTTTGTTGCATAGGTGTGGAAGTTTGGAGGGGGAATGGCGACGACTAAGGAGTCGTCTTCGTCACTTGACTGAGGTTCACGATTGCGAAGTCTATCCCTTCATGATCGTGGACTTGTGACTGGCGTTGTTTTCGTCGAGTTGTGGGTTCAAACCTCGATGCCACTGAAAACTCTCTCTGTGTAGCGGGGCTGATGTGCATGAAATCTGGTCGCGGTCCCAATTTCTCACTTCGGCGTGGAGTGGGGTGCCAGCTCTGGTGTCATCCGCATCTACTGACCAAGGCTCAGAATTACGAAATGCGTCCCCAATAGCCCTCATGTTGCAATCTCAGTGAGACGTTAACAAATTACCACTTATTCACAATAGCCGCCGAGTTGCTTCTAAGTGCCACGTAAATAACCATTTAATTAACTCGATTAACTAAATTACTACCATTAAATCAAATGGGGTTAATGCTACTTTAAAGCAAGTTAATTCAGATCTATAATCTTTTCTGCTCCTGAATGAAGATTTTCGTTATAAAGTTTTAATTTATTAAAGATTTACGATTTAGAGTGATTCAAGTTTAACATAAACGAATTTGAATCGTCATGGATTTAGTTTAGTTTATATTAACGTCACACAAGAAGGTGACGGGCCTCGTAATTTGGAACCACGGTCAAGTGACGAGGATGACATCTGAGCTGGCACCCCCTCTCCTAACATCCACACCACGCCAATGGCAGGGTTTTGGGCCTCGACAGATTTAACGCGCATCAGCCCCGGCTACAAGGCGTGTCTTTGGCGGCCAAGGATCAAACCCGCGACTGAACGAATCGTCATGGAATAGCTTTTGACTAAATGATAGAAAGAAAAATTTTGTTTCATTTATGACTGGTAAATGCGGATAACTCAATCTCCTTGATTATCAGGCAAAGAGACAGAATTACTTGAGGATAAACCTTACAATAATATTTCAGAAAAATATTTGTCAAAGAAAAACTGTTAAAAATGGTATGATTTTTTTTTAGAAAAAGACATCCCCCCGACAGAATTTCATCAATGCCACACACATTTGTGTTTTCTTCAGAAACAATTTTCGAGACCTCTTGTGGGTGCTAAGCAAATAAAGAATTTCAAAATATTTGTTACATGTTATTTAATCTTCTTTTCTTCTTAAATTTTTCATTCTAAAAAATTCTAATTCATTAATTCTTTTTCTGGCAGCCTGTGCAAATTTTACTCACTAATTTTGATTATTTTAGCAACCTCAAATACGTTACACATACATCTCTTATATAAATATTCACTTTCTCATCTAAAAAACTACCATTCAAAGTCAACCTTACTTTTTGCGTATACACGAGATATTTGGAGGAAAACGTGAATGTATGAAACTATCAGGATGTCCCCAATTATATATTTGATTTGTGTGACTCTTATAGTATCCTATATCCTATACTAATTGATTTTTTGAAGAAGTTTGTGTACATACGCACGCACGCACACACACACACACACACACACACACATATATATA
>BMAW01097681.1:898902-921570 GCA_019974015.1 Nephila pilipes | reverse complement strand
GGAAACAGGAAGAGTAAGTGTGCATTTTTTTAAATTTAAAATAAATTCTTTTCTCCAATAAGGTAATAATGACGTCTTATCTCTTATGCGTAACCAATGTCTCATTTCAGAGATACAACGACTTTTTGCAAATGCTGATGGACATCGCTGACGAAACTGACCAAAATGAGAATCAGGAACCTGTCGAAGACGAAACCGACCGCTTCGGAAGTGTTACGAATACTGAAATGACGTCCTCTATCGGCAAGAACAAAAGTAAAATTTACTTTTTTTAAAAATACTTTCGTTAAATCCAGCATAATACTCATAAACGCGTGTTTAAAGCTTTCTCATTGATATTCATCAGACTTCCTTTGAGTCTGTGTTATTATAATGGATACAAAAAGTTATTCCTGAATGGAAAGTACTTCTTACAGTTTTTTACACAAAATTTCAGTCGTGTCATATGATCTGATGGATTAAGACGTCGTTTAAATTGAAATTTCAGTTGTTTATATCACATCCCTCACCAAAAGTGAGCCATGAGCACGCCAATTGAGCAATAAGCGCACTGCTCAATAAGTAGAGGCTGCGAATAATAGAAATTTGTAGAATTTATTTTAATGATTGTAATGTAAAAACAAGAGATTCTGAAGAAAGTTCTCGACAAATCCAGTCGTTTTTCCTTATTCTATTACAGAATAAGAGCTTTAATTCTCGGATAATTTTTCGATTACACACAACAGAAATACTTCGTGAATAATTGGAGAGCATAGAGTATTATTTCTCTCTTATTTCAGTTTATCATAGAATCTATTTTTTCTAGACATCTTTTTTCCTTATGATCTATTTAACTCTTTCAAGTTGCATAGATACTTTTCAATTAATTTCTCAGTAGCACCATCTGTCTGAACTTCTGAACAAACATATTCTAGTATATATATATGAGAGAGGATGTTTGTAAATAATTATCTGAAATATATTTTTCGTTCATATTTGACATGTCCAATTTACCTTGATTAATTTGAACCCTTGTAATGCTGGTGGTGTTTAGCGTTTTGGAATTAAACAGGATAGACTCTACAGTTTAGAATAAGACTTTGCTTTAGTTTCAAATCATTTTCCTAGAGATGCTATTGAAACTGATGGGTATAAGAATTTCTATCATTTGAAGTTCAATAATCGAATCGTTTAAACTTTAAGATTATTACTTTATTCTAAGGACAATAATCGGACATGAAAGTACAGCCAGTTTGAATGTTGAAATTCTTTTTATATATATAAATGCCTTGTTTTTCCTTCACCTTAATTTCTTTTCTATGTTCATATCAGCGGTCTCTGATGGCAAAGATCGCGAGCTCGTGACTGGCAATTTTCGATTGGAATCTCGAGTTTGAGTCCGGTTTCTCCGAAATACCATCACGAGTCTTTTATAAATTAAAAGAACTGCGTCTTCAAATTTTCAAGAGGTGTGGAAGTTAGAAGAATGGCTTACCAAGTCACGTGTTTCCCCCGTCACTTGACCTGATTCAGAATAAAGAGGACCTTCACCAATACTCAACAAAGGATTTTAATCCAAAACAATTCTAACTGGTTCTTTTATCTCTATAATTTTAATGTGTAGTTATCCAAAATAGAAATTCCCTCAGTATAACTTCCAAGATTCTCATTTCGGACGTACACAATTGTTATAATTGTCTATCGCCCAAGAAAATCTTACTTAGAATGTTAATGGAGAAATCAAAATTGTTAATTAACTTCTAAAGCAAAATTTTTCCATTGTGGAATCCGATTTTTCAACTATTCTGATTTCACATCTTAAAAGCTACCTAAGCTTCAAATTTCTTAAAATTCTGCTGGAAAAGTTTCGAATTATGGGGTTTAAAACGTGGTTTCCTTAATACTTAAAGAAAGACTTAAACCTTTCCGAAGCAACTGTGGAGATAGGGGGAAATGGACTTGTGGTATTGTTAGAATGACATGGTTTCATTGACCTGGTCTAGGGTTTTTGGACCGGGGGGGGGGGGGGCAACAAACATGAAACAGCAAACAACGACAAGACTTAAACTGTTGACAAAATAACACTTCTTTCGTGACTTAGCGAATATTTTTACACCAAACTATAAATAGCTTTATCCAATTTTAAAATCGCGTGGAATATCCAAAAAAGTGCAACTATCTTTAAAAATATGAATTATTAAATGCATTTATGAAAAGAACATATCAGAATTTTTAAATATTTGGTTTTACCATATCATCACACACACAAGCCTCGAGATCCATAATTTCTTCAATATTTGCTGGACTAATAAAAGAAATTGTAACTCTGATATTACGATCACAATAGCAAGGGGAAGGGAAGTTACAGGTCTCGCATACTAGTTAAAAAGTCTCAATTACCTATTCCTTTATCACTTTTTCGGTGTTAAGAAACGGGGCAAATAGTATTAATTGTTTGCGCTAAGTAGTTATTCTATTATATGACTCATTTACAATTTTTCGACATATCTCGAACCATAACAGGATTCGAATGAATTATGAAAATTATTAAAGGTGTTAATTTCTTACCAATGTGTAATGGAATTTCAAAAGATGAAAATTTCTTTTCGTAAAGGATCTTTTGAAGAACGAACTTCAAAAATACAAAGGCCCGTTGCAGGGTGAGATTACATGAAGTTTGTGTTTAATTATGATTTTGAATGAAATCTATTCACTCCATATTTCCGTTCTGCAGTGATTCATAATTATAAAACCATGAAGTTATGTATTGACTTATTGCAGAGCTGTCCAATACTGAACTCTTGGCCCAGTGTGTCCTGTTCTTCATGGTCGGATACGAAACCACAGCTACAGCTCTCACTTTTGTGACATATTGTTTGGCAACTAATCCTGAATGGCAAGAAAAACTCATTAAAGAAGTGGACGAAGCATTTGAAAAGCATGTGAGTTAATTTTTTTTTACATATTTACGACAATTTTGAATATTATAAATACTTTTAAATCAGTATTAAAATTCTGTCCGTTATAAAATACAACATGTATACAAATACACAATTGATGCATACAAACTGTAGTAAAACCATACCAGCAAGACACCAGTATCCCAAAATTAGTACACACCAGATTTAGAGCAGGGTTCTAAAACAATGGTACTCGAAACCGTCTCGCCATGCCACCATTCAAATGTAACCCGATGGGTACTAAGTTGACGGGCTCATGGAAAGTAGCATTTTCATGTGTCTTTTGTATGGCATCCTTCTAAAGCCGGAGTGAGATCTACTTCTGGAGCACTCTCTAAAAAAAGGGGGGGATCCCTGTGCCCGCAGAACTCTAGTCTTCCAGCACGACTTTTCGAAACCTTATTGTACCGGTATAGGTTGGTCTATAACCTACAGATGCCCAGGTAACAAGATTACTTAGGGTTATATACCTCTTCCATTTACCCCTTACAAAGCAACATCTTGGTGTATTTGATACACAAGGGTTGTTCAAAAGGTACCTGTTTTGACGGCCAGATGGTGTTTCTAAGGAAGTTGGTGTTACTATTGCAGTCAGTCATGTCTATAACGACGTCAAAATGAATTTCACACAGATTCACAGGTTAGTTTTTATTTTTGTTGTGTGATCATTTGATGGTCGTCATTATTTTTCGTTGAGTTCTCACCGTCGATGAGACCTTAATTCATCATTATACATCAGTAATAAAATAAAAATAATGATTATTTCCGGTTAGTCCACTGCAACTAAGATGAAACCGGTCGGAAAAGTTGACGACAACCTTTTGAGATGCGAATGGCAAAAGGAATAAACGATCAATGAGCAATAATATAGTGAAGTATTCCATTCCTATTTCCAACCCCCAATTATCTTTCTAAAATGGGCATTTCTTTTGCCACTCTCGTATCTTCGAAAATATCTGGACCAATAGACATTTAAGTGCGTCGTTTGTATAAATTTTCCATGCAAGAAAATAGTAATAATAATAATGATTTCAAATATTAAAGTGAAAAAGCCGAAAAAATTATAGCTAGTCTTTCTCTGATGAGAAAAATTCTTAAATAGATTATATAATCCTAAATGAATGCTCATTGGCTAATTGAGAAAGAGAGATAAAATGGTAAAAGGAACCAAGCACTCATAATTTGTCATGAGGAAGAATGTTTCTCAATTTTAAGCAACTCACACAAAAATTAATTTTTTTTATAGTTACAGGATTTTTTAGGCAACCAAAAGAGATATAAATCCTTTTTTTTTTTCAATACACACTTGCACACACACAATATACATACTATATATATATATATATATATATATTGAACTTAAAATAACATGAAACATCCCAATGAACAACATACACCTCGTGATGCAAATCACCAGAAACAATTCTACGGCAACGATGATAAATTAAGAAAAGAGAAACTACCACCGTTACCACATATAATGCGACATCGACTCTCCAGAAATTAGACTGCTGCTGATCATGAACTTTGCAAAACAATGTCAAATTCGAATCTCCTCCGAAGCAGTACATAAATCATGGCTACCGAACTCTATTCTGCTTAAAGGTGCTCTGTACAGCTTATTATGTAAGCCATTCATTCCAAAGGAAAATGTTCATCCGCTGTTTTGTGTTTTGTTGAGAGTACAAATAAAATAACGTACATTTTATAATGTGTAAGAATATAATATTTTAAATAGAAAATGTATTTAAATTTCATACATACATACATGTGTGTATGTATCTTGTAACTAACAACTTTAAATGTCCTTTCAGGGTGAAATGAGTTATGACGTTGTACGAGACATGAAAGTACTGGATGCCGTTGTGTCGGAAACTCTACGTATGCACCCCCCTATCGGATCGTAAGTACGAACTTTTAATCGGTACCGAGATTCTTTTTCTCTTAGCATCGCTCCCCAATATGAATAAATGACGAATGGAAACGTAAATACATTAGCGTGCAAAACTTAAGTAACAATTGCATTTTTCAACATGCAACCATAAAAATGTTGAAAAGGGATTTTTACGACTAGTTCAGTGAAAAGGAGGCTCAGTAGAAAGGTGATGCGTATAAAAATTCCAGCACTATGACATCAGAGGGGACAACACGATACTCAAACGATTGAAATGCGAGTGCTCAATGCCAAGGAAACATAAAAAGAAAAAGGAAGGAAGCATTTATAGACTTTCCCTGCGAGTGAAAGTGAATTTCTAAGTTCATAATGGCTACAAGAAACCATCAGGATGCCTTTACACGAGGCAGAATAATCGGCAAGCTTGAAGAAATGCGTAGTTTGACGAGTGTTGCACAAGAGTTTGGAATAGACAAAGGTGTAGTTTAAGCTCTTGACAAGTACAGCTGACAAGTACTCTCTGACAAGTACAGCTGTAAGAATAGTTGGCGATTGTCAGCACAGGAAAAAAACAAGGGAAAACTAGTACATCGGTCTGCAGGCAAAAGAAGGCAGGAACCATACGTAGGTACGCACTAATCGGCAGCTGCGCACGGCAACCGGACAAGAGGTACCATGGTTTGCTGTGGCTAGATGTTTACATTCAGGTGGCCTATTCATCCATCGTCCTGAACACTGCTTACCGTTAACAGTAGCCTATCGGTGCCACCGTTTACTGTGATGTTAAGCACGCAAAGATTAAACATCTCATCAATAGAGTCACGTTTTGTTTACTTATGAGAGTCGTTTCAGTTTAAGAGATGGTTCTCAACGCAAGTTGATATGAAGGGAGGGAGGTACATGATTTCATCCCATTAACACAAGGAAAAGAAACCGTTGAAGTGCTCCTGGAATGCTTGTGTGGGGAGACATTATGTTGAATGGGCGAGTGGAGCCCTCTATTTTCGACAGCGACTTACTTACCGGGGATCTTTAAGGTGAAGAAATTACTCTCCCACTTGTGTGTTTGTTCCGAGGTGGCTCACTTATCGGAGATCGTTATTGTGAAGAAATTATCCTCCCACACGTGCGTATCCTAGTTGCCATTGCTCCTAGCTTTATTTTTATTTACAACAATGCATATCTTCACATGGCCTCTGCTGTTAAGAAGCTTCTAGGAATCTAGGCATCTAGGTATCTCCGGAAGGGATTGGCCACTGTTCTCCCCTGATTTAAATCTCATCGAACGTTTGTGGAAATCTTTGGAGAGACGCCTGGGAACAAGATTGTATCCTCCGGAGAACACCAGAACACTAAAACAGGTACTCCTTGAAGAGAAGCAACTCTTAGCTCATAAACTACTGGATAACTTCATATTGTCATTACCAATGGTCATAACCGTGTCACGAAACCATTGCAGTTAGGGGAGTTCATATCTCTTATAAAGGGACTTTAATTTGTTGTTCTTCCTCAAAGACAGACAATGTTTTTAATAACACCATTCTGTCAATAAAGCTCTTTCCTGCATTGTTCCATAATGTTTCTGTACAATTCATTTTTAGCAACAATGCTTTTATCAACCTTAAAGTGCTATATTTTGCCTACATTAAGTGATTTTCATATGACCTAGTCGATTATATATATATATATATATAATAAATTACTAAGATGACTAAGAAATATCGCCAAGGTGAGGTTATATCGCAAGGCAGGCTTCACGAGTTTAACAAAGACTCTCTAGCGTAAATGTAATTTGAAGGACGTCGCAGCTGGAAAGTACCGCAAACTATCTAATTGGGATTCCAAAAATAACAAAACTAGTCAAAGAAAAAGTTAAAAGTAGTTGAGGTAATTTTTACGTTCGCATTGCGAAAGAGTAATCTTGGAAGATATGTTCACTAAAGACGAATTTCATGAAATTCATTTTTCGACTCCACGAGTATTTAAAAAACAATTAATATACATAAAAACATTAGCTGATATCAGCTTAACAAAATTTAGTTACCAAAGTTAGAACAAACATTTGTAGCTAGAAAGGTGAATGAAAAACAATTTTCATAATGTCCGACATCTCGTTTTATGTGTTTGTTTTAACTGTTGCCACATCACTGTCGATTTAGAATACTTCTGAACGCTGGCAATATCATCTATGCTTCGACCATTTCTGTGATATCCGACCATTTCACCTTTCGAGAAATCCAGAATCGCCATGCATGCTAAAGACTGTAACGCTGTTTCCCACACAATATATAAGGGGCGATATGTACCTCAAAATAGCAGCAATTCATTCATTTGCATGATGTTCTTGATAGATAATGCAAAAATATGCCGTTGTATATAGTATATTTTCAAATCAATATGCAATATATTAATTTTTAAAAATGTTTTTATTTGAGTCCTCTTCTTCATCGTTACGCGCGCAAAACAGTTATAACTGTGCACTTAAACAACACGAAGGCCATTGAAAAAGGTCCTCTTAATTTTGAATCGTGATCACAACATCATCTCTTGATCCCTCTCTAAGCCTCAATCACAGGAGGACTTGACCATTTTTATTTAATGTCCGTCTGCACAGCGGTTCTTGAATGGAATCTGGTGTCGAATGCGTGAATCGATTTTAATATCGCTGACCACGAGCCTGTGACTTCTCGGCTACGAGAGATATCTTCAGCTATGAAAAACGAAGAAGATGTGGAAATTCTTGGTTTGATAGCTAAGCTTAATCTTTAGAATAAGTTTTTACAAAATTAATTTAAAGGACATATAGATATAATCAAATGGATTCAAAAATTGAATGGACACCGTTATCATCTTGTGTATTTTCTCGGCTTTCAGGGGCGAAAGGACCGCCGTTGAAGAGTACACTCTCGGAGACACGGGGATCACGCTCGAGAAAGGGATGCGAGTCACTTTCTTGTCTTATGCTATGCATTATGATCCAGAGTTCTTCCCGGATCCGGAAACCTTTAATCCGGAGAGGTAGGTATTTTCAGCTATTGACTTGTTGAAAATGAACTTATTAACACGTTTGTGTGTTTTAGTTTTATACATTTTTATACAAGTTTCCTCCAAATATAGAATTTTTCTATTAAGACATTAAGATTTATTTCAGTACATTTAAAGAAAAAGTACATTAGTGTAAGATTATATTCAATGAAAAATGAAGTAATTATAAAGGAACCAACTGAAAAGTATTTTCAACATACCTTAGAGATTCTAATTTTTTTATGTTTCGAGTGAGTATTTTTCATTGGCGCAAGAGCCAAATCTAGCTACTAAGTTTCGCATCAAACATTTGTTTAAAATTCGATAACCTTTTTAAAAGCCACTCTCAGATAAAATGACAAAATAATTGATAAAATGCCAAGAAATATGAAATACAATGCAAAAAATAAAATTTAGAATTTTAAATGTGGTGTAAAAACCTAATTTGAAAAAAAAATGCAAACAATTTATAATGGATGTTTCCCCCTAACTAGTCAGATAGTTTTAAAAGAAAGGAATTAAAAATGTAAAGTTATTCTGAAAAGATGTGGAACACTCCATGATTTTGAGTGCTATCCTTGCGCAAGGATCATGCTAATCTCTGAATCGTTCCAATTTTAATATAAGTATTGCCGAAGCAAGAGTGCTATTTATGTCTCGATGTTCTTTGGAAAGAGTGTGAATTTTTTAGACGCATTTGACAGCGATTTACCATTTTAATAAATTTGTATCATAGTATATTAGTATAATTCACAAATAAGAAACATTTTAACATGCATGTTTTATTAGTGCAACAGTGTATTAATAGTGACATATGACTTGAAATACGTGCGAATACGCAAATTCGCTTTAATTTCGCTAATTGTACATACCATAGGCTTCAACATTTCTACTAAATACCAGACATACTTATAATGTAAAGCGTGTTTTTATTTTGAATCAATCATGTGTTGATAATCTTTATATTTGTAGTCAATATCTTAAACAGAATGATCAACATTTCAAAAGGCATAGATACGTATTTCAATTCTTTGCTTTGTTGAAATGATCGTTTGGATGCGAAATAATTCTTTTTCCTCCTCTTAGGTTCATGGATGGGTACGAGCCGAAACATCCCCAGTATGCTTACCTTCCCTTCGGCGCTGGACCCAGGAATTGTCTGGGCATGCGCTTCGCTCTGCTCGAGATCAAGATGTGCTTGGCCAACCTCCTCAGACACTTCAGGCTCAAGCCTCACGCCACCACCAAGGTAAAATTTCGAATACCTCTGTAGTCATATTTGACTTAGAAACGCAAAACATTATTCGTTACCTGATTACTGAGTCGCGACTCAACAAACAAGCTGACCAGTTGGCACGAATATAACTCTGTGTTATCATTGTGAACATCTTTTAGCGTATATTTAAACTTTCTGCCCACAACAATTTGCAAGAGCATCATATTTAACTCATTTTAATATTTGTAAAAATTAAAACATTTCGATTTTGAAAAGTACATTGGTTCTCAAAATTTAGAGAACTTCTCTCACTTAGTTTATAAAATGTCTATAACAATATTATATACCCACTTAATATTGATATTTACAGGAATAATAAAATCCTCATTACAAAATGTATCAAACTAAAAAATATGCATAAAGAACCTTATAATATTTTAATTAGCAAACTTTTTACGTCAAAGCTCCAAATTTCAGGATCACAAAATTGAGGATACACCGTATAAAAATAGCTTTTTTTCTGCCATTATTTTTAATGATTCATAGTAATTAGTGAGTGTAAAGTTTATTGGCACAAGAGCCAGATATAGCTATGATGCGCCAAACAAGATTTAACTGTGGTCTAAACAGGAAGAAAATGAAAAAAGTCGAAAATTGGTTGACAAGGAGGAGGGTCGAAAATAAGAGAAGGATCGCTAGGGTAACCCGGGGTAGCGTCACCCTTGTTTTCCAAAGACAGTAAACCCCATGGGAAAGAAAAAGAACACTAGGATATCTCGGGGTCATAATCCCCGTACTTATCTAAAGAAGACAAGTCCCTGAGTTCCCCTGATATAATTCCCAGGAACAGGGTGCCCGGCTATACCCCCAGATGCTGGTTACCCATTTTAGTCGCCTTTTGTAACATGAATAAGCTACAGTGAGACTATTCTGTCTTACCTGGTCACCACACTGGTCTAAAAATATGAAAAGAGTACCTTACTTCGATGACAACCTAAAACATCATTCGAGATGTAAGAAAAACTCCTAAAGTTAACGCTGTAAAAATTTTCTCATTTACTTTCACATTAATTGGAAGATGCGTTTCTGCAGAACAATTCAAACAGTTCTCCTATAAGAAAATTATAATAGTCATGAGGTAAAATAAAACTCTTCAGATCCAAAACAAACTGAGGAAACAGGGTTGCACATTTGCTAAAGATCCCATTTCAAAATATTTTTCTACTAATAAATCTAAATATTTTTAAACCATAATATTTAGTGAGAAAAGTTAATTTAATGTTTTGGAAGTTATGGTCCATGGCATGTTATTATTCTTAGTATGTTTGGCAGAATCATAATCCTTAACTATTTTTCCTGAACACTATTACTGCAATGAAGCATAGAGGTGGCTTAGGCTTAGTACAGAATACTATATTTGTAAAAGAGGTCGGAATATCTCTTTTATTGATAGAACCATGGATAAAAGAAAATACTTCAATATGTTCTGAAGAATAATTTCAAACTGGAAGTGTTTAATATTATTCTCGATTATTAACTTGAATAAGGGTCGCTTTGAATGTTTCAACGAATCAAAACATACAGTTTAAATCGTTAATTTATGGCTGTCATATAAATGTAAAATGCTGTTGCATACGTCACTTTAATCACACGAAAGCACACATTGTGATAGAAAACTTGTAATTTCAGTTGGAAAAATGTGTTCAAAAGCACAATATTAGGAACAAAGAACACTTATAAAGAGTATTACAAGAAAAATTGGTAAAAATATCCAATTAAAATACTGGAATCCTTTCAAATAAATATGCACCGTTCTTAAGATGTTCTAGAATAGGCAAATAAATATTGATTTATGTCTTTGAAAATACTAAGTCATTTTGCTTGGTATATAATCAATTTTGTGCCTTAGAAATCTAACATAAGTGTAAAAATTACTGTAATTTAAATACTATCGATGTTTTATTATTTGTTCTTAGACTAATACATTTTTTGATACAATCTTTAGTGTTCTTTAAATATTGAACTTATATAAGAAATTAATAGTATTGTTTTACGCCTTTAAAAAAAAGAGTGGAGTTTATTCAATTTTGGGAGCCATTGTGTTTCATTTGTACATCTGAATACTTTTAATCCATTTAAAATATTAACTAAGCCTCCTAAAACTGAATCCATTGAAAATTTGCTTTCTCATTCGATAGATTGAATAATTCAACTTTTGCCCAGTTCATCTAAAAAGTATAGTTTTTATGAAATTGTTAAAAATTGAAAAATTTTAATCAATTTGAACATTTTTCTTAAAACTCCTTTATTCGTTTGAAATTCAATTTATATATTTTAAATTTTTTATCCATTCAACTCTTACGTTTTGCAATTTTGAAAATCAAAAATCAAAAACTCTTCAGATCAGCTCCCCGTATAGAGAGACTTGCTCGTGTAATGTGTCGAGAGAGAGAGAGACTCCTCTATTCCTCCCATTCCTATGAAATTCTTCTCGTTCATTTAATTCTGATAATTTCATTCCTTCTAGATCCCATTGGAGTACAAGAAAGGTGCAATTTTCATCACCGTCAATGAGCTTCCTCTCACAGTCGAGAAAAGAACAGACCTGAACCTTCAGTCATGAAGCCCTACAGGAGAAGCGATGTTTCGTTTAGCGCTCTTAAATTGCCATCTCTCGTGACCTTTTAATAAAACTCACATTTTTTTCCTCCGATAACTATGATGAACTTATGTTTTCGGATTATTCTTCTAATTATTGAATATGTAAGAATAGCTTCAGTAAATTCGTGCCAAGGACACGTCACTGTGTGTTTGTGTATAAGACATATTCTTTTTACAGTATCAATGACTGGACCTTAAGTCACGCAGCAATTGTATATTCAGTGCTTTAAGATTGTCGAAAATTTAAATCAGAGATTTTTATTTTTGCTCATTTGTAAATAATTGTTGATGTATTTTATGTATTATATTATGAATAAATGTATTTTTTTCACACACAATCGGTTTTTTTCCTACTGAATGATTTCTCATCGATACGCAAATAAGAATATTTGTAAATTGCTTTTATGTCGCATGAGTATAATAGCACTTCCATTCATAACAATATTTCTAATGAATGTTTGCAAACAGTTTTAAAATTCTATAACGCGAACAATTTTATAGGAGTAATCCGACATTTTAATGTTTATTAGTTTAGTTTTTATTTTCTTCGCACTAGAAGCAACACTAGGGCTAATGGCGACGGATCTCATAATTTTGAACCTCGGTCAAGTGATGTGGATGACACCTACGATGGCACATCCCTCTCCAAACTTCAGCAGTACACCACAAGAGGACTTAGAACTTCGACTCGTTTAACGTACATCAACTTCATTACACGGTGGTTCTGAAGGTGTCCAATTTTTTCGCAATGAAAAGGAGGATGGAAAAAATTTAAAAAAGAAGTACGGCGTAAATAAATGAAACATTTTATTAATTCAAACAAAAATACACTGATTATACATTTTGCATCCTTTTTATTTGTTTTATTAAACGAGTACTATTCCATCAAATTAATATTTTTGTCAATATATCGTTTTCTGACAATATATTGGAAATTTCGAAGCAAGAAATATCCTTCATATTGAATTTTACGGTAAGTGCTGCAGTTAGAGTATCGATATTCAATCTTGATTTCTCACATCTCCAAAAATCATTACCAATGCAAAAAAAAAAACTTTCAACTGCTGCATTAGTTCCAGGGCAGCACAACATAAATTCACCAAGAATAGCTAAAAAAAATTAACCTAAGTTCTTTTTTTTTTTTTTTTTTTTTTTAAATGGTTAAATATTTGCACACATCTTTTATCAATTTCAACATATTGACTTTCCCGTTGTTTTAATATATCAAAATTTAAATATACACTCAGTCTTCTAATTTCTTTAAACAATTGTCCTCGATTTTAATATCATGCATTTCCTTCGACAAAAACTCAACACAATTTTCAATATCTACCCAATTTACTTTCGGATGATGTCAAAAAACGTCATTGAAAACTGTTATTTCCTGTAATATTTGTTTCAGACCATTCTTCGACATGTTGGAAACAAGTTTGGTAAAAAAGATTCTGCACTCCTTTGATAAACTTTCCCATTATGCCCGCTTTTGATTCTTCTAAGTTTGACAATTTCTTTTTTATTATGAAAGCAATAAATTTTTCTTCAAATCCTGATTTATAATGAAGGATAAAATCGTTCAAAATAAGACCAACTTCTGTAGCTGAAAAATGTTCACCTTTAATCTTTTGAATCGTTTTGTGGAAAATAAATGGCTGATTATGTAAAAAATATATTAATATCTCCAATAATTCATTATTGAAAAAAAATTTCAGAATTTTGGACATTTGCTTATACTTAAAAAATATGAATGGAGAGGCTCAAATAATTGTTAAACATGCTCAAAAGCAGGTGTTAGATCGAGCCATCTAACTTTTGAATAACCTTAAAATTTTGTATTCAACATTTACGTAACTGTTTGGAGCTGCATCTCTGATTAAAGAAATTAACAGATTAGGAAGGACAGAAGGTCTGTCCTTCCTAAAGGAGGCCGATTGTTCATTGTTAAAGGAGTGGTATCATGGCTCTTACTCATGACTCGAAGAAAGCAACGCCGCCCACGAGTTCGCAACCGTTACCACTAGACAACCGTGGCCATACTGACGTGTGTATAACTTGTTTTCGAAATGACTCCATAAATTTTCTGTTGGGTTTGAATCCAGAAATTAAGCTGTAATTTGTATGACTTTTGAACAATTGTACAGCAATCGAAGTCAGATGTTCAGGGTCGAATATTTGAGGTACCTATTCTCAAAAAAATTACGTGTTAGTGTAAAATCTAATATTTCTGCACTTTAATGCGAATTTCCATTCCAGATATCAATATATACATACTTGATCATTGTGTCCTCTATTACGACCAGATTTCCGACCCCTGAAGATCCCATACATCTCCAGTGCATCACTTCCTCACCTCCATGCTTCACTATTGACCCCATGTTTTTTTCCACAAAATCGGTATTTAGCGCTTTCTGTAAATCAAAATTCTGTCATTATATTCAAAAAAAAGATTGCTTCGTCTGCAAATATAGCATTCATCCAGAAATCTGGACTTTTGTTCACGAGGGCTTTAACAAATTTTAATTTAGACAACCTGTTTCTTTTGGATATGGCATTTTTCGGATAAACTGTGATTGAAAATCGTAATTTTTCAAAGTATTTGGGTTTATTTGATGAGTGATACGCTGAAGTTTATATATATATATATATATATATTAATTTTTTATTAATTTAGGTGCATGGAATCGAGAATCTTTATGTATATAATCCATCTTTCATCAGTTTCAGGTATATTTTTCTACCGAAACTTCGAGGTCCATCTCCAAAAGCCCTCTAGTGCAACGTTAAGAAAAACTAAACTAAAAATACTCTACCGAAACTTCTCTATACTGATATTCCACAATTCCTTCCAATCTAAACTTTTCATTATATTCGTATTTTGGATAGTTACAACAATATCATTTCCTGATTTTACTTTAAGAAATAAAGGAACATCGCCCATATTTTACTAATTCTTACACTATATTCAGCAAACAAGCAAATTACATCACAAACTGATTTTGATATTTTGAAATATTTTATATATATATTTTTTAAATTTTGATATAAAATTAAAAATTGCAGAAGTCATATAAAAAAGGTAGCACAGTTAAAAATAACAAAACAAAAACATGTCAGACAACAATCTCTAGACTCGACGAAAACAACGCCTACTATGATTCCATGATCATGACCATTAGCTATATAAGCTACAAAGGGGAGAAAAGCAAAAGGTGTTCCTTTTTTACTGATTATCATATTCCATAGCTCAAAATAGTGGTTGTCAATCCATTTAAATAAAACTTATTTTATCTAGTTTCTAAAATGCCGCCATGTTTGTTAGGATTCAATAAATGCAAAAATCCGCATTTATATAACTTCTGCAAAATTTGTGCACCTAAGATGACTGTGTTGCTGTTTACTATTTATTAACGTTACGTTTTGAAGTCACACGTCGGTTATTGGCTACGGACCTCTTAATTTTGAACCTCGGTCAGGTCCCGAGGGTGACACCTGAGCTGGCACTTCCCTCGCTTAAATTCCACACCATCCCAATGCGATAACTCTGAATCTTGACAGATTTTACGTGCATCAGCCCCGCTACACAGCGGATGTTTTGTGTCACCAGAACCCGAATTTCCGATTGCATGAAAATAAAGCCTACCCTAAGCTCGCGACCATGACCACTCAGCTTCTTCGACCTCAGAATATTGCATGGAATAACTGAAGAAATTCTGTTTTAAAAACCCTATATTTCCACAAAAACACTTATTTAATTCTATAAATACACATACGCTAAACGATCATACAAATGCATAAATAAATTAGACTTTGATCTTCAATTAGAAATAATCTAAAGGAGGAATACAAAACCTATCAACATCTATATATGCAAAAAATAATCTGTTGAGGTATTATGCACTTATAAAATTGACATAAAAACACCAGAGTTCATGGAAATGAAAATATTTGGGATAAAATCACCGTAACTTAAGAAGTTCTATAATGAATTTGATTTGAAATACTTATATAAAGTGATTTGCTCCAGAATTTTGAGCTTCGAGGATTAAAATTTTTTTCGAAAAGTAACTAAGTTTCTTTTTTTGTGTGTGAACTTACTCTTTAAATTCTTCAGCTTTTAGTTAACTAATTTCAGAATCATAAGAAAAACAGCTCCACTCAAAATCATCACTACTTTTTCTATGTAATAAATACTATGATTAAAAGTTTTTAGTGCACTCTCTAGAATAATACTTGAAATATTAGTTGTTTAAATCATTTAGAGGAGTGAGTGAATGTAAAGGTTATTGGCGCAAGAGCCAGATGTAGCTATGCTGCGCCGAAAAAAGATTTATCTGCAATTGTAATTGAAAAAATTGAAAAAAAGATAAAAACTTTTCGAAGGGTCGAAAATATAAAAGGATCGCTAGGTTAACCCGGGGTTGCATCACCCGTGTTTACCAAAGATAGTAAACCCCATGGAAAGAAAATGATCACTAGGGTGCCTCGGAGTCATGAAATCATTTAGAGGAAGTTGCGAAACGATTACTTGCCCAAAACCGATTACCTATCCCAAGAATTTCTGGACAATTCCTTGAAAAGCACAAAATAACGATGTTAAGTTTATTTTTCATCATTTTTGACACCTAACTAATTTTATTTGGAAATTTGTTGATAAAATATTTTATTGTATCGTTGCTTTCTAATTGTAAAAAGACTGTTGTATATTGATTTTTAAAATTACTTACTGTCAAAAATTTCTGAATCGAATATGAAAAAAAAAAAAGAAACAGAAATATTTAACCCTATAAATTCTTTTAAAAGGTTTCGAATTTCAGAATACCTTTTTTTTCTGGTCAGTTTAAGTAACATAAAATATTTAGCAACACATGAAAAGATATTTTATCTAAAGTTATAAAGATAATTGCAATGTATTTCAACTTTATTCAAGGTAATATTTCAATAAATAGAATTTTAGATTTGTTTGATATTATTACTTTGATGCATCATTAAACGATTTCTCAATTTAAGTTGAATTACATGTGCTTCGCTATCTATTTTAAACTATTCTCTACTTAATTAAACAGCGAAATCGACTCTAATTGAACATAAAGATTTTGCTCAAATTATTTGAATCTTCTAATTTAATATTTGACTGACTCATTCTTAAATTTAATTGAACTAGAAGTATTTTAAATTTAATGGGACTAACAAAGTATTTTTAAAATTAAAATGTCTACCCACACACACACGAGGTCATGACTAAGACAATTGTTACCTCACAACAGTAACATTTATGATCCAATTAGATATCTAGTACCATCTGTTATTGTATTTAAATTAATAAGGTAAAATTTTGTTTAAATAAATTGACAGAGGAGATGAGCCCCGTACCGAATTCAGTTCTAAAAAGGTTTTGCTTCCGAACGCTCAATGCTTGATAAAGTTTTTTTTAACTATTTCGAGATATATATTAGATTTAAAAAAAGTGTCCTATTAAACACACACATATCATGGATTCTAGGATGCTTTCCAAAAGACATGTGCTGCAAGACCTGCGTTGAGAACTTTGGAATCAACAAGTTGAGGTTATCCTTGTGTTCTAGTTAAGACCAGAGTTGCTCTCTTAAAATCCATGACGCTTCCATGTTTAGAGCTGTGCTCTACGATCGTCTCAAAACAACTTTACTAAAATGCAGTGAGCAAGTGAAAGTAGAATTTTATGGTGCAAGAGCCAAATCTGGTTGTACTGCGCCAAACATTAGTAGTTTTCATCCAGACAGAAAAATGAAGAAGGTAAAACTGGTTTACAAGTAGAGTTGAAAATAGAAAAGGAATGCTTAAGTATCCCGGTGTGTGTGCCCCCCATATTTACCAAAAATAGTAAATCCCATCGGAAAGAAAAATATCTTTAAGGCATCTCGAGATCAGGATTCCTGTAGTTACCTAGAAAAGGTAAGACTCCAGGGTTTTAATCTATGAAAAAGTATATCCTGTCTAGAAAGAAACTTTATAAAAATACAAGAAAGAGAGGGAGGGGCATGTATGACAAGTAGGTACGGAATCAAAGAAAAGTTTCTTGTGTATATTGGGGCATGTCACCCATTTTTACCAAAGACAGCAAATGCCATTGGAAAGAGGAAAGATCACTGGGATACCAAAGGATTGTAAATCTCGAATCTTGAAGTTTTAAACTGATAAAGAAAAAATTGGATCCCATTATAATACAAGTGTATATATAATATATATATATGATTTTCTCATCCTCGGTAAATTTTCACCCACAGTCAAGAAAGGAATAAACTTTTACATCATAAAGTGAGAGAGAGTAAGGTTTACTTGCGCAAGAGACAAATCTGTCTTAGCTGCGCTATACATGTCTTTAAAATACAAGTGTTTTTACTAAATTCCACACCGATAAAAAGTAGATGAAGAAGCAATGATTCATATATATATATATATATAATAATACGGTTATACATAAAATAATACGGTTAAATCTTAAATGTGGTGTGAAAATCTAATTTTATACAAAAAATCAAACGTCTTGTAGTAGAAGTTCATTTTTTAGTTCTTCATAGGAATGTGAGTAATTATTAACGTCACAACGAGAAGCAACATGAAGACCATGGGTGATGTAGCTCGTAATTTTGAGTCTCAATCAAGTGACAAAAACGACTCCCGAGTCTTCACCTCCCTCCCTTAACTTCCACATCACACCAAAGGGAATACTTTGATCCTCGACAGATTTAATATGCATCAGCCCCAGTTACTGTTGCAGCATCAGGTTTTGAACTCATGACTCGACGAGAACCACCGGCCGCTAGCCGTGACCATGACCACTAGGCACCGCGGCCACATGAGAATAGCTGCATCTGCATATGTCAAGAACACGTCTCTACGTTTTAACCAAAGGGCTTGAAGATAAACAGTATCTTGAAATTTTCGCCTGATGTCATTACATTTGTTGCTCTGAGAATGTCGAATATTTAAATTAAGAGTTTAATCAACGTTTGAATCAAAATATATTATTTTATGTTATTCAATAAATGTTCTTTGATCCATAATTTTTTATCCACAGAATATCGATATACGTACCACGCAGTTGAGATTAAGCCGCATGAATATTGCAGTTCTTTTCATTACAAACAGGGGCTAGAAATATTTTTAGCCACTGGTATGTCTGTAATATACCCTTGTAAAGGAATAATTCAAAACGCGAATTTTACTGAATTTTTCTACATGTTTTTGCCTACAGGAAAATATCTCATGTCTTCCATTTATTAGCACAAATAGTTTGAAATTTTACTTCTCCACAGGTACTGATTGTGTATTTTTAAGAAGAGCTAGATTTCATATTTATTAGTTTTATTAAAACTAAAAAAGTCGAATATTTTGCAATAATTTTTGTTTTGGATTAATGTTTGCTTCAGAAATTAAAAATTTCGAGATGTATATCTTAACATTTTTATTGAGTTATCCTTACAAAACGTGTAGTACGAATAATTTTTATGCAAACATTCAAGTCTAATTACAGTTATAACAATGTTATAATGTCCGAATAAAATTTTGAAAATTATGTTCTTTAAGGTATATGATCTAGATAGGAAATCTTTAAAATGTTAAGTTTCGTATTATATAACTAAATATACAGAAAAAAACCTTAATAAGATTAAAGTGCGCATTCAGATATTTTTCTTAGAATTTATGTTTACCCTGATACAACAGATAAAATGTTATAATAATCAAATGTGAATTTAGTATTTGATGAAAGATGTTTTACTAAATATTAAACAAGAACAATGCATATAATATATTTGTTTCATTTAAAATTGAACACGCTCAATGCCTTGAAAATTTTTTCTGGGGTCTTTTATCTAAAATATCTTATTGTATTTACTCGTTATCTTCATCAGGTTTTATCAATCAGAATATTTTCTTTAGAGTTCATTAGGTGTTCAACAAGTCACAAAAGAGATTACAGGCAGTATTAAAATGGTGGTAAGCTTTAGCACACACGCAAGTATTTACCAATGCTCAATCCATTTTCTTTTACCTTTCCTCCCACAAAAGCTATACACAGCTGCTTCCAGCACTTCCCGAACCGATTGTCCTGTCTCAGCGGAACACTCAACAACCCAACTGATAGCCAACTCTTCTGCAGAAACCATAGCTTCCTGGTGGGATACAAAAGAGGCCCTGTCCTCGTTCGAACGTTGAACGATCTCCCATCTATTTCGCAGATCCAATTTGTTCCCCACCAGAACGCTTGGCAAACTATCAACATCTTTCCGTTCGTCTATGAGGTTAACGAGATAATCCAAACTTCTGCGTTTGCAGATAGAATAGCAGTAAAGAACAACGTCTATATCATAATTGAAACATTCCATATTTCTGTTGGCCGGTGGTAATATCGTATTCCTCGACAAATCACAAATACGAAGGCAGTAAAAAAAGCAGTTGTGGTAAAATTCTACTTCACATACCATGTAGACATCATTACGCTCTCTGTGTATTAATACATGACGCTCTCCGTAATGTGACATGATGCTCTGAATTAGACTAGTTATTCCACATCTTGGTGCTCCACAGAGAAGAATATTTACGTAATTCCGTCCATGAATGGATGGGAATTTTCTACCCATCACAATCGATCTCAAAATTGGTTTCG
Organism: Nephila pilipes; assembly: GCA_019974015.1. NCBI lineage: Eukaryota > Metazoa > Arthropoda > Arachnida > Araneae > Nephilidae > Nephila > Nephila pilipes. The sequence continues at coordinate 901,192 of BMAW01097681.1, read as the reverse complement.
AAACGTATTCTCTGCTGCTTCAATTGTGAAATAAACTCCTTGTATCAAGGTGAAGTGACGAAAAGAAATTCGAATTTCAGATCACTTGACTGATTGAAAGTTTGGTTATAATTCACGTAGCAACAGAAGCTACACACACACCTAGAGCGTGTGGTGAGAAACAAAATAGTTCCGATTTATATTTTTAATTTAAACTGTAACATATAACTAACTAGTAAAAAAAATTCTAAGCTAGGGGCTATTTAATTCGTTATTTTATCGGCATCACGTAACCACTAATAAGAAACTGCTATCCAATCACCCTTGAGTCTCAGTCTTCATCGCGAATTTGTTGAGCATCACTTCTGCTTAAAGTTCACCGGACTTCTATAGGGGATTCAAACCCATGGTTCAGCAAGAAATGCACAAGTTGTAAAGCTCGCGACTGTGACGTTTGGGTATCGCGATATTTGATTTGTCTGTTGTTTGACAGCGTTGACATTTTGAGTCTTCTCCTTTTCTGGTCCTCATAGAGTAAAATTTATTTTGTAAAGCCTCGTTTCTTCTGAAGCGAAAACCATCAAATTCAGATACGAAGAGTATAATTTTTTGCATTATCCATTTTTCACTAAATTTGTGAGTTCTTTGTAGATATGGTGAAATTTTTCAGTGAATGGTTCGTTTTAGATTTTTTGTTTATTAATATCGCAATTTGAAGCAACACGAGAACTATTAGCGATGGACCTCCTAATTTTGAAACATGGTCAAGTGACGAGGACGAAACCTGAACTGGACCCTCCCCCCACACCAAATTTCATTACCATGCACTGACAGCACTTTGAGCCTCGGCAGATTTAACGCGCATCACGGTCTTGAGAGCAATCAAGGCTCCAAACTACAACTAGACGAAAACAATATTGGCCGTGAACTTACAACAATGAACATTTGGCTACATGGCCAAGTAAACTTTTCAAATAAGCAGAAATAGAGAGTCGGAAAATATTCATCAATAAACTATCTAGTTTAGTTTAGTTTTTATTAACGTCGCACTAGAAACAACACGAGGGTTATTGCCGACGGACCTCATAATTTTGAACCTCGGTCAAGTGACGAGGACGATACCTGGGTTGGAACCCCCCGCTCTTAACTTCCACACCACGCCCACTGGAGGACTTTGGACCCCGACAGATTTAACGTGCATCAGCCCCGGCTACATGGTGGGTCTTTGGCTACCAAGGATCAAACCCACGACTGAACGAAAACCGCCGGCCACGAATAGGAAACCATGATCACTAGGCTACCGCGACCACATATACAATCCAGTCGACTGACTTTTTGACAATACATCATATTATAGTAATAGTAAATTGCAACATATCTCTGTAAATCGGTAATTAATTTTAGCAACTGACAATAGAGTCCCAAAACTTTCAAATTCTTTCATTTTTTGACAAAAACGTGACATGTTGGAAAGGTCACGATTATTCCAAAAGGTATGATGAGAGAGTGTGCTTTCATTTTTCTCATTTCTGATACAAGCCGAAATTTACTTCAAGAATTCATTCATAGAAAAGTTCTCACGTTTTGTAACTAAAGCAACTCTTGCACAAAACAGACGGTATTGCTCTTCTCCTTTCATCATACACTACAAAGTAAAGAGAATTCTCCAAGTCAAATAAGTCCAATAAACCACATTAGCAGACCACAGTAACCGAGTGACCCTCACAGCCGGCGTTCTTTCCGTGGGTTGGACCCACGAAGTAGGCGGCAGAGATAATGTACAAGAAATATGTCGAGGCTCGATATTCTCACGTTGGCGTGGTGGGAAAGTTTGGAGAGGAAAGATGTCATCTCAGGTATCCTCTTCAGCGCTAGACAGAGACTCAAAATGATGAGGTCTGTCTCCAGTATCCTCGTGTGGTTTATAGTTTTTAGTTTTGTTTTGTTTAGTTTTTATTAACATCGCACTAGGAGCAACACGAGGTCTATTGGCGACGGACCTCGTAATTTTGAACCACGGTCAAGTGACGAGGACGACACTTGAGCTGGCACCTCCCTCTCCTAACATCCACATCACGCCAACGAGTGAGTGAGTGACTTTAGAATTTTATGGCGCAAGAGCCAGATATGACTATGCTGCGCCAAACCAGGTGATACATAAAAAGTAGTTAAAACACAGAGCTTAGGCAAAATTTAAAATCCTATTGGGACCAATTAGTAGAAAATTAAAATCAATGTTAATAATTACGACAGGAAATCGCTGTTTAAAATGGATAAAAACGTAATCAGATCAGACTAAAAAGGGATAAAA
>BMAW01097681.1:866395-898892 GCA_019974015.1 Nephila pilipes | reverse complement strand
CACCTGGAGCACGTTAATTGTCCCCTGCAAGCAGATTTTGAATGTCCGAATCTCTGACACTGAAAACAGCGCAGAGGATTCGGAATATAGGGCCGAATATTGCAGTTAAGATAACCTGTTTTGATAGATGAAGGCAACTGAGGACTATTAAAAGTTAAAATTACGTGTTTAGTAGGGAAAGTAGAACTCTCTTTTCTAATTATGATTCTTCTGACCTGAGTGACACCCTGATCGGAAAATCCATCGAGGATTTCCGCTTCGGATGCGCACAACAGGTCAGGTTCCGAAATTACACCGCGGCAGGAGTTGAGAGATTTGTGCGGAGAGACTTGGAGAGAAGAATCCAGAAAGGTTTTTGCGGACAGAAATGATTTCGATTGTAAAGCAGTTTTTGTCTCAATAAGCAGGTCACCAGATTTTAATTTTTTGACAGATTTCGGTTCACCACCGATACCAAGTAACGCTTTCTGTATAGCAAATGGAGATTGTTGGGACATTTTATTGTTTGGTAAAGAGAGGATCAGATATCGAGCATGTTTGGCAGTTTTATCTATGTTAATGTTTGTGGGTAAATTAAGGCCTTTACCCAGGCACGAAAAAGTAGGATCCATAGAAGAAAGAGTTTGTTCATCCTGGTATGCCTCCACCCACCATGGAGTCCAACGAGGGAGGCAGTTGCTGGTCAACTGACATACGTCAGGCACGGCACTTACCTGAAGGTCAACCAGGATATAGCACTGCAGCATCAGGGCGAGGATCCACCGGAAAACCCGATGCACCCCTTATCTGCACCACTAGCCCTACAGCAGAGTCTCTTTGAGGAAGAATCCGCAAAGAGACTTACCACCAGCCGATTGACAGAAGCGGGCTCACTCCTGCTACCCGTCTACAGCGAAGCATGGGCCAAAGGGAACGCAAAAGGTATCCCCAGGATCCCACTTTCCTCCTTACGGGACGCCGCACAAGGCAAACATGCGGGTTGGCAAGCCAACAGAAAAAAAAGGAAAATGGAAAACAAAACAGATATCAACAAACCTGAATAGAAGAAAAATATGACGAAGTAAATTTGAACAAAATATATCCGTTAAATGAAATTTATAAGCGTAAGAAACTGTGTTCTGGACGAAGAGGAAAGGAAAATTAAAGGAGAAAAGTTAAGACAAGCAGGAGGGTCGAAAATAGAGAAAGATCGCTAGGGTATCCCGAAGGCGCGTCACCCGTGTTTACCAAAGACAGTAAACCCCATAGGAAAGAAAGAGATCACTCAGGTCCCTCGGGTTCGTGAAGCCCGTACTTACCTGAAGTAGGTAAGCCCCTGAGGGCATCACGCCAACGAGAGGACTTTCGGTCCCGACAGATTTAACCTGCATCAGCCTCGGCGAGTCTTAGGCGACCAAGGTGAGTGAATGTAAAATTTATTGGCGCAAGAGCCAGATATGGCTATGCTGCGCCAAACAAGATTAAACTGTGGGCTAGACGTGAAGTTGAAAAAAAAGGTAAAAATGGTTGACAAGAAAGAGGGTCGAAAATAGAGAAGGATCGCTAGGGTATCCCGGGAGTGCGTCACACGTGTTTACCAAAGACAGTAAACCCCATGGGAAAGAAAAAGATCACCAAGATGCCTCGGGGTCATGAAGCTAGGCGACTAAGGATCGAACCCTCGACTGAACGAAAACCGTGGCCTAGAATCCGGAACTTTGACCACTAGGCTACCACGGCCACTTGGGCCTGGACAAACTTAACGTGCATCAACCTTGTCTACACCGCGAGTTTTTAGTGGCTTCAAGGCTCGAGTGAGGAAGGGGGTGAATGTAAAGGTTATTGGCGCAAGATCCAGAAGTGACTATGCTGCACCAAACAAGGTGTAACTGTGGTTTAGACGTGCCTCAAGGCTCGAAACTACGACTTGACGAAAACCGACAGCCACGAGTCCGTGACCATGACCATTAGGCTACCGCGGCCACTTTAGTCATATTTGACAGCAATCGGGCATTACAGCGAATTGAATCATAAATTAATAAAATTCCCAGGGAAAAAAAATGGGCCGTTACATCTTTGACTTTTATTTATCAATATAATAGTGTATTAACAGTCTTGTGAGACAAGAAAAGAATAAGAGTTTTAAATTAACTTTAATTCCGTTATCTTTCCTAATAAAATACATTTCGCTATGTGTGTTTTTGTTTTATAATAAACAGTTTAGTGGAATTAATTGACTTTTCAATAATAATTACTCTATTTAATTTTAATACAAATTATTTTCCTGTTTTTACGGGAAAATTAATTTACCCTACCTTAAATTGCACAAAATAATTTAAAGCTTCTTTGGGGGAGGGGAGAGTTCTCATTTTTGTTTCATAATAATTTGTCAGCGGTTATTCTAAAAAGATCAGGATCAGATCTAAAAAGATCTACAAATGTGTGCTAAATAAATGTTTAAGAAAATTTAATTGTAATTTTTACGATTGGTTCGCGTAACGGTTGTAGTGGTATGGACGTGTAAAAAATGTAAGAAATTTTCAAAAACTTGATACTATGAAATTTGATATTTCTTGTGAATATATTTTATATGAATATTGAAGTCTTTTTAATAAAGTTACAACATTATTTAAAAGGAATACACAGGCAGGAAAAAAATATACATTTAATGAATTAAAAGGCATATATAAAACTCAAAAATTATGTTCGATTTTTATGGAATATGAAATTTTGTATTGATTAAAAATTATGAAATTCTAAAGAAACTCGCAGAAGAAAAATTCTTTATCTTATGAGAAATTAAAACATTTTAAAATTAATTTTGCGTCTGTGATTCGTTTTCATACACCAGCTATCAATGAAAACGCTATCAATTTACTGGCAATAAATTTATGTATAATAGCTAACGAAAAATTATTTACTATATATTAAACTCCCCGTTTCCATACAACGCATAAAAGAACGGTAGCTAGTTAAAAATCACGTCAATAAATGCAATATCTTTATCAATAAATGAATAAGTCTATTCTCTGCGAACTTCTTCCAAAATATCTTTTAAATACTGTTTTTACTTGTACCTTCGTAGAAACTGTAATCTTGAATACTTGCTTTGGATTTCATTAGGAATTCGCAAGAGAAACCGCAGAGTATATCGAAATGGCGCTATATTGAGAGGAAATATGCGTGTAATTATTAAGGTTCCAACATTTTCCTCTTACCTTTCTTCCCACAAAAACTGTACACAGCAGCTTCCAGCACTTCCCGAACCGATTGTCCTGTCTCAGCGGAACACTCCACAAGCCAACTGAGGGCGAACTCTTCTGCGAAATTCGCTGCTTTCTGGTGGGACACAAAAGAGGCCCTGCCCTCGTTAGAACGTTGAACGATCTCCCATCTATTTCTCAGATCCAATTTGTTCCCCACCAGAACGCTTGGCAAATCGTCAACATTATCCCTTTCGTTTAAGACGTTGATCAGATGAGTTAAACTGTCGTTATCGTCAATCGAGTAACAGTAAATAACTACGTCAATTTCATATTTAAGAACCATCACATCGTTGCTCTCATTGGCTAATCTTGTAGTCCGAGACAAATCGCAAATACGGAGGTGGAAGAGACACCCGTCCAGTTGAAATGGAACTTGGCATGCCATGGTTCCAGAATTAAACTCTTTGTGTATTCGTACATCGTTGCAATGGGACATGATGTTCTCAATCAGGCGAGTCACTCCACAGTCAGGGGCTCCATAGATAAGAATATTGATGTAATTCGGTCTGTCTGTGGCAGGCCATCTCCTATGTTTCGACATGGGTCTTCAACAGTCACTGAGTGGTTCGAATAATATATTTTCTTAGCACACTATCAGTAGCTTTGGTCTAGAAACGAAATAATTTCTTGGAGTTAAAATTAAACAACAAATAAATTCCAGATCATATGATTTATTGATTGATTCTTATAATTTCGTTTGAATCAACATAGCAATGGAGACTATATGAAGAGCATTCAGTGACCGACAACATAATTCTTGATTGATATGTTTAGTGTGATTGAATGTATTTAACTAATAACTAGAATTCTCTACGAAATTCATTAGATTATTCAACATTAACAGATGAGAACATTTTCCTCCTTATCACTGTGATTGTGACTGTGTATTAACGTCGCACCAAGAAGCACGTAGTGTCGAGGGCAATTGGCGACTGACCTCGTAATTTTGAACTTCAGTCAAGTGACGAGGATGGCATCTGAACTGGCAAATCTCTCTCCAAACTTTCCCACCACACTTATGTAAGGATTTGAGATCTCGACAGATTTAACGTGTGTCTTCAGTGACATCAGGACTCGAAGTCACGACTCGACGAATTTTTAGTTTAGTTTTTATTAACGTCGATGGTTATTGGCGACGGACCTAGAAATTTTGAAACTCGGTCCAGCGACGAGGACGACACCTGAGCTGGCACCCCCCACAACTCGACGAAAGCCACCGGTCACGTGTTCGTTACCCTGACCACCAGGCTACCACGGTCACACTCTGAAATGACAGAGACGACGCAAGTAAGTTTTCTCCTTTGCTACCTCGAAAGTGAAAAGGACAACATCTAAGTAGGTAACTACATCATCAAACTTCCACACCACGCCTTTGGGAGGATTTTGAGCCAAGACCGATTTAACGTGCATCAGTCCCGGCTACACGGCGGGTCTTTGTGAAATATGGAATGGTTCAAAGTATTTACTCGTTTATATATTTTTCATGAAATCGAGGGTCACAGTAAATAACCTGTTACCTAATTTTTAGAATGCAAAATTTATTTTCTAAATGCAATAAGATTAGAAATAATTTGTTATTACTTTATCTCCTAGTGAGTTTTCTACTTGTATGAATTAACAATTAAACATCGGTTCTTCTAGTACTGACATGAAATGGTAATTCCGATAACTTCAGATTATTCGGATTAACCATCTTGATTTTAAAGATAAAAATCGTTCATATGAAGAGCAATTTCCTTCTACGTTAGCATCCAACTGATTAATCAATGGTATCATGTTACTGACCCCCGCAAAATAAGCAATTATAAACTTTTTTAAATTCACTTTGGAATCAAAGTTCTTAATTAATTATTTTTTTTAATATTCAAAAAATTCTAAATAAACTTAAAATGATGAATATATAAGAATAATTTTTTCCCCGAAAATAAAAAAAAAATTAACGAAGGGAAATAAGCGAATATTTAAATGAAAATCCTCCTTTGCTTTAGAAAGAAAATTTAGCTCACATGATCGATGTGAAGTTAAAAGTGATAGCTACCAATATTTAAATAACAATGAAAAGAATTCATAAAGAATTTTCATAGAGAATCACTTATCTTATTTAAATATGTAGGCAAAATTTACAAGGTATGTATTATTACGCGTAAAATAAAAGGGAACCCGGTGTTCTTAAACAAATTTCAGATTAAGATGCACAATATTGGAATCCCATGTCTTTACCCGCGAATTGATGTAACAAAATTTAAGACATCGTGCTGCCATCTATAGAGTGCATTTGAAACCTCTAACCCCAGTTTCAGATATATGCTCGAATTGTCATGGTTCTGCAGTTTACGGTCACAATTTACGTCATCATAATCAAATATCCTATCTCTCTTTTAGTAATACATTGGTCACTTCTCAACTCTCTTTTTGCCTAAGATAGCAACCAAGAAAGTGCATTCAAGCAAAAGCAAGACTTACAAAAAGATTTTGATGTCTTTGTGGGAAAACTTTGTAGCGTGTGCCTATTACTAGTAAAGTACATCATGGCGGTAATCTATGTTTCAATATTGATAACTACTCATACTCCTAATAAAACAGATTTAACGCATGAAAGTTTTATGGCATATTAAAAATTTAACATGATTTATTATTTTGTTCATGTTGCATCTTAACAAGAAAAGTACATCAATCATGCATCTTTTGCCCTATATTATTCGAGTAAAGCGAGTGACTGTTCATTAACGTCTCACTGAGACGCAACATTGGCGATGAACCTCATAATTTTGAACGTGTGTCAAGGGACATCTGAGCTGGAACTTTCCTTTACAATCTTTCACACCACGCCAATGGAAGGACTTTGAGCCTCGACAGATTTAACATGCATCAGCCCCGGCAGGAGTTTGTGAAATTGAGAAACAAAAAATGTTGAAAATACTTCATCAAGATTGGAAAGGATAGATTTTATATTTTTGGTTCATCCGTGTTAAAAGTCATTCGATATCGTTTTTTCTGTTTCGAGTGGACAGTAGTCTGTCGCTTGCACTAGAAAGAAGAATTGGTGTCGAGTTTAGTTTAGTTTAGTTTTTATTAACGTCGCACTAGAAGCAACACGAGGGCTATTGGCGACGGACCTCGTAATTTTGAACCACGGTCAAGTGACGAGGACGACACCTGAGCTGGCACCCCCCTCCAAACATCCACATCACGCCAACGGGAGAATTGGCGTCGAAGGAGGATGTATATTCAAGGTAAACACTGATCCACATTCGTAAGACATTAAATTAAAAACCTGTAGCACTTGAGCTTTTCAATGCACATTCCCTTGACTGCGTTCTCTCATTGAAAAGCCGAAGATTCCAGGATCCAATCCAGATTTAACAAGCAGTAAAAGCTATCAGTTTGAAAGCTTGTAAAAAAAGTGCACCTTGTCTTGTAAACAGCGGAGAACAATCAAGCGTAAGTGGTGAAAATAAGGTACAACTTATTACTCAGCAAATGTTTTTTGATCCAATTACAGAATCAACATATATATATAAACAAGAATCTCTATTTATATTCAGCGCTGTCTAGAATATGAGCGAATTGCGATTAAAATTTCGAAAAAGCTTAAAGCTCATGACCATGACCACTCGCTTAACACGGTTGCAAAGTCATCTTGGTGATGAATTAGTGATTGTTAGGGTTTATATGGTGTGAAAGAGCCAAATCTAGCCAAGCTGTTCGAAATCTTTTTTTAAATTGAACGTAGATAAGAAAAAAAGTAAGAAAAAGGCAGAAAGTTATTGCCAAGAAGGAGGATCGAATTAGAGAAGAATCGCTGGGATATCCCGGGGGCTGCATCACCCGTGTTTACCAAAGTCAGTAAACTCATGCGAAAGAAGATAACGACAGTACCTCAGAATCACGATTCTCGCACTTACCTAAAGAAGATTAAGCCCCTCAGGAGGTGGATGACTAGAATCTGTAGAATATAATAGAATCGTATTAAATGAGTTTTTTTATTGTAAATTATCATCGCAAAGGAGATATATTGGCAAAGGACCTCGTCCAATTTAACCTCGGGCTAAAAACGAAATCATCTGACTGGGAGCTACTTAGCCAAACTTCCACACTTGTCAACGGATGACTGGAATCTCGACAGATTTAACGTGCATCAACCCCTCTACATGGTGGATGTTTACAGCCCTCACGGCTCAAATCCACAACTCGACGAAACAACAATCCCGACCATAACCACTAAACTATCACAGCCACCGTACCAAAATGAAGAAACAAGAATTGAGTTCACGTTTTTGTTAATTTTGTGTTCACGTTTTTTAAGACACAAAATTAACAAACGTAGACTCAAACTATTTTTTGTTTACATCTATTCGCTGTTTAAAATATTTTAATAACACTACGCAATCATGATTTTGTAGAACACAGTTCAAAACTATTTTTTTCTGACGCAGAAACGTTTCACAGAATTTTCCAATAGATGAAGTTCTACCGAAGAACAAAGTTTCAAATGAACGACATTTGAGTTTGATAAATGGAAATGAGCATAGAGGTTAAATTGTTAATTTTCTTTCAATGAATGATGTATTGTAAAAAAGCAATGGAAGAAATACTACATGCTCGATTTTTCTTGTTTATTAGAATTCGCCATTGAAATTTAGTTTAAGTTTAGTTTTAATTAACGTCGCACTAAAAGCAACACGAGGACTATTGGTGACGGACCTCGTAATTTTGAACCACTGTCAAGTGACGAGGACGACACCTGAGCTGGCACCCCCCTCTCCTAACATCCACACCAACGGGAGGACTTTGGGCCCCGACAGATTTAACGTGCATCAGCCCCGGCTACACGGCGGGTCTTTGGGAGTCAAGGATCGAACCCGCGACTGAACGAAAACCGCCGGCCACGAATCCGTAGCCTTGACCACTAGGATACCGCGGGCACCGCCGTTAAAGTATTCAACGCTTCTAGGTGTATATTTTTTGCCTTGACAAATCCCTCCAGTCTCATCCACTTTGACTATTTCTCATATTTTACATCAGACGTCCAAATATCAAAGTCTACTTTTCAGTCGGCAATCAACTCTGCATCATGTCAACAGGAATATAACAACTTAGTTTGAAAAAAGATAAACGTCATTTTTAAATCTCTCTGACCGCGGTAGTCTGGTGACAAAGGCATCGGGCTAGCGACAGACAGTTTCCGTTGAGTAGTGGGTTCGAGATCAATACCACGAAGACCCGCCATGTAGCCGTGGCTGATGGACGCTAAATATATCGGGGCCCTCAAGTGCTCCCGTTGACGTGGTGTGGAAATTAAGAGAGGTGGTGCCAGTTCTAGTATAGTCCTCGTCACTTGACCGAGGCTCAAAATTACGAGGTCCGTCGCCAATAGCCCTCATATTGCTTCCAGTGTGACGTTAATAAAATCAAACAAACTTTAAATCTCTAAATGCATATTCCGCGATTTCAGTCAGCATCTAAAATTGATTTCTCTGAACATCTGTTCTTGTGAAGTAAATAAACAGTTAAAACAAAATTGCGCTACCCATTTAAATTCCGAATTATATACAAAAGGATTTCACATATGTAATTAAAAATTATTTAATTTTTGAAGCAATTTCCTTACAAAATTTAGCACTTCAGAGATTCTATCACAACTAATCCCTTTCTTTCTCCTTCGGATAAAGGATCCTCCTTTAATCTCATAAAAAAATTTAACATGAACGTTGATTTGTTATTCTGCTCATGCTACATCTTAACATGAACAGTACATTAATTATGCATCTATAGTCCTATATTATTTTATTAAAATTGAGTGCGATTGTGGCTTCTTATTAACATCATACTGAGAAGCAATACGAAGGCTATTGACGACGGACTTCGAAATTTTGAACCTGGGTCAAGCGACAAGAACAACGTCTAAGGGGGCAACTCACTCTCCAAACTTCCACCCCAACCCCCACAGGAGGACTTGGAACCTCGGCCATATTTAACGTGCATTAGTCCCGCTGCATGGTGGGTCTATGGTGGGATCAGGGCTCGAACCTACGACTCGATGAAATCTACAGGTCTTAATTCCGCTACCAAGATCACTAGGTTACCACGACCACTGTTAACACCTTCATCGATATTCAGAAATTTAAAATTAAAGACAATGAATAGCGTATTTGACACACAACAGTGAGTGAGTGAATGTTATAGGTGCAAGAGCCAGATGTGGCTATGCTGCTCCAAACAAGATTTAAATGTGGTCTAGACGTTTGAAAAAGGAATTGAAAAAAAGACAAAAATTGGTAGACAAGAAGGAGAGTCGAAAAAAGAGAAGGATCGCTAGGGTAACCCGGGGATGCGTCACCCGTGTTTATCAAAGACAGTAAACCCCATGGGAAAGAAAAAGATCACCAGGGTGGCTCAGATTCATGATGCCCGTACTTACCTAAAGAAGACAAGTCCCTGAGCTCTCCTGGTATTATCCCCAGGGGTAGGGTGCTCGGCTATACCCCCAGACGCTGGGTACCCTTTTCAGTCGCCTCTTACAACATGCATGAGCTAAAATGGGACTATTCTGTTATACTCGGTCACTAAAAGGATCTTTAGACACTACAAGCACTGCATTTATTAATCCATTAATCCATCTTTGCAGAAATGATTAATACTGTTATAAAATTACTTTTAAATAAGATATAACAACTTCTTTGCTGGATTATTTGTCATTGGTACTACCGAATTCCTTAAGCATATTATTTCTAAGTCTAGTCTATAATATTTTTATACATTGTTTGTTTGGGTTCATTAACGTCGCACTAAGAGCAACACGGGCTGTATTTTCATGCATTATAACAATGTACGAGCAGTGTTCTACATAACATCAGCGAACAAGAAAGGTTCACTTTAATTCAGTCAGAAAGATATGAAAATAAAACAAAAATGTCATAACACATTATTGGATTTTTGTCTTTGAAATAAACATTTCTTAAACATTCAATGAGGAAATTAAGAGCATCTGAAGCATATTTCATAATTATAGACGCATTCCAATAGATTTTATCAGCGTTTTTTTTTTTTTAAGAACCAATATTTCTTTAAAAAATAACTGCGGTTCTTTTCTACTGTATAATTTATATAATAAATCTTATACCTTAACTACTATTCATCATAATTACCTACACTATTAAAGTATTGTCCTATCGTACAAACAACTTCTGTGTCCTATCTTCAGATGGCATCCAATCTGCCGCCTTATGATTTAACCAAGGCAAAAAAAAGAAGACAAGTTCATTCAAATTTCATCACTTGAAAAAGCATTTAGGAACTGACCCCCTAAATGCTTTTTGAAATGGTAATCACTGAGTGCCAAATCAGGACTATACGGAGAGTGATCATGTTGCTCCAAGCCATGTGTAATAAGTTCTTGGGTTCGACAAGCTGCGCATGGACGCGCATTATCAACAGAGAAATGATCCCTTTATTGAGCATATCCTATCATTTGTTTTGAAATGCACAGCGCAGTTTAGCTCAGGTGTCACAATATGTCTCTTAATTTATTGTGTCAACTTGGAGGTAAAAATTCCACAAACAATGCCCCCTGCCTATCCCAAAACACAATGTACATGATTTTGTGTGCTGAAAGTGTTTGCCTGAGCTTAACTTTTTTGGGAGATGTTGAATGCCTCTATTCCATTTATTGTTTTTTTTTTTTTTTTTGTTTGTTTGTAGTGTCACATGACTCACATGTCTACAAACTTCATTAACATAATCTCAGAAGTTTTCCCGTCTTTTGTATGAAGAAATGAAATCACAGCGCATATTTCACAATTGGTTGCATTTTCAGGTGGATGAGGCATTTTGAATGTGCAAACATAACATTGATGAATGCTTCTATGCTGCATCTGTAACTATTCAGAAGGTACGCAGTGCCTCTGCGTGGACAGTTGCACTGCAGCTACTATATTTAAAAAATGCTCTTACTTTTAAAAACACCTCTAGTACTGTGACCTAATAATACAATGCAATTCATTTATTTCCTTTATGCAGTGCACTGGTTGAGAAAGTCAATTCCAAATTAAAACTGTAATGAGCGATTCTCGAATTCTATAACACTGTTTCCCTGACGAGATTCATGCAAAGGAGACAAAGACACAATTGTAGTTTCCAGCATAAAGGAATCCCGGTTTTTAATGGAATGTTCACAGAACCTTACCGTTCTGCACATCAAGCAATGTTAGTCTGAAATATTACTCTTTCAGACTTTTGCCACCATCGAAAAGAATCAGATCTATTTGAAGATCGTATTTCTGCAAAACTATTGCTTAACAGTGACTTTGGTTCAACCAGAAGTGTGACTGATATGTTTTTGAGTGAGATAATCGAATCTCTTTCGAAGTCGTAAGAAAAATTTATGTCCTAAGCCAGGATGTGGGTCGTTGCGAAAGGTTCTCCAAAAAATATTTGAAGCTTCAGAGTTAAGCTATCCTGATTGAGGAACTGGTTCCCAACTTCAATTTCTTTCAGTTTCGTATACAATAGAAACTCGTTCATCTTGCCACTTCGGAAACCCATCCGAAGACACGAGATTGCAGAACCAATGCTGAGTGTGGCAAAAATTTTGGAAAGCAAAGGCAAGGCATCAATATTTCTGGAGAGGGAAAAAAAACCGATGTATTTATCATCTTCCATACCCCGCGAATATAATTCCAATATCCATGACGCGCCACAATGGCTGGGCTAACAAGCTTTTCTTGCCAGAGATAACTGAATCTTTCGAAACGAGTACAGTGTCTCACAAAAGTGATCGGACACTTGTGCTTTACAAAAGGAAACTGTAATAAAATAAATAAGCAAACATGTACAATTTTTTTGTGGGTGTGTTTCATATTTAAAATTAGTAACAATTATTACATAACATACATTTTGTCAAAATATTAAAATAGCAATTTAATAAAAATACAATTGCTTAGAACGGAGCAAAAAATGGCTCACATAAGTGATCGGACACTTACTTTCCCATCAAATATTTATCCAAAAATTTTACTTTTTAAAAGATTTTAATATTTTGTTGGATTTCCTTTTACTTTTAAAACATGATTTAATCTTCTTGGGATGGATTCGACTAATTTTTTTGTGATTTCTGGAGTGATTTTACCCCATTCTTCTTGAAGCACCGATTTTAATTGTTGCTTTGAAGAAATGGTGTGTTTGCGAATTCTTGATTCCAATTCTTGCCAAATATTCTCTATGGGATTTAAGTCTGGAGATTGTGGTGGTGTTTTTATTATTTCAGGACAGTTATACAGCAGCCAGAGTCTAACGTTCAAAGCAGTGTGCTTGGGGTCATTGTCCTGGTAGAATTTAAAATCGTTGTGAAGGTTCAATTTTCGTGCTGAAGATTTCAAATTTTGGTTTAAAATGTCAATATACTTGTACTGATCCATTATACTGTCAATAAAAACAAGATTACCAACTCCAGCGGACGACATACACCCCCACACCATAACTCCTCCTCCTCCATGTTTTACTGTTGGCAGCAAGTTCTGTTTGCGAAATTCTTCCCTGGGTTTTCTCCACACCAAGATTCTACCGTCAGAACCAAATATATTAAATTTACTCTCATCAGCAAATATTACTTTATTCCAGTAATCAGAATTCTTATTTATGTTGGATTTTGCGAAAGCTAATCTGAGTTTTCTATTCTTTTCACTTACGAAGAATTTTTTCCTGGCTACTCTACCGTGATATCCAGCAGATCGAATTACCCTTCTAATAGTCTCAGGATTAACAATTATTCCATATAATGCTTGTAATTCAGCAGCAACTTTAGGAGCACTCTTTCTTGGATTTTTTTTAATATTTCTAACGATAATTCGCTTTATTCCATTGGATAGCTTCGATGGTCGGCCAAGTCTTCTTTTATTCTGAATCATGTGCTTCTTTTTATATCGTTTAATGATATCGAAAACTGTTGAATGACTCAAGTTAACTGTTTCAGCAGTTTTTCTTATAGATTTTCCACGTTCAATATGCAAATTAATAACTAATTTTCTAATTTCATGCGAAGTTTCTTTTCGTTTAGCATTCATGGTTGCACAGAGCTAAAAAACACAAAAATTCCACAACAAACTTGAGAGAAATACTGCAGACGATTTTATAAATTATTGCCATTTGCTTTTGAGTTAAAATAAACGCCCAAAAAATATTTTTATTGCTTATTTCAGACGATTTTTGTTGCATATCTAATGGTGTCCGATCACTTATGTGAGCCATTTTTTGCTCCGTTCTAAACAATTATATTTTTATTAAATTGATATTTTAATATTTTGACTAAATGTATGTTATGTAATAATTGTTACTAATTTTAAATATGAAACACACCCACAAAAAATTTGTACATGTTTGCTTATTTATTTTATTACAGTTTCCTTTTGTAAAGCACAAGTGTCCGATCACTTTTGTGAGACACTGTATATACTTTATTGGAGCTCTGTTTTGGCTTATCACTACCTTCTACACACGGAGAAGCTGAAATATTTATATAAAAGAATGCAGATTCCCCCCCCCCGAGGAACAATTAATCAGATTTCGATATTAAACCGGAAGAAAGTTCCCTTCCTTATATTGAAATGGGTATTCATTTTGTGCAATCTTCACTGATTGAATAGCTCGTATTTCTGGAAACTACTAGAAAACTAGTATTAAAAAGATTATTTAATATATCTTGGTGCAGAAAAATACGATTTTTTTTCAATCCAATCTTCGATTGGATAATCTTTTGTAATACGTATTAATAGAGAGCCATAGATAGAAAAATATCAAAACTTTATTGTAATTGGTAAGGGGATGAAGTTCGATTAAAGCAAAAATCTTTGATTAATGGTTATGAATTTTTTGATTTACTCTATGTGTATGAAATACGCAAAATAGAATATGTACTAAAAATGTCCCAAAAAGCAAACAATTCAATTTTTTGTTAAAAAATTTAAAATTTATAAAGCATTTTTTAAAATACTACTTCTCCTACATAAATTGATAGACACATATGAAATTTGTTTTACAAACTCTTTAATCTATGTACAATAAAAGTTAGCATGAGTTTTTTGTTAAAATAATTGGAATTAATAAAATAATTTTTTTTGATGAATGCTTAATATGTGTTCCTTAAAAAATGTGAAAATTCTAAATTCAATTATTTCTTAAGAAATTAGCTATTGCTTCGTTTCAAAAAAACATACCAACTTTTGTATTACGTATTAGTAGAGTCTTAGATAGAAAAATATCAAAACATTTGGCACATTGGAGAAAAGCCTTAGCATTAAAAAAAAAAAAAACTGATTTTTTTTTGTTTGTTTGTTCCGAGACAGTTCAATAAAAAGTTTTTATTTGCTATAAAATGAGATATAAATGAAATAAATTTAGTAAATAAAATTACTGTATGTGCAGAATACGCCAGATAAAAGTGTCATTAAGTTCATTTGTAAATATTATTTTGAACACTTAAAATTTAGAATTTTCAAAACTTAAATTTTAAAAATGCAAAAAATAACATACAAATCCCGTTTGCAAAACTTTTGGAGCAAATAAATTTTACCTATTCATATTTTTTGCTTAAAAAGTACAGTTTAATTAGTCATGTTTTTTTAAAAAAAATCCAGGAATATATGTAATTCTTTATTTTAACTTAAA
Source organism: Nephila pilipes (assembly GCA_019974015.1). Classification (NCBI taxonomy): domain Eukaryota; kingdom Metazoa; phylum Arthropoda; class Arachnida; order Araneae; family Nephilidae; genus Nephila; species Nephila pilipes. Next base: position 883,986 of record BMAW01097681.1, on the reverse strand, counting down.
GCTTTTTTCTTTTCGCAGACAGGCAATTCTACCCTTCGATACGCTACTCGAGAATCAAAAATTATTTTACGTCTTCTTTATTTTCTACGTTTGTAGTCTCGTCTATATTCAATTTAATTGAATTGATTTGATTTGATTTTCCTCTTAGAACGATTATAATAAACTTTTAAAATTCTATGATACAATATACACAAATGATTTTATATAAAATTAAATATATTAAAAGATTTGAATAGTCTTTAAAGGACGTTTTGTGAAACCGAAACTAAATGTTTCAAAAATATGTAATGAAAAGAACAATTGGGGAATTTATCAGCAAATATATATAAGCAAACATTGAGAATAGAATGCAATCTTTTCACATCGTTTTCAAAACAACTTGATGCTATATGGATTAATTAAATATGCAAAAAACCAAAAGTTCGTCTGCTAGAGATGAATGACGTCAAGATTTAAATACGAATAAACATAAAATTTATCTTCAAATATTTTAACGGAGATCTCTGAAATATTGTGGGATAGTAGAAAAATGTACGGGCTAAGACAAATTTTTGATACTTTGTTCGATTTTTGTCAGTTGATTCGTACTGTGTTCCCTTAAGCTAGGCTTGTTTTAGATAATAGCAGCCACGATATCCTAATGGTCATGTGGCCGAGCATTAGTTTCATCAAATTGTGAATTCGATCCCTTATACCACCGTAAACACTCCTATAGTAGGATTGATGCACGTTAAATCTCGTTGATGTTCTAAGTCCTGCCGTTGGCACGGAGTGGAAATTTAGAGAAAGAGGTACTAGCTGAGGTGTCTTCCTCGTCACTTGACCGAGGCTCAAAATTTCGAGGTCCATCGCCATTAGCCCTTGTGTTGTTTTTCAGAGCGACGTTAATAAACAATCACATTTTTCTGTATATAATATTCCTGTATATCGACTGATTGTATATAAACGTCACATAAGTAAACAAGGGTCAATGGCGATATACTTCATAACTTTGAGCAACGGTCAAATGACGACAACAACACCATAGCTTTCACCCTATTCTCCTAGCATTCACACCACTCTACGTGAGGGCGTTCTGATCGACAGACTTAAGATGTAGCTGAGATGCTACACAATGATACTTAGTTGATTCATGGTTTACATCCTTCTAATATCTTTTAAAAATTAACTAAATAGACATTTACTCACCACCGTCGAACTCATCGTTATTACAAACTGTCCCGAATGAGGTTTAGTTTAGTGTAGTTTTCATTAACGTATCACAAGAAGCAACCCGAGGGCTATTGGCGACGAACCTCGTAATTTTGAACCATGGTTAAGTGATGAAGACGACACCTAAGCTGGCACCCCCCTCTCCTAACTTCCACCCCACCCCACGGGAGGACTTTGGGTCCCGATAGATTTAACGTGCATCAGCTCCGGCTACACGGCGGGTCTTTAGCGGCCTAGGATTGAACTCGCGGTTCCTGATGAGGAAGATGATGCCTTCGTGTAAATTACTTCTCAATTTTCTACCCTCTGTTGAACGAAAACTTAGAGGTTCAGTTCGATTTAATGTGCAATATCACTAGTTATTCCATACAATTTCTTATAAATAATCGAGACATTCATCCTCATCTTTGAACTATCTATATGTAATATCTAAATTCTTTTAATTTTCAAGTTAGTCTAAAAATCACTTCGTGGCAGGCTTGGGACAAAGAAGTACCTTCCCTAGTGCCGTCGTTTGAGACGAGTGTTTCAAATAGTTCTCAAGCAACATTACAATTATAACAATTTAAAACTCAAACGATTATTTGGTCCAGTAAATAGTGTCAAGGATAGTGTACTAAATTTTTAAATAAATGTGATAAATGAAATAATTTTTTTCTGCATCTTTCAAGATTTTACAAGACCGCAACAAGTTTTGAATTGCATCTAAAGGCTTGACGTGAATGAGGTTCTGATATCAAATCTATCTCAATGATTTCTGTAAATACGATGAACTTTAGATGAAAGATTGGGAATGAAAAAGATTTGGGTACTGAAAAAATATCAATGATTGACTAAAAAATTTGCTGCCAGTCGCCTCCATGAAAGGAGGAGCAATCCGATGTGTATTTTAACATTCTAAAAGCATATTATTATATTTACGCATAAATGTTTTGTTTATATTGTGTTTAGACGATGTCCGACGCTGTTAGAATAATCCCTTCGCCTCCTCAGAGTATAGTTTTCATGCGTCATTATTTCTGAATTATCTTAATTTAATAGCAAATACATATTTAATGTAAAACACAAGCTATTTTTAAAATAAATTCATTTTTCACGTGAACTGAACTTCCATATCAAATAGTACGTAATATTGTTGGCTGAGTGCTTAAATCTGTTTATCGCTTATTTTGCCTCTGGACGACCATCACTGTCAAATTTAATTAGTAGCAAACAACTTTGTCCAGTTGTGACTGACCTAAAGTTCAGGTAACCTCAGTCACAAGACAATTTCGTTTATTAAGTTGAAACTTGAATATTCCCATCATCAACCGTAATACGAGGACCTCTCAGCTGGTCGAGTCTTTTGTGAAATGTGAACTCAAATTCTCGACTCGACAACAATATCTAATCATTACTTTGGCACTAGAAGCTGTTTAGTTTAATTTTTATTAACGTCGCACTAGAAGCAACACAAGGGCTATTGGCGAAGGACCTCGTAATTTTGAACCACTCTCAAGTGACAAGGACGACACCTGACCTAGCACCCCTTCTCCTAACTTCCACACCATGCCGACGGGAGGACTCTGGGCCCCGACAAATTTAACATGCATCAACCCCAGTTACTAAGAGCTGGAAAATTGTTAAAACTTTATAATTTTGTACTCCGGCCATTTAGGTTCTAAAATTTTCGATGTCCACGGTAGCCTTATGCTAACGGTCATGCACTCGCAGCCAGCGTCGTTTCAATCGAATCGTAAGTTTGAGCACTGAAACCCCTGAAGATCCGTCAATAGCGGGGGCAAGTTAAATATAGTCGAGGTCCCAAATTCTTAGTGGGGAGAATTGGAGAGGTGCCAACACAGATAATGTTCTCGTCACTTGACTGAGGTTCAAAATTGCGAGGTCCGTCCCCAGTCGCAATCGTGATGCTTTTTATTGAAACTTTAATGAGCAAGCAATCAAAAATTCGGTAATCAGGCAGATATTGGACCCATATGTCACCGAGATTGGAAACACTAAACGTTTTATCTTGACCAACAGAAAGCTTTGACGCGAGGCAATCAAGAGGCAAAAATCCAACTAATCAAAAACTGAAATTTTCTTAAGCGTTTGTCCTCTTTTTGTCATGTGGTAGCCTGACAAATACAGATTGAATTATTGAATTATTTTTGCTACAGCAAACAAAGCGGATTTCCAAACTTTTCTAGAAATCTGATTATGTAAAAACTTTTCATTTCATCTATATTCTCATTATACAAAGAAAAGATAAAAGTCTGAAAGTCGAATAAAATTCTTTAAATACAAAATTTAATAGTAAACATAGATAAAACCGATAAGCATGATTTAAAATAGATAATAAATTTACGTACAGAAAGTTAAAAGTAGGAACGAAACACAAGACATGTATTTCATTAATTTCAGATTTTTAGAGGGCTTTGAACGACGAGAGTTTTCAATTCCAATTGAATGAAGATTTAATAAATAACCAAAGGGATCAGCGGTAAAATTTTTGGAACTAAATTACTGTACATACTAGACGTTCAAAAAGACGAGTTCATAAAAATTCTTCTAAAGAGTCTTAGTTTAGTTTAGTTTTTGTTAACGTCGCACTAGAAGCAACACGAGGGCTATTGGCGACGGACCTCGTAATTTTGAACCACGGTCAAGTGACGAGGACGACACCTGAGCTGGCACCCCCCTCTCCTAACATCCACACCACGCCAACGGGAGGACTTTGGGCCCCGAACAGATTTAACGTGCATCAGCCCCGGCTACACGGCGGGTCTTTGGTGGCCAAGGATCGAACCCGCGACTGAACGAAAACCGCCAGCCGCTATCCACGACCTTGACCACTAGGCTACCACGGCCCCTTCTAAAGAGTCGGTTCCATACGAGTAATGTGATTGCTTATTAACGCTACTGTGAGAAGCAACACGAGGGCCATTGGCAACGGACCATAATTTTGAGCCTCTATTAAGTGACGAGGAGGACACCGATGTGAGCTGGTATCTCCCTCTCCAAACTCATACACCACACCATTGGGAGGACATGGAGTCTCGGCCGAATTAACATGTATTACACGGTGGGTCTTGAGAAGCATCAGGGTTTGAATCTTAGACTCCACGAAACCCCGGCTGCAAGTCCATGACCATGACCATTATGCTACTGCGACTTCCCATACGGGCAAACCATCGGACATTACAACACACACTCACATTTTTTCTACTGTAAACACACAAACATTTTAAAAGTAAAATGTTATTCTTGGATGCAATAAAATGCCGAGTTAAATGCCGAAGAATAAATACTTTGATAACGGACCTCAAAAACATGACGAGACGCATTGAAGTAAGAACTTATTAAAACAATTAAATGCTTAGAAAATTTCACAATCACCACAATGTTTCAACAAATTTATCATACAATGCATAGATTAAAAATTTACAATATTAAAAGCACAATTCAACGCCTGCGTAGTAAAAATCCCATTGCTTCAAGATTTGTGCATATCACTTCCCAAAAATAGTCTATTGCTCACCTTCTACGGTTATTGTCTAAAAAATGTGACTATTCAGTCCAGGCAACACTGCATTTGCTTTCAGGAAAGATGTCGAATTCTAATGTGTCCATGTCTATCTTCTGTCCTAAAAAGATTAAAACTTCGTCTAGTTGACTGATGTCGCCAGAAGTAGTATAGGCTAATTATAACAGATGCATTCGCATTCTAAACATTTTAATCGAATGCAATCCCTTTTTTAGTGATTAATAAGTAATATTCAGTCGACTTTCCGCCCGGAAAACATTGAAAAGGTACTGGAGTCAAATTGTCGCAAAAACCCATTTCCAAATCTTTGGTCTTTTTTCCTATACAGAAGATACAATGGATAATTATCGTTTTCATTTAACACTTCCAGAATGGATCCATCAAAACATGCAGAACATTTGAATAAATCACCTTTAAAAAGGGATTATAGTTAAAATGGAATAATTAACAATTCAGCGTTTAGCTTGAATTACTTGCTTCTGAAGTTTGGGTCTTTCACTTCGTCGACTACAAGCAAATACTTTCCAAAAACATATCTACGCAAGATTTAAAATAAACGTGATCAGTTCGTATGTACCTTCGCCTGTAATGGCCGAACATTTTGTGTAGTGAAGTAGATTCTTTTCCTCTACAATATCGCATGCGACCCGATCTACGATAGAGTTGTGTTTGATATCCATCTTAAGTCCCAATAGAACTGTAGGCATGAATCCAACCCTTTGCATCATCTCTTTTGGCGCCCAGAAGTCTACCACACTGCCTAGACTGATGAGATCGTCTATGCTGAAGCAGAAGACGACCAAGTCGACGTTTAGGTTGAAGTATCTGTACGGTGTGAAATCATGTATCCCATTCAGTTCTTCGTAGAAGACGAGGGATTTAATTTGATCCTCGAACAAAAACTCGGTGTAATACATTTGGAAGTGCGAATCATCCGTAAAAGCGGGATATAACTTATCCTGGCCTAGGTACGAATTGATGAGAGTCGTTTTGCCTACTTCGGGGTTACCTAAGAGCAGAACCTTCTTGGAAGATATGAAATTCCCTTCAGGTCTTTCGTCCTCCAGTTGCGGAATGTCTTCATACCCGAGAAAAGACATCATCAGTACTTGTTCTCTTAGAAAAATAAGAATATATAAATAGTTTATCTATTTATTGTGTTTGAGTAGGAAAAAAAAGAATATTTAGCCTACTGTTTCAGAATGACGTCATTCAGCCCTCAAATGAAATGTTTAGTTGTTCGGCTAATGCTACTCCAGAGTTTTTCGTGAGTTCGAATCCTGCTCAACCACAGGATTCAGCAGCAACGTCCCTAGGGTAAGTCAACTGGGTATATGCTAGGAGCCTCGCAATTCACACCCTTATTTTAATTATAAACGCTGTAAACATCTCACGTATTCAAAAAGTAGTATGAGTTTGATCGTGTATTGACGTTGCAGTTAGAAGCAAAATGATTCCAATCTCGGTCAAATGAAGGGGACGATCACGTTATTGAAACTTCTGACCGGATCTGAATTCAGTTTACAGCTTGTGGCGACGAAAAATGTTGCCTTGGTGATAAATCGCTAACTTGGTAATCCTTCCATAAAATCTTAGAAAGTCGTTGGCTGGTTTAGTTTGGTTCTCTTATTGACGTCGCACTAAATTATTTAGACACAAATCTCGCAAAAAAAGACGTCGCACAAATTTTATTGACATCGCACTTTTTTTATTGACAACACTAAGATTACTGGCGACGGGCCTCGTAATTTTGAACCTTGGTCAAGTTACGAGAATGACACTTGAATTACCACCTCCCTCTTTGGTTCTTAGCGGCGTCAATATCGAGTGAGTGAGTGAGTGAATGTAAAGTTTATTGGCGCAAGAGCCAGATATGGCTATGCTGCGCCAAACAAGATTAAACTGTGGTCTAGACGTGAAGGTGAAAAAAGGTAAGTGATTGACAAGAAGGAGGGTCGAAAATAGAGAAAGATCGCTAGTTTATCCCGGGAGTGCGTCACCCGTGTTTACCAAAGACAGTAAACTCCATGGGAAAGAAAGATCACTAGGGTACCTCGGGTTCGTGAAGCCCATACTTTCCTGAAGAAGGCAAGTCCCTGAGGTCCCCTGATATAATCCCCAGGGGCAGGGTGCCCGGCTATACCCCCAGACGCTGGGTACCCATTTTAGTCGCCTTTTACGACATGCATGAGCTACAGTGAGACTATTCTGTCATCCCCGGTCACCACACGGGTAGGCGTCAATATCGAACCCATGACTCGACGTAAGCTGCCGGTAGAGAGTCTGCGACCATGACCACAAGGTTACCGCGGTCACTGGAATATCGCAAAATCAAAAGTTATTTATCTTTCTAGTAACCTTATTAAATGAACGATTTCGTTTCTCATATTGACCTTTTAACATGGAGCTAGACTGTTCACCGGACACTCGACCGACGTTTATTTTTCAAAATGCCGTCGGTAATCAAGCGTCCATTACAAAATCACACCGCCTAAGTGGAATATCGGTTTCGTCGTTACATGACCGAACGAAGGAGGAAAAATCAATATGAAAAAATTATCTGAGAAATTATTTCTGGTTTGAAAAAAAAATGAGTTTCACATATCATTACGATAAGCGTAGTGGACAATCAAACGTCCATTACAAAATCAGGTAGAACAAACGGATTATTAGTTTTATCGATACTGATCCAAAAATGCTTCGCGATCGTCACCGTTAAAGGTCAGTGATTTTTTTTTCAGTTTTCAATTATTTTTAATCCATTTATTTTTGCAGGTCTTTTTTTAACGATTGCAAAGCTTAGAAAGTGTCATTCCAACGTCATCTTGTTTCCTGTTGAAATGATTAGAGTTTGTAATTCGTGCGTTTTTTCGTCGTTTTAAGTGTTTTTTTTTTTTAGCTATCTACACGTTTTTTTTAAACGCAATTCTCTCTCACTCTCTCTCTCTCTTTTTCCATCTGACAAAATGTCATCCTATTTCCTGTTAAACGACTTCGAGTTGCCCATATAGCCCTCATGTTGCTTCATGTGCGACGTTAATAAAACCAAACCAAAAATGAAGGTAATGAAGGTAAGAATACTACAGTAGCCGAGTGGTCATGATCGCGAAGTCACACTTGCGTTGTTTCAATAGAATCGAGAAAGACCCATTGTGTAACGGGACTGATGAGTGTTTAATCTGACGGAACACATTGTCTAAAGTTCGGATAGAGTGGAATTTAGGAAAGTGGGTTCCTGTTCTCTTGTCGATATCGTCACTTGAACGTGAATGGGGATTACGATGTCCATCTCCAATAGCCCTTGTGCTCCTTTTAGTGTGATCCTTCTCTATTTTCGACCCTCCTTCTTGTCAAACATTTCTACCTTTTTTTCAACTTCATGTCTAGACCACAGTTTAATCTTGTTTGGCGCAGCATAGCCATATCTGGCTCTTGCGCCAATAAACTTTACATTCTCTCACTCACTCACACCTTTTAGTGTGATTTTACAAGTAATATGCAATCAATTAATCAATGTTAAGGAGATTATTTTGAGCGCTTTCAGATATAGGGTGCGTCACCCACACGATGGCTTTTGAAAGAACGAAATTCGAACTTATTATCCTTTGGGTACGAATCCATTACTCCCTGAACCAGATTAACGCAGCTCAAATTAAAAATAAAAACATTATATTTCTTATGAACAAAAAACAGAAGAGTGTGGTATACGAATAGTCGTTATTTGTGAAAATCCCCACCAATCACCGTCTTGCGGAGTAGAGGTCGTTGTATCGTAAATTCCGTTTTGAGTAACGTGACGTATGGTAGAAATTAGGAGAAAGAAATAACACTTCGGATCTCAACCCCTTCGGAGTTCAGTGCCCCCTTGAAGCTTCAAACTTCTTACGTGGTTCAAATACCCGTAAATGAGAAGTGAATTCAATCAAGACCGACACAGTGTCTTCGGTGACTAAAAGAAATATAGAAAAGTATAATCTATAAGTACTGGTGTTACTTCTCTAATCATTAAAAACAATAATTGTACTATTAAACAATAATTAATAATTAGACCGTAGTAAACTAATAGCAGAATAGTTAAGATGTGGATTCGTATCTAGATTACATTAGAGCATCACGCGTGAAATTGGTGGATATTGTGTTTAAATGTTTTACTAAGATATAAACATTTTGTTTTTATTCGTATCTCTCCATTCACTATAGTAACTCAGCTACCGGCCTTGTGACTTTAGGTTGAGAATTCAGATCTTTATTCAATCATAGAGTGAAATGTAGTGACATGGTTTAGTCAAAGGTTGTATCATGTCCACGAGAACAAAAATCTTCAAGATATCATAAATAAAATGAAATGAAGTAAATAAATCATTTCTGTCAGGCCTCATACAATTGTAAAGATGGTCGGGAGAGCTCTGGACAGAATTACAGATGGTATAGGTTGGAAAGGCTTTCTGCTCCCTTTTCTAAAGTACTATTTCTTATGTGTCTACTAGCAAGTCTACAAATTGGGGTTTGGATGGCCCTTAATGGCTAGGGTACCAATAATAGTTTACTTGTTATACCATGAGGGAGTCGGAAGGACTTCTATGATAGTTGGTTTGATTTTTTTAATAGGCTTCAGTGAAAGTAAGAGAAGTATTTGGATCTTATATATCAGAGTAATCACACTTTGCAAGATATCGGCTATCTCCGCACAGTAGGGTTGTGTATGAGACGGGACCAATGGGAAGCAGATGTCACCTTACTCGAAAAATGTTTAAGGGTTTCCAAGAATAGAGGCAGCAACTATTTCATCGATTTAAATCCAATTCCACATGCGCTGGTGGACACTGCAGCTGTCTGACAAGATCCAAATATCAAGAAATGAAGTTTCTATTTTAACAGCATTAAGTGCACCTACAATGGCTATAAGCTCAGATCTAAAAACGAGCAAAATTTCGGATTTCTAATCCTAAATTCATTAATGAAAATAAAAGTCTTGGTACTGATTGATAACTTAAGCTTATATTTTAGTAGCCTTTAGAAAAAATACGAGAATCATGTCGTAATTTTAAACCTGTTTCATGTGACGAGGACGACACTCAGTCCCTTCCAAACTTTCATACTCCACTTGAGGACTTGGATCCTCGACAGATTTGACGTCCATTAACTCTGCTATAAGATGGATCTCAAGTGGCCTATGGGCTCGAACCAACGACTGCACAATAACATGTTAGCGACCTGGACCACTAGGCTACCGCGTCCATTGGGATCTTAAGGAAGATATTATTACCACAGACATTGCTTTCATTTCTGCTGAAGTTGGTTATAAATTTCAATTGAAGAATTGAGAATTTATGCCAAAGTATGGGAATTTATATAGAAGAGGTTGGTGTAAAAATTCAAGCAAATCATGATTTCTGTCAGTCATAGACTTTCAGCTTTGAGTTCGATTTCGAAAGGAACTCTTGGATGATCTTCTGAGGTTTAATGATTGACCTTAAAGGATGCCTCTCAACATTTTGATCTAAGAGGTCCATCAAAGGAATCCGAGGGAAAGAAAGCTCTCTTTCTGGTTTCTGATTATTTTTTCAATATCTGAGAAACGTGGACGTTCGATTATGATCACTATAAAAACTATAAAACTTGTTAAAATACTTAAAATGTCTTAGGAAATTTTATTACGTTAAAGATTAGTTCGTGAGCTCTAGTGAATCACAACTCATCAGAAATGATAAGATTTATCATAACTTTAATTTAATGCTAACAGAGCTGAAGACACAGAGAACAATATCAATGGCAAAAATACCGACCTTTCTAGAAATTGCTTTTTCAATGACAGAAAGTTATACAGAGAAACAGGTTAGATTTTGATCCCTGGGGACCTCGGCTGGGTTTAAAGGTTTTCGATAAAAAGTTTTAAATTTTACTGGGATCTGTTGTTTTAATATTTTCCATAAGAAATAATACAAAAAATTTTAAATAAAGATTTTTCATTTCGTGGTTTTTAAATATCTATTATGTTTCAATACGTGTGGAAAACAATGTTTGAGAATTTCAGTCAAAATTTAGTTTCCTATAGTGAAAATTTAGTTTCCTATACATTAATTTTTATATAAAATAGATTATTAGCATAAGTGTTGAAATACCTGATACCTTTTAATCCAGAATACTTTTTTCCTTGAAGTATTAACAATTAAGATGTTTGATAAATAAAATTTTATTCATCATAGATTTTTTTTCCAAATGTACAATTCCATATTAACACAAGAATGGCTGAATTAATTGCAAATATGACAAACATTCCAGTAATTATAATATTTATAATAAATTTATTTCTAATCAGTCATACTTATATTAACAAAAGAAAGCTAGATAGCTTATTTAATACATTTTATTCAATATTATTACATGTAATAGGTCTTAGTAGAATCAGAATGAAATTTTAAAATCCTTTTGAACCCCACCATCATGACACTCGTAATAATGTGTGATTTCTTTCTCATTAGACACTTCTGCACACATAAAAGCATATAGATATTTCTGTAATATAGATATATTTTCCTTGATGGCCACTCAGTAAGGATCTGCATTCGGTCAAAAAATTAGTTGAGCACCGATTCCCAAACGGTTATTAACAAGATTCAATGAACGATTTCTTGCATAGACTCAATATTTTTTGCTTAAAATTTGATTACAAATCAATCAATGTATTACAATAAATTGATTTATTTTCAAGTTTGGAATGCGAAAATTTTCTATTCCAAGTTTGGTTTTTAGGCTCTTTATGTTAACAGTGTTTATAAAATGTTACAATCATTCCATAACTGGAGCACATGCATAATCACTTTGAGATTGAAAATTTAAAAAGAAAATCAAAATGCAATTCCAAGATTGAGATAAAAAGTGTTCTGTGATAAAAAAAAAAAAAAAAAAAAAAAAAAAGTGATTTAAAGAAACCACAAAAGGTCCCTAAAACCACATTTCTTTTTCTTTTTCTTTTAATTTACAAAAATGCGACATAATTGATTAAATAACTTGGATAGGTAAAATAAAGGAAATAAATATTCATAAGAATTGGATAAGTTGATCACAAAAAAAAAAAACTTTTTATCCTCTTTGAAAGGAGAAGGTATCTGATTAAGTTAGTTGCTCACTAATCTCTTTGATTTCGCATCTTTGTCACTAAGTGGGTATCCAAAATCATGAGGAATCCGTCGAAAGTTGCAGCAATGCAATTTCTACAGGATAAAAATACATTTGCGTATGCAGTGAATCCATCCTGATGGAGCATGATGAACTCGTGTAACCGGGGCTTGTGGAAACTAGAAACCCTTCTAAAGGATTATTGGAGACTAATTGGAAGTGGCTGGAGGGGTTGAGAACTAGACCTAGTCGAACTGAAAAGTAAAGTTTTTGGATGCGTCCAAAGCCATTTATTTATAAATTGCTTAGTAACTATTTAAATTTTCAATCCAACTTTGGTTATTTTTATCAAACTGATGACCTTGAAATTCACTCCAACTTGAATTGTTTAGTTCAAACGGGTAACAATCCCTCGTCACATTGACAACCTGAACTTTCAGTCCAGCTCTGGTTGTCTTGCTAGCCAACATTTAAAAGAGCTTTAGTCTTACTCCAATTTCGGTTGAATTTTACTATAATGGGAAATTAAAAGGTATAAGTTAAATTGTTTTACCAAAATTTGACATTTTAAAAACTTTTCATTTTTTTTTTCATTCCGAGATTGGATAGTGAATCTATCATCACTCCCACTTGATTTTCTTATATATATCTAGTTCACCCACACAATCGATTCATATCTCGAAAAATAAAAAAATTAAAAAAATCACTATTGTGAGTTTTTTTTTTTTTTTATCTTTAAACCAAATAAAAACACGGCATTTTTAAAATAAGAAAAAAAAAACCTTTATTCGCTCAATACGGGGTGTGGATATTAAATAACGTGACCGGCTCCACTACAGGAAAAGTACGCCTGCGTCAAAAGCCAGCGACCGACAGCTGTTTAGTGTGAAACCTTCTTTTTGGAATTCAGAGCCTCTCCTTCTTTAAATAAATCGGTATAACAGTAACCGTTTTTCACATAAGAGTTATTTTTTGTTTCACCCGAAAAATGATAAGTGAACAATAGAGCAACGAATTATTATAAAATTTCATATGAAACTTGGAAAACTAGCTACTGAAACTTATAATTTATTAAAAGAAGTACATGGTCATGAATTTTTATCGAGTGCATATGTTTTTGAGTGATTTAAGTGTTTTCTAGATGGCCAAGAAGACGTTGAAGAGGATTCACACCCGGGTCTCCCTTCCACATCAAAAACGGATGACAATATCGAAATAATTGGTGATCTGGTTCAATCTGACCGTTGGTTAAGTATTCGAGTAGTTGCTGAGACAGTAGGAATGGACAAAGAATCAATATGGTAAATTTTACTTACCAATTTTAACATGCAAAATGTGTGTGCTAAAATGATGCCTAAAATTCTCACGTTTGAACAAGAAGTTTGCAAAAAATATTTGTACTGACACTTTGAATGACATTGAAGACGACCCAAACTTATTGGAAAGGATAACAACATGTGACAAATTGAGGGATTTTACATATGATCCCGAAACGAAGCACCAATCCATGCCCTGGAAGAGTCCATCTTCACCGAGAGCCAAAAAAGCTCGAATGACAGCCCTCCCCACCCCCCAATTATCAAAGTAATGATGATTGGGGTGGTCAATATTCTTGGATTATGCGCCATAATTGGGTTCCTGAAGGTCAAACTATAAATCAATATCACTACCTTCACGTTCTTGCAGAACTCCGTGAAAAGATAAGTTAAAAAACAACCTTAATTGGAAAAGATCATGGGTTCTCCACCAAGACATTGTCTGTCAAGAGGTTTCTAACCAATTACAGCATACCAGTATCAGATCATGCGACTTCTATCTGCTTCCTAAGGTTAAACACCCCTGAGTTACCTTAGCTATCCTTCTTTATTTTCGGCCCTCCTTCTTGTTTACTGTAATTTTTAAATGTTCAAATTGTGATTTTGCTGTTCCTTTTTGAACCACTGAAAAGTTAAGCAAGCAAAGCTCAATAAATTAGCAGTTTGTGGTATGCAAATAATTGTAAGAGGATATTCATGTGCCATAAAACATATGATCCGCTGAATATGCAGAATATAACAAAATGAGTAGATAGTCTATGTGAAAGAAAGTTGTTGGTCATTGCTAATTCAACAGCAGAAACTTATAAATATAGTAAAGCCTGTTAACATGAAATTATGCAAAAAATGTTATTGGAGAAGTACTTCTATGGGGAAGACTTAGAACACGAATGAGTCATTTAATGATTATTTGTGACAAATTGTTCCCGAAGAAAGTTTTATCTAGTTAAAAACATTTTCTTTGGGGGCCTATAATTTTTAACAAAAGATTCAGTGGTATGTTAAGTGTTTTGAATGCCCTAGACATAAATGTAGGTTTTTATACCCTGCCTGACTACAAATCTTTTGATAGCATTTGAGTTGAAGACATTTTTTTCCACACACAAAATAATCCACAAAATAAAACATACGACCCAAAGAAAAAGAAAATTTACTAAAATAACAAATAGCAAGGCGTTAAGTGTAAAACTGAGGTGTTTTAATTACATGATGTTAATAATTGCTATTAAAAATTACATTTATAAAGTTTGACCCTCTTATTTCGAAACTATGTTTTTTGTAATTTTGATATCTATATGGTATAATATCTCTAAAACTTAAAAGGATACTCGCATAAAATTTTGCAAAACTTTTTTAATGGTATTATTTATTGATTGAGCTAAAATCTATAAAATGTAACGTTTAGGAAAGTTTTAGTTTGTTTTTCGATACTTTTAAAGGGAAAATCAATCATTGAATTCTAGTTTGCTTTTTCGACTGGCTATAACATTTGATTCAATGAAAACAATTTAAAATACCCTGCGTTTATTAATGTTTTCGAAATTGAAATTTAGAAAATATAAAACAGGGTTTTTTTGGAAAAAATTTAAAAAGTACATATATTTTGATACTAATCAAGTCAATAATTTAAAACTCAAAACAAAATCACACAGAAAAAAAAATACGGACCAAAGAAAGGGGGAATTTAATAAAATATCAAAGAGTGACTGTATGAAGTACAAAGCTAAGGAGTTTTGATTAAGTGTTGTACAAGATTTGTGTGTTTTGAAAATTGTATTTACAAAGCTTAAGTCATTTTTCTCAAAATTGTATTTTTGTAAATATGTTGATATCTCAAACATATACCTCTAGAACCAAAAGAGCTATTTGCATGAAATTCAATTTCATACAAATGCTTCTATTGTTAGTATCTAGAGAATGTACCAAACATTTTGAAATGGTATAACTTTTAGGGAAGTTATGGTAGAATTTCCTTACAAAAGTATTGGGGAATTGTCAATCATCCCGAAATTGCAGCGTTGACTGGCTATAACTTTTGATTCAATAGAAACAATTCAAAAATTGTTGTACATTCACTAGAAATATATTTAAGAAATGTATTGTAACAAATGCAGTTTTGAAAAATGTAAAATATTTTTCTAAAATAGATTACTTGAAAGAATTCCAAAATATTAAAAAAATTTTAAATTTTTGATAACAATTATTTATATTATTTCTAACTACAGTGTTTATTATTGATTATGAAAGTGAAATTAAAAATTTAAGCACATTAAGTTGTTTTGAAAAAATTATGAAAAAGGTTTCCAAACGAGGACTGATATCTTAAGAAAAATAAAGATTAAATTTCTATCTCGATTATTTCTTAGTAATAATTGAAATTTTACTGTTACCCTATGATAGTAATTAAAGCCGCTCAATATTGCAAGTTCCTTCACCCTAAGGTTCCTGAAACTAAGCAAATCAACATTTATAACTATAACTTTTACGAAACTTTTGTATTTAAGCTTCAAACAAGGAAAAGACTTGGTAGTTCAACAATAGCAACTTTATTATTTTGTAAGGGCCGCGGTAGCCTAGTGGTCAAGGTCGTGGACTAGCGACCGGCGGTTTTCGTTCAGTCGTGGGTTCGATCCTTGGCCGCTAAAGACCCTCCGTGTAGCCGGGGCTGATGCACGTTAAATCTGTTCGGGGCCCAAAGTTCTCCCGTTGGTGTGGATGTTAGGAGAGGGGGGTGCCAGCTCAGGTGTCGTCCTCGTCACTTGACCGTGGATCAAAATTACGAGGTCCGTCACCAATAGCCCTCGTGTTGCTTCTAGTGCGACCTTTTAATAAAAACTAAACTAAAACTTATTATTTTGTAACTTTATCTCGTTACGTTGGTGAGCAGCGCAGTTTACGCAGTTTGCACCACCTTGAGATGTGTACAGAGTTCTCTCTAGAGTATTTTGTTGTTGGAAATAAATTATTTGAATACCGCCAGGAGGCGCCTTGTATCATGATAAGTGAGAGCGCATGGGTTCATGGACAATATTACAGAGTACATTTAGATCTTGACCGTATAAGGCGGGTTATTTCGTGTTGTGAAAAATTTCTCCAGACCGCAAAAGCGTATTAAGTAAAAATATGGGCTTTTTGGAAGCCTTGTATAATTTGTAGATAGTATAATTATTTGTTTATGTGTGATTGGCGCGTAGAGACAGTAAATAAATGTGTGTTCAAAATAATTGCTCTCCCTATTTTGCTTGGTGGATTATTGTTTTCCAATATTTGTAAACAGTCTTTCACATACGATGCTTAAAAAGTACTTTATACAACTGGCTATAACACATTTTTGGATTTGACGGTAGTCGAATGTTATGGAAGAATGAAACATACAACCAATAAATTTACTTCCAACGAAGAAACAAAGGGGGAGCGTGCATGTTTGGTGTTACATGATAGCCTCAGGGAATGGTAATTTAAACTAATTATCAAAATTTTCGAATACTTTCTTCCCTCGTTATAGTTATGTGTATTTTCTCGATTAATTTTTACATTTTTATTGATAATTTCTAGAATCTTTTAGTAAATATCATGCATTTGATATTGTACTTTAAATCTAATTTCTTTAAAGAAATTTGAAGGCAAATTTTGTAATTTTACTTTTTTAAACACATGATTATTTTTCACATCAAGATTTTAGGATTATTTTTACAGAATTTTAAAATATTTATTCAGAAAATTACATGTTCGTGTTAATATTTTTAGAGATTTTGTAAATTGAATCAATACTATCATGATTTTTATAATTATTAAAGCGCAATTAGTATGCTTTCTTTAATTTTTAAAGTTGCTGAATTATTTTAAATATACTAAAGTTACTGCCTAAAGAAATGCTGTTTAAAAATACTTCATAATCGCTTGAAATCTGAAAACCAAATCCTTCTAGAGACTAACATATTATGGATCTATCGATGCGTGAATATTTGTGCGTGTTTTAAATTTTATCAAAATAATAAAATTTGATCTACTGGGGAGTGTCCTCTTCTAAAACAGTATTGTTCCGCTGGCGCAAATCAATAGAACCGAGATGAAATATAAGCATCACCAAAACCCTTTTCCCATAAGTTTACTATAAAGATTAATTTAGGCAAAAGATTTACAGTTCTCAAGAGAGCTTATTTGGCTTTATGATTAGAATAAGTAAGGCATTTTCTCCAATCACGGGGAAATTTTCAAAGTCTCCAAGATAATTTGAAGGTCTTCAACATTATCTTCTTTCCATTGACACTCGTTCTTAAAGTCATAGATGTCATCGGGCACTGGTAATTTAAATGAGTAAAGAGCACTTAAAGTACTGATCATTTACAACATCGCAAAGTTATGTCTAAGTATATATTTACCCTTGATTGAGTAGCTACTATATATTTACCCTTGAT